>JAKTPO010000009.1:0-502695 GCA_030557635.1 Hemisphaericaspora nanyangensis | reverse complement strand
AGGAAATTCCGAGGCGGAAATGTATCCCAGACTCCAAAATAATAATCTTACATAATTCTGCATATTGCTGATTAGGAAAAGTTTTGATCATTTCTTACATTTTAGTTTGTTGATAAAAGAAAAATAAAACCAAAATCTGCATATCGTTAACGATAACGGCCGAGCAATAAACTTATGCATATCCGATTAATAAAATAGTAGAAGTTAAGCAATATCAGTTTTAGAGAGAGGTTCGGTTGCCGTCACAGCATTTTTCTAGAAGATAAGAAGGTCAGGGAAAAATTTTGCGGCTTTGGAAAACTGTTTGTCGTGGTTGCTTTGGTGATACATGTGACATGATCATTAATCGTTTCTGAAGAAAAAATACTGATCACAAAATTGATGGGGACCTTGCTGATTGTATTTTCAGGACGAAATTATTTCTATGACAGATCCCGTAATATTTTTTATATTGTTTGTTTTTATTGTTACCAATAGGATTATTTTTTTGCGTGAACCCTTTTTTTTATTTGTTATCTTTCAAATTTCTTTTATATTAACTTATTATCAACGCAAAAAAAAATTTCTTGAAATCCCAAATGAAATTATTATTTACGAAGAAATTAAAAACCCATTGTTATTTTAACAATATAAGCAATGCAATAGAAGCTTACCCTTGCATCATACGTAAACACGCATTAACTAAATTAGAAATATTCTTAACTCACCTAACGATTACTCGCCTAAGGAGATCATATACATTGGAAGGCTTTCAGGATTAAAAAGATTGTAAGTATTCTGAATAATCTCACATTCACTTTAGCCCAATGAATTTTTGATAACAAAATCTGTTATGGCTGATATATACCCCGTATTTTGTTCAGAACAATAATAAAATTCCAGAACTAAGAAACAATAAAAAAAGACCCCCTCTTAAACCTGAAATGCGTACAATATTTTTTTGGTATTGTACCCTGATATATATTCAGTGAACAAAAAAATAATTATTACGGAAATAATATATGCATATTATGCAAATAAAATTACCGTTGAGATATTTTTTTTGTTGTTTTTGCACTGAATAATATTAACCGCCCAACATATGACAACCTCGTTCTACAATGTATGTAAATGCGGAATTTATTTTTTTGGAAGGTTTTCTTTTGTTATTATTTTTTTCCGTTATTATTATTACTATTATTTGTTATTTGATTTTTTTACTGCACGTATTTTAAATAATAATAATACCAACACTCATCAAAATTTTGCAATGCCCACGAAGGGGGGAGGTGATGGGTGGGCCTAGAAATCCGCAGTACCTTGATAGTTCATTTTCGACTTGTCCCCCTTGAGCTTTTTTGTAGCAAGAGAATCCCATTTTGAACTTCTAGACAATCCAACATAGCAATGGGATCTATTTCTGTTTTTCTTCGCCGTTTCTTTCCTTTCATAACAGGTGTTAGATTGTTTTTACAAAAGAATAACAGAAGATTTCCACAATTTTCGTTCCATTATGATATGAGAAAGCAAAAACCTTTCACATGATATTGGGGTATTTCTTTGTTTTCTTTCAACTATTGGTTCTATTAGCTGCTGTGATTTAGTGCATGACCCTCTTGGCAGCAATAAACGAAAAAGATTTACTATGCACGCGCTTACTAGATCTAGCCTTTGAATATTTTTTTTGTTCTTTGCGTCACACAGCACTACCCGTTTTCTTTATTTTCATTTAGCGCAATATCATCGCCAAGTTAAAAAAAACTTCTTAGTAATGTGGTCTGATCAGGGACCCATAACTAACAACGATAATGAATGTAATATGTATGACGTCGACGTCTCAAGTAATAACGTAGAGAAATAGTTTACCCTTCAATACAAACCGTTAATCAATAAATTAAGCTAACCTAATCATGAATGATATCAAATAACGTTACGGCCATTTCAAATTTAAACTTGAAAAATTGCAACCAAAACCTTAAATCTGTAATTTTTAATTGAATAGCTGATCGGTTTAGGTTGATGTTGCAATTAATAGGTATAAAATATGTTCCAAAATCAGGATTGTTCACCAGGCTATACTTCAGTGACTTTCTAGAGATTTATTAAGGAATATTTCTGATAACCAGGAAAGCATTAAACTATTTCCACGCTATTTAGATGTTTCCCGTTGAACGCAGCCTCCAAGGAAATGGAGTTTCTCGAGTTCTTGCGAATTTTAAATGATTCGTATTCCTTTCGCAGGGGGATCACCTAACAAGAGAGAACTAACCAGGTCAAACAGGAGTGAATCTAGTGTCATATCTAGAAAAACCTTGCTACACGATTTCTAACAAAGCACACAATTCTATATGTCTTGAATGACTAAAAAATATGCGAGATAGTTATTTAATAACTGATTGAGAGACGCTTATCATACCGTCTAAACGGAGTTATCCATTTCCAGTTTTCCCTATCCCCATTAAATAAAATATACCCTTAAGCGAGACGTTCTACCTCTAGATTGTCAACCAAGTTAAATTCCAGGACATATAGGAAAGGAACTCAACGGAGTTTAGAATAGATCTCATATACGATTTTAAATTTTCTTATATAAAGCGGAGAATCGAAAAGAAGAAAGGGTTGGCTGCTCAAAATTGTCTTGCTTGTCTATAATAAAGACTATGCAATGTAGTGCATGATTTCAAATACCCCCTTACGACGCCGATCCATTCCCCCACCCCCATCCACCCCTGCTCCCTTGGTTCTTGCTAGGATTCTTTGAAATATCATTCGGGTTTTCTTTTGTGCAAAAACGCAAAGATATACCTAAGTTGTTCCCCCCTCTCAAAGTCTAACTGGAATTATGCCACGTACAATCCACAAGAATAGACAGCAACGATAATCAAAGTGACGATTAAAACCAAGAATGCAACCATTTTCACAAGTGCTCTTGGCCCTTTTTAGGATATATAAATACCCAAGAGTATCGGGTTTCTTCAAGATTTTTTTAAGGTTTCTGCAACATGAAAATATAGCCACGCAAATTGAAAACATTCTCTCTAATATTCATGTAAAAATTATCATAAACTTTGTTAAAGTAGAAATCCCCCTTTCCCTAAGGAAGAAGAGGAGTGGGGGGGAGATCTTCAATATAATCAGTATACTGATCCTCACTCCTGGTAAAACAAACTGTTCAGGTTTGCGGCCAAAAATATTTCTAGAATATCTAAATCACCTACCCTGGTGATAGTAGATAATTCGAATTAACTACTTACTTCAATATTCTTCTGTTTATGGTGGTAAAGGAAGGAGAAGTTTAACTCTACTTGGGGAAGTCATTAATAAGGATTTTTCAAACAAAAGAAAGGTTTGCCCAGAAAATTGAACCTTCTTGCAAATGGTTATATTCCTGTAAGAGATTAGAGAAGAATAAAATAAAATTCTGAAGAAAATAATGTGGTAAAAGGGTCAGCTGATTCCTCCAACCATTTTATCAAAGCTAAAACTCTGGGCTCTTGTCAAATATTTCAAGGGTGGACAAAAGATGGGCAACATAACTTAAGAAAATAAGCTTTGCTTGCAATACGTTTTGGATTGTCATCATAGTTCTGTTATGAGGAGACCCACACCTCTTCACAGAAATATATACGTAGCGACTCTTGGAAACTGAGCCGTCAAAACCTTGCGGTGGTAGTTATTCATGCAAGTGAGGAAATCTTTATCCGATAGAATACCAAGATATGCTTCAATATGTGATAAGATAATGTTGCTCCTATATCAGAAGGTTTTTTTGCCAAGCACCTGATCGAAAATTCGTGTCACCCAAACTTTAATGGTTTTCTGCTTTTTGTTTGGGGAGGATGGTCTTAGTTATTTGGATCTGGACAAAGGTCAAGAATAACAATGTTACAGTTTTGTACGAATGCTTGGGGTTGCAATTTAGATTTAATTAAAGAACGCAGATACTTTCGAATTCCCAAAGGTTTCATGGCAATTGAGAAACCTTTCCACCGTATCACAATCCATAATAAACAAAACTATATTTTATAAGCTTTAAATATCACGACTGGCACCCTCGTTCCCAAGCCAGCCATAGAAACTAAGTTAAACTAGCACCCCATACGCCTCTCCTCAACGAACTTTCTTTATTATCGTTTTATGTACAAATAACAACCTTTCTCAAGTTAAGGTATTGACCAGAGTATCGTTTCTTAAGGTTAAGCTTTCCTCTCCCCTTCTTCAGGTTACCTTTTTTAGCTATTCATCTGCCGCATTCATTTGTTTCGTCAGAAAATGAGGAGAGTTACCAAAGTAGCTAAACATTGAAGGTGTCTTCAAAATTAGTACACTTATTCTATGAAATGATAGACTCTACATTGACAGCAAAGCGAGGCGAACCTTATATTTCTCTTTCTACAATAATTTCATGAAAACTAGAAGTAAAACCTAACTAATTAAAAACTAAATAAAACAACACAATAAAAAAAGAACTAAAACATTAATAAATTACCCTTTAATAACAAACAATTACTGATATTGTACAAACTTATTTCAAGCTATGACCATTAACACATTAAAATTTTATCCGTACTATACAAAAGTACCAGGATTGATCTTCTCTTTGAGGGCATTACCCATCTTAGCTCGTTTATTCTTACCATTAGTATGTGTTTTATAATGTTGCATACAATTATCCTGCCTTGCGAACCTTGCGGTGCATGTTGGCCAAGGACATACATGTTTTCTTTCTCCAGTATGGATTCTATTATGTCTAGCTAAATGACCCGAAGTAGTAAATGAACGTGAACAAACTTTACATACGTGTTTTCTCTTTGCATCCTTATTATTATTTATAATAGATCCTACCGAGCTTGTACTAGAAGTACTTTCGAGTGAATTAGATCTGACTTTTGATTCTAGCAGTTGTTGCTGTATTGGAGATCTATTTATTTGTAATTGAGCTGGAGCACCTGGCATTGCTTGATAATGATATCCAGAAATTGGAGTAACTACTTGATGAGGACCTTGATAATAGCTATATTGGTGTGGTTGATAAGAATAGGCTGGTGATACTAATGGTTGTACATTAGTAATTGGAATTAAACCCAATGGAGAGCTTTGAACATTTGCTTTATCAGGACTTGCTTGTCTAATATACTGCACTGTATGCAGATGTTGTAGTCCGGAATTGTGGCCAGAAGTGACTACGAAGTAATTATATGGTGGGGAGGAAGCAGGAGCAGGCGAAACTATCTGAGGCACTGGCCCCTGCTGCTGCTGTTGTTGTTGCTGTTGTTGTTGCTGTGGATGTTGTTGTTGCTGTTGCTGTTGCTGTTGTTGCTTGAACTCATGTGGTAATGGAATGGATGTAAGTAACTCACTAAATGAGGGTAGGACTGGGCTGTTACTCTTATCGACAATCTTTGGGAATGGAGGTGGAGCCAGTTGAACTGGTGCTGTTGTGGAAAGTTTCAGACTGGAAAGCATCATTTATATTAGTGAAAGATTTTTTTTAATAATTTCTCTTATATGGGATTACAATGGTTTAAGAATAGAGAAAACATTAAATTGGGAAACTGAATTGAAGGAGGATGTTACATGATATTTAAATAATTTTAGGCTTCACACAAGAAATGGAAGGAGATTTTTTTTTTTATTTTCATCATTTATTTTTTTTAGAATAAATTTATTTTTTATTTAGAATATTATTTAAAGCATAAATAATATTACATTTTAAAAATATTCTTTTTAAAAAATAATTAATTTACAATCTTGTTTATCGTAGAAAATATTTATGGTTTTGGGCAAGTACACACACTTGGACAAAAAATAAAATAACATTATAGTTAAGATCCCTTCCATCTTTTTAGAACCGTAAAAACTTTTTACTATTGGGTAGATGTCTGCATAATAATTTTTTTAGTTGCATTACAATACTTTTTATATAGTTGCTTAACCAAACGAGAACAAAACCAATGAGATACCTGCTAATTGTGGTAATGACAAGAAACTGTATCCAATTGGGAAAGGCAAAAGGTCATCCGCCCACTTGGGTACCGTTTGGTGCCACTTCAAACAATTATTTTTTGAACAAATCCATGTCTTATAATATATTTAAAAATAAAAAAAAATTCCTAATTAAAAAATATTGCAGGGTACGTAAGAGAACAAAAAATAAATAGATTTCCTTCTATGAACAAAGAAAGAAAAAAAAGTTTTCAAACTGTTTTAAAGAGCAAAAAAAAACGCAACATTAAAAACACTCTTTTAAAACAGGAATATTGAAGAAAAAAATAATATTTCAGTGTAACCTTGAAAAACTGATAAAAATTTGGCAATCAAGACAAGGTTTGTAAACTATAAAACAGACTACCCACATAACTCAATCATTATCCCTAATAATGTTTCCAGCACTCCCCCTGAAGAGTTGGCCACGTATGAGAGAGTCTTTTAACAAGTGTTTAGAACAGTAAAAAACTTGTTAGGTAGGAAATAACTACCAACCCACAGGAAGACTTGGCGCACTCTCATTGCATCAAACTCCCAAATTTGCCAAGAAGTCGCATTATTTGATAGACCTCCTCTCGTATAGACTTTTTCATATCTACTTAAACAGTTCTCCAAGTGTCCATGTTCCAAAAATAAAATTGAGTTTTGAAGGAAAAAAAAAAGATCAATGTATAAACTGTCCCACAAATTTCTCTCTAATGTAACAGGTTCTTTACCAAGTTCGTAGCACAACGCTTGGGTTTTTGATACACACTACTAGTACATAACCCCAAACTAAAGTTCTAGAATTCATTTTCTCTTTATCAATAATACATTTCTTAACAAAATGCTTCAACAGACAAACTGTGGCATTTTTGATTTAAGTTTCTCTCTCAAAAAACCCAAGCCCAACAGCACTTCAAATCAAAAAACTAGACATTTACATATTTTCTTATCTTTCTTTATTTGTCTTCGACATTAGAAAGATGGATAGTATAACCCAGCAACTGTCTTGAGCCTCTTGCTACCTAAGAAATCGTTCTTCCCACAAAAGAAAAATGCTGGGAAAATCTTGGTGGTGCCGAGGGTGTACTTACGATTTGCGTTTTTTTTCTTGTTTTCCTTCGTTATCAACAACAAGGGTAAAGGAATTTAGTTTTCCTTACCTACCAATGACTACTGGGCATTCCCTTGTTCACGTTACATTAAGCAATTTGGGGAACTAATTAAACACATGAAGATGATGTAATTGTAACTAAGAATTGCATCACCAGGTCGTTTTTCTTCTGTCTGTGCCTATACATATTGTTATGAGCTTCGGCAAACTAAAAACGTGTGCAAAAGAAGATAAAACAAGAACAAACAGAATACCTTCCTCAAAGGAATTGCAAATAGCTACTCAAACAACAGTCGTTTATCTCTTTGGTGGTGCAAAATTTTTTTGCAACCTGGTATTAAACTACAACGCCACAACTACTTTTTCGTATAATGAGAAAATCTCTTCTACCACTAGAAAATTCCTATTGTCTCTATCAAAAATACCCTGTCTAGTCACAATTTGCAACCGTTCAAAAAGATTTCGTTGATAGGTACAAAAGCATCATCATTCTACTATCTCAGATTTGATCGAGTTAGACGCAGGAATTCTAGAAGAAAATATAGTGGATGGTCTAACCAGGGCCTTTTGAAGACGTTTTCAAATATTTATAGAAAGCCAATGAAGATATTTTCAAAGAAAATCTACTAATACGTGAAATTAATAGTCAAATGCGATAAAGAATATCTGAATATTCGGAGATGGGGGGGGGAGAATTAGAAATAATGCGATTGAGGGAGTATGATTCATTAAAGTGTTGAAGTTCTATAAAATACTGTGCAGATTTATAAAGTCTGTTTTATTTCATACCAATGAGGGGGGGGGGGGGTTCATGCTCCCAGATAATCACCCTCCTAAACCAAATGATTATCAGGGGAGTTAGAACTAGGGTTTATTTTAAAAGGAAGTGGTCAGACCTGGAGGTTAAAAAAATTAGAGTGTTTATTATTATACGACGGAGGAAGGGGGGAATAAGTAATACCATAACTTTAAGATTTGGTTAAGAAGGGTTTTAATTAGATTGAGGGAGCATGTAATACTATAATAATTAATAGAGGAACACGCACATCTGGAGCATGATCAGCATAAGTATGCACAGATTTATAAAATTTCTAAACATTATTAATAAATACATATGTATATGCAAGGTGGCTGTCCTGAAGGGATCACCTTAGATTAATACATAAAAAAAATATCGGTTTTAGTGTCATGATTATTTTTTATTGTTGTTTTTGTTTCATTGTTTATGCGGAATCATTTTTCCGTTGTGCATTTTGATGATGCAGCGATGCAGCGGAAAAAGAATTTTTTGCTGCACGGAATCGTATAATTAAATTTATTAACAAATCGTAATTGATGATGATAGTATGCATGTAACGCAACTTTCTTTTTTATTCCAACGTACAATTTTTAAACATTACATAGAACAGATTTGATTATTAATATAAAATAATCACTGGCCAATTTATTACCACTTCCTCTTGGCCCAAATTGATTTTCATGCATCAGTCGTTATTTCTGAAGAATAACACACTTTCAGGGTTGAATTAATTTTTAACTTTAATGCTTTCTTCACAGGATATCATCGAATTAAAATGAAAGAACACATTGTTTTATAACCCATCTATGGACGAAAAGTCTAGTCAAAAAAGCAAAATGCATCATTGGGATTCAAAAAGGATTGATTTTCTTGACCGTAAGTATGTACATATTTTCAGGATACTCAATTGTAATTATAATTAATTATGATCCCCTACCTGTTCTTACGATTCAGATTGGGATTGACAAGACAACCATAAAAAGGTAATTACATCCCGGGCTTTACTGAAAACACAAAAACGCAAAAACAAACAAAGACCACCGAACCAGGTATTGCATCTATCGTGCAAGGATTATCATGTTATGAAGCATGTACCAAAGGAGTAGAATGTAGATCATGTTGATTTAAAAATTTACTTTATGCATCACTAGTCGAGTTGTAATGCAATATATGCATCATGGACTAAGTTTATTTATTATATCCTGAAAATCGGCCCATCTTGCTATATGTACCCTTTTTTTATTATCATTCACTTTCAAGATAAATAATGTTAAACACAATCAAAGATTTTCTTGAATTTATCTAAACTGGATATTGATCCCAGCTATTAATTTTACCTGAAAATAACCTTTTAACTTTTTTTTCATCCATCCAATGGAACTTTGTGGACCGACTTCAAGAAATTGTAGGTTTTCTGATAGAACGTAATTACTGCTAAATTGCTAATTTACTTAATTATATCATTCATTACTCAGAGAAACCATCATTTATTAATATGTTTTATGGGCTGACTCATTTCTGTTCTATTCTCACCTTCAAATAATGTTGAATCGCTTAAAAATTTTTGGAAAATTCAGGGTGTGTTTAAATCTTTACCCCACCAAAGTGTGATTAATTTCTAGGCATAATAAGGTTTGTCAACTGTGCTTTAAGGTTGTTAACTTGAGTTTTAAAAAGAAAGAACACTTGCTATCTACAATAAGGGCAAGCTATTTTGTTTTTTTTGAGTTCTTGAAAATCTTAAAGTAAACTATATATAAATACTGTTAACTTTCAATATAGTAGGTTAATTTCCCGCTTGTTTTTTCAAAGAATGTCATCAGATTTAGGTGATAAATCATCGATATAAATTAGTGGGGTACATAAAACGCACAACGGCGAAAGCATTCACCACTCCAAATTATATAATTAGACCCATTACCCATATAATTAACCAGGTCAAACATATAATTAACCCGTTAACCTATGAAAATCACCGCTCCTTTTGTAAGAAACCCTCCGACCCCGGCCGCTAGGGGGATTTTTGTTCTTTTTTTAAAAAACTCGTTCTGGTCTTTAAACCAAGTTTTCAGGATGTTCTCTGCCAGAAATGGATCCATGCAATCAAACACCTCTAAGGCAATTTACCTAACCGGTTTGTAAATGATGATTTATTCCAAAGTTCATCTGGGAAATTGACCAAAGTTCTGTTATCGCTACAATGGTTGAAAATAAAAATTTAAAGGGCTTTCTTTATTCTTCACCTTAGTTTAGTTCAGTTTAGTATTTTTTGGTATTAGTACCTAGTATTTTTGGTACCCGGTAGACAATCATCAGTAAGGACCTCGGTACTAATATTAGTATATAATTACTACTTTTTTTGTTACTTAAATTGAACCAATACCAACTCCTTTCCGATCATCAAATATTAGGGGTCCTTTTTTGGTAGAGTTTTTATGGGTGCAAAATTTTTTTTATTTACAAAAAAGTCTATAAGGTCCAATTGTGTACGTGCCTTGAAAGTGATAATAAGAACGTTTCCCCACTAACACGTACCATTGGGTTAATCCATTAGTCAGCAACTTCTAGAGAGATTTTTTTTTGTTTTACTTCAGGGAACAAGAACAAGAACAAGAACAGGAACAGGAACAAGAGAGACTGCGGTTGATCTCTCCTGCTTACTGGAAACTGTGTTGAAAACACATTTTTCTATCAGCAGCAACATCATTACTAAATCCAGATTTTAGTCTTCCTCCCAATAACTAGCGGTAGGCAAAAAATCATTCTATTGGAAAGTTGGAAGATTAACGATTTATATGAAGAAGAATGTTCTAGATGAAGAACTAGTCGAGGTAGTAGAAAATTGGAAAACGAAGAAGACGAGAATGATTTGGGAAGAATTATTTCCCACTATTAATTTAGGGAAAAATCTTAAGAATTGTATTACTGCCTTCCTTCCGGTGCTTTCCGTGAATTTTTATAGTTGTAAATAGAATAAAATACCTTGAATATTGTTCATGACCTAATAGAATAATAAATACAATGAATGTTGTTATGACCTTATACAAAACTATTTGGCCAGATCGCTACCAAATGCCGTAAAATGAAAATGAAAGAAACCATGTCACGTGAGATTAACAAATTTTCAACCGATTCCTGGTTGAGGTTGAAAACTTTAAACTCATTAAATACTTACTACTCCTTACAAGATCCACTTGAAGATCTAATAAGTGTTTTCAAGAATGTTGAGTAGAATAAGCAAGAGAGCTATATCCATATCTGTTAACAATCCAGTTTCTATCCCCTTTATCCCCTTAGTGAGCGAAACCGGATTCCCTGGTGCTATTGGGAATACTCCATTATTAAAATTACCCAGGATTTCTCAATCAATTGGTCGTAACATCTATGCCAAAGCCGAATTCATGAACCCTGGGGGTTCAATAAAGGATAGGGCTGCGTTGTATGTTATTCAAGACGCCGAAAGAAGGGGTCTTATTGGACCTGGAGGTACTGTAGTTGAAGGAACTGCAGGAAATACCGGGATTGGGTTAGCTCATGTATGTAGAGCAAGAGGATATAAATGTGTGATATATATGCCCAACACTCAATCCAAGGCCAAGATTGAAACTTTGAAATTGTTGGGAGCTGAAGTATATCCAGTTCCAGCAGTTGCCTATACTGATCCACAAAATTACAATCATCAAGCCAAGAGACATGCTGAACTGTTGGAAAATGCAGTATGGACTAATCAATTTGATAATACAGCTAATAGACAAGCACATATTGAAACTACTGGACCTGAAATTTGGGCACAATTGGATGGGAAAGTAGATGCATTTACATGTTCTACTGGTACAGGAGGAACATTTGCTGGTGTTACTAGATATTTAAAGACGATATCTAATGGACAAGTTAAGGCAGTTTTAGCTGATCCACCAGGAAGTGTTTTGTATTCATATATTAAATCAGGAGGTAAAGAAATGGTTAGAGGAGGATCATCATTTACTGAAGGGATTGGACAAGGAAGAGTTACTGATAATTTACGTCCAGATTTAGAATTGATTGATGATGCATTGAAGATTCCAGATGAAGCATCTATTACTATGGTTTATAGATTATTAGATGAAGAAGGATTATATCTTGGTGGTACTGGTGCATTAAATGTTGTTGCTGCTGTTGAAGTAGCCAAGAGTTTACCAGAAAATAGTAATGTTGTTACTGTATTGGCTGATTCTGCACATAAATATGCTGATAGAATATTTTCCAAAACATGGTTACAGTCTAAAGGATTATATGAAGCTATTCCTGACCATTTAAAGAAGTATGCTGTATTGGATTAGACCTAAAGAAAAGTATGCTGTAGTGTGTAAAATTGTTATATTGGTATATTGGTATATTGGATAGTCGTGTAAACATGCACAAATTGAAAAATTTTTTTGTTGATGGATGGAGAGTTAAGTATTATATATGTATATTTAATGTATGTATATATACATATATATGTGATTTAGCATATTCTTTTTGTTTATCATCACAAATGTATTCAACGCTACGTTTTCTCTTTCTCTCTTCCATCAAGTTCGTTTCTTTCTTTTCACCTTTTATTCCCACAGTGTGAAATTAAGTGAAGTTTTTTTTTCAATTTTTTTTTTTTTGCACCATTGAAAAATCATTGAAGAAAAAGTTCACACAACATCATCATCGTATTTCTTATACCTTGTGTAAGATTGTTTATATATATATATATATATATATATATCTATTGGGTTATTTATAAAGAATAAAGAGTAGTTAACATATACATATCTAGAGAATAACATCTGGTTATGGAACAACAAATCCATCAAGCAGTTGAAATTGCCCTTAGTGGAACTGTTGATGTTAATCTCAAGAATCAAGCATATGAATTTATTAATCAAATAAAATCAACTGAAGAAGGTTACAACACATGTCTTGAGATCTTAGCTAAGTCTGCAGCCATTGCTACTGCTACTTCTACCACCACCACCCCCATCAATGAAGGTTTAAAATTCTTTGTATATCAAGTCATTGATGAAAATATTGATAGATTATCAAACGAACAATTGTATGCATTAAACTCACAAAATTTTAAAGTTTTACAATTGTATATCACTAATAACATCAAAGATCCTGTCCATTCTAGAAACAAATTTGCCCAAATATTTGCTAAAACTTTTTGTCATGTATATATTAATATTTATCCCAAATTTATAAAAGATTTGTTTTCAATGTTGGATAATGATAATCAAGAGGAATTAGCACTAGATTACTATACAAGAATCATCCTTTCCATTCATCTGGAAATTGGAGACAAATTCATTTCTAGATCTCGTGAAGTTCAAGATAGAAATAATTTATTAAAAGATGCAATTAGATTAAATGATATGGATGCTTTAGTTATTAATTGGTTTAAAATTTTGGCTAATAATCCAAAACATACTAATGAAGTATTGGAAAATACCCTTAAAATTGTCGGTTCATATATTAGTTGGATGGAGGTTGCATTATTTGTATCTCCAGAATATATTAATATCATTTTGAACTTTTTATCACGAACAAATGAAAGAAATATTACTTGTGAAACTATAATGGAAATCATTTCTAAAAAGATGCCACCAATCAATAAATTGGAATTAATCACCATGTTCAATTTTACGCAAGTCATTTCTTCAATTGGTTTATCTGATGATATTGATTTCATGGAATATATAGCGAGATTATTAGGTTCAATTGGTACTGAATTACTCATTGTTATTGAACAACAACCAGATTTAGCGCAACAAGTCAAACAAGAATTATTCAGATTATGGCCATTAGTATTTACATTTTTAAGTCATGAATATGATGATGTTTCTCAACAAGTATTTCCATTTATTCAACATTATTTATTAACTTGTAAAAAAAACCCAGCATTAAATGATATTGAATTAATGTCAACATTATTAAACAAAGTGATCTTAAAGATGAAATATGACGATGATGATTCTGGTTTGGATGAAGATGAACATGAACATTTTATTGAAATTAGAAGTAAATTGAAAAATTTCCAAGATACAATTGCTATATTGAATCCTGATTTATACGTGAATGCTATTCCTATAGTAATCAATGAATCTATCTTTAACAATACCACCACAGAATTAGACTGGAGGAAATTAGAATTGGGATTATATGAATTGAGTAATTTTTCTGAAAGTTTAAGAAATAATTTGATTAATCTCCCAAAGGATTCTATTGGTGCAAGTAAACCATATGGAATTTTTCAAGAATATTTAATTAAATTAATTAATTCCGATTTTATTACCCAGGTTAATCATCCAAAGATTCAATTGGGATTTTTTGAGCTTATTGTCAAACATTATAATTTCTTAAACCAACAAGCTAATCGCATGGATTTGATTATTAGAATTTTAGAAATTTTTACTAGTCCTTTAGGATTATTTAATGAAATTGAAAAAGTAAGACTTAGAAGTTGGTATTTGTTTTTCAGATTTATGAAATTAACAAAACCAAGATTAAGTAATGAAATATTAGTGGAAGAAATTATTGTTAAATTACAACCATTATTAATCATTAAAGCAGAATTACCAAGTCGTGATGAAGATGATGATGTTGTAGAAAATGGTAATTTCAATAATCAACAATATTTATTTGAAACCGTTGGGTTGCTAATTTCATTATTATCTGATCTGTTATCAACCATAAAACTGAAATTATTAGATATTATTTTCCAACCATTATTTAATGATTTGGAAAACTGTATTAGAGAAAGAGACTCATCACAACAACAACAACTACCACCACTACCACTCATTGCATTACAGGCCCATCATTCATTAATGGCAATCGGGACTGTTGTTCGTGGATATGATTATGAATTTGGCATGAAATATCCACCTGAAATTATTGAAAAAGTTAATCAAGCAGCTAGAGTTGTGTTGATTACTTTAGAAAATTTCCCCAAACATGAAGTTATTAGAGATGCTGCAAGATTTTCATTTGCTAGATTTATACCAATTTTAAAGAATTCAATTAGTGTTCATTTAGCAGAATTGATTAATGTAATTTGGTCGGCACCAAATTTACAATTGAATGAATTGAGTGATTTTCTTTCATTTTTGGGACAAATTATTCATAATTATAAGAATGATGAAAATATTTATCAATTATTGAATAATTTCATTTCATCATTATTTCATAAGATTTTTGAAATATTGGATACAAAAACTAATGAAGAAGAATTGATACCTGATTTAATTAGGGATAAAAATTTTTTGAAAAAGGCAATTTTAAACTTTTTAAGTTCAATGGTTCTTAATAATTGTGCAAGTTTATTAATTACCGAAACCAACAAGCGTGAATTCCCGGAAATTATAGGCAAATTATTTGAATATTCTTATGATTTATCAGAAACTTCAGTTTCAAAACTTGCCATTAGTCAATTAATCAATATTGTAAATGTTTTTGGTAATGGTGGTAAAATTACCGACCCTTTGGATAAATACTCCTCACAATTACCTGCCATTGAAGGAATTGATGAATTTTTAATGAATAAAGTTGTACATTTATCTTTTGAATTACCCTTTCAAAGGCAAGAATTTGATGTTAATGATGCACAATTCCGATTAATTGCACAAGAATTGGCCATATTGTTGAAAAGTTATCAATTAAAACAGGGTGATGTTTTTGTTAATTATTTATCCACTTATTTGGTGGATATGGGATTATCGCAAGATTTGATGAATGAATTTTGTATTCAATTGAATAAGAGTGATGTAAGAGAGTTTAAAAAGTATTTCATTACATTTGTAACAAGTTTGAAGGGAAGAAAGTAATCATCCATTCCATTTATACATATATATATTATATACAGTTTAATAGCCGTTGATGAATTTTTACTTTACATTCATGAGTTTTAAGTAAAAGGTATACCTTTGAACAGGAGTACACGACCTGAAATATTTTCCTGCATATAAGTAAGCTCTTCTCATCACTCCAAATTTTTTTTCATTTCATTTTATTTAATGTGTAGTGATGAGGTAGGTAGGGATTAAAACTATATATATTCATTCCCTAATAAAAGCAAACGATGCCGAAGAATCACAAGGGAGATGAAGTAGAAATCCCACCCAAGGATGAAGAAGAACTTCTTTTAGAAAAGCTTGTGTTTGGAGATTCAGCAGGATTTGAACTGAATTTGAGAAAGCTTGATAATTTATATGATTATGGTGATGATGAAGAGGATGAGCCAGAATCCGACACGTATGATGAAAGTGATGATGATACCGGATTGGAACACATTCAAGATGATAATTTGTTTTTTATAGACGAAGGAGGAGAAGGAGATAATAATGAAGATGCCATGGAAATCGATGATGATGAAGCAAGCGATGATGATGAAGAGGAAGAAGAAGAAGACAATGCATGGATAGATAGTGATGATGAAAGACTTAATATTTCATTAACTTCTTCAGATAGATTAAAGAAATTGAGAAAAACTCCTCAAGATAGTTCAATTTCTGGAAAATCATATATAATAAGATTAAGATCACAATTTGAAAAGATTTATCCAAGACCAAAATGGGCTGATGATATAGATCAATTAGAGGAAGATGATAACTCAGATAATGATGATATAATTATAGATGACGATGAAGAAGAATTTTCAACTGGAAACACCAATGCATTGCTAGATATTCTTTCATCAACTCAATCATTCATCATTACCAATCAATTAAAATTAATTTCACCATCTAAAATCTCGATAACTAGACTCAAGGATGCCAATTATCAAAAACCAAGCAAATCATCAATTCAATCACTTAGTTTCCACCCTAGTCATCCATTACTATTAACTGGTGGATTTGATAAAACGTTACGTGTATATTATATCGATGGGAAAATCAACAATTTCATAACTTCAATTCATTTAAAGAATTGTCCAATATCAACTTGTCAATTTTCACCACAACTCGAACAAAATTTGGTATTTGCAGCTGGTAGAAGAAGATATATGAATAAGATTGATTTAAATTCCGGCGAAGTTGAAAAAATTAGTAGATTATATGGACATGAACAATTTCAAAAATCATTTGAATATTTTAAGATTAGTCCTAGTGGGACATATATTGGTATGACTGGTAATAGTGGTTGGTGTAATCTATTAAATGGATCTACTGGTCAATGGATAAGAGGATTTAAGATTGAAGGAACAATTGTTGATTTTGAATTTGCTAGAGATGAATCATTTATTATTATTGTAAATTCTGCCGGAGAAGTATGGGAATATGAATTATCATCACAACCAGCAGCAGCGCAATCACAACAAAATAAAAAGTCCAACAAGACACATAATAAATTACTTAGAAAATGGCAAGATGATGGAGGTATAGGTATAACCAAGATAAAATTAGGTGGACCTAAAAACAGATGGGTAGCAATTGGAACCAATAATGGTATTGTCAACATTTATGACCGTAGTAAATTCGATACCTCAGAAACGACATTGCGTCCCCATCCAATTAAAACGGTAGAAAATTTAATTACATCAATATCGACATTATCATTCAACCCTGATGGACAATTATTATGTATTGCCTCTAGGGCTAAACGAGATGCATTAAGATTGGTTCATTTACCTAGCGGATCAGTTTATAGTAATTGGCCAACTAGTGGTACTCCATTGGGTAAAGTTACTACCGTGACTTTTTCTCCTAATAATGAAATGTTAGCTATTGGGAATGAAGCTGGGAAAGTAACTTTATGGAGGTTAAATCATTATTAATAGACCCCCCCTCGTTAGCTTCTCTGATGTATAAGTTAATTTATAAACATATATTAAATTAGTATTTTAAAATTTTGCACCCAAACCGTATCACGTGATATGAATGAGCCGCATCAACTGATTCAGTAATTTTTTTTTTCAGTTTTTTCAAACTTACCATTAAAAGAAACCAATCAATCAATCAATCAATCAATCAATCCAAACAGTAGTAATACACAAAGCATATAATCCTAGGCTTAAGCAAACAAACAAATACACACACCTCAAACACAGATAAAAAGAAAAATGGCTCTCGGTCCGTATGTATAAGTCCCTTCCAAAGTTGAAGAAATGATAAATATCAAATTACTAACCAAAGTCCCGTCTAGAAAAGGTCACGATCGTTATCGTAATCCAACAACTCACCAAATCAGTCCAGCATTATATAGAGTTCGTGCTCCATTTTTCTGGCGTAATGTAGCTGGTTTAGTTATATTCTCAGCCATTCCTATTTCAGTATATGCATATACTTATTATAAAATGACTGCTGATGAATTTGATGATATTCCAATCCCACCTATTTCTGATGAAGAATTGAAGAAATTGAAGGTTGAATATGAAGCAAGTAAAGCTAATGCTCAAAAGTGAAGAATAGTACATTTTTGTTCTTGTAAATAGGTTTTTAGAGATAATATATATATATGTCTGGAGAATATTATGATTTTTATTCTTACATTGAAAAATGAACCTTCCCTCTATAAAATACAAATAAATCAAAAAACCTATAATTAAGCCCTATATCTATTTACGAAATACCGATACTCCCCTTACAGGATATGGAGTGTTCAACCCAGTTGAGTTATCATCATCATCGTCATCACTTTCATCTTCTTGTCCAAAATGTGTCAATGGATATGGCATGTCAATACCAGTACCACTTCCACCACTGGATTCATTAGTTTTCCCTTTCTTATTACCGCTATTCGTTTTGCTTTCACTATTGTCACGTTCAGTTCCATCTTGGTCATCACTATGATTATCATTCACCACCTTACGATTATTATTACTATCCTCAAATTCCCCAATATCTGATCCGTACATATACAAATCCGCCAAACTTTCCTCGTCTCCATGTGCACCACCACCTGAAGCAGTAGATGCCGTGTTATTATTATTACTATCATTCTGGGTCAACCATTGTTTTGACGAAAACCTAAAATTATCAATCCCATCATCATCGTCATCGTCGTCAGCTACTGAGGGTATCCTATTATATGGACTGCCTTTCGCAGGAGGAAACGCGACACCACTCTCGTTATCATCGGCAACACCACCCGCAGAAATCCTTTGGTATGGACTACCTTTGGTAGGAAAAACGACACTTTCATCATCATCGTCATCAGACTCTTCATCATCATCACCATCATGATGTTCCATGACCTGGTGATTCGCTGACTCTATTACTGGAGTAGAATCAAATGAGAATGATCTTGAATTCATTCCTGCATTACTACTGGTTGGTGCTGCTCCCAAATCATACACTTGTGGGGCAAATGGATCCATCGAAGGTGGAGGTTTTCTTGGTGGTAATGCCGGTTTTTGCTGTTGGTGTGTTAATGAATTCACACTTGAAAATGGATCATTTGTTGAAAAATTATTATTATTATTGTTCTTGTTGTCTTGAGAAGAAGAGTAGTACAGGGTGGAATTATTATTTGTATCATATCGGTTAGGTATACCTCGAAAAGCATGGTTATGCATAAATTGATCTTGTTGTTGAGGATTTCGGGATTGATATTGTCGATTTCCACCGTAATGAGTTGATTGTTGTAATGGTGAATACAACTCTTGTGCCTGGAAATGATTATCACTTTCATTATCGAATTCCTGGTATTCTGGAACAGTGCCCTTCATCTGTGGAATATAGTTCTTGTTGCTGTTATTATATCTAGGTATTGTACTATTTGTAAAAGTAGTTTGTTGTGAGAATGACGACTGTGAAGTTTCTGAACGTTTTGGTGGTTGTTGTGGTTGATGGGGATACAAATTTGTCAAAGCAATAGAGTCCTCCACTGATTCTTGTCTATATGTATATTCAGTATTCTTTAATCTTGTATATTCTTCTTCTGGTAATTGAGGTAATTGAGATATTCTTTCCTTTGATAATATACCTTGTTCCAATAATTCTTTCTTTGGTTTATGATGTTTACCAACTGCCTTTGCCACTGATTTATTGATGATTGAACAACAATAAGCTTTCATGCTTGGATATCTACCTCCTAGAGAGCATTTCAATGGAACATAACAAAGCATTCCAAACACAAATTTAAAAAAGAATATAGCAAAGATAACCACTGAAAGACACATAAATCCTAAAATAACTGAAAGGTATAAATTTGTCTTTGCAATAACCACGATATTTTGTAAGATATCATCATTTAATTCACCACCAGTTGCATAAAACCGTAATGTTAAAATATTAATGACTTGTCTTGGAGTATCAGCAATTAAAATCTGGAAAGCATTATCTAATTCATAATATGATAAGAAGCAACATGAATCATAAAAACCACCTTCATCAATACTATTAAACAAACAAAAATAACTGAATGATCTAATAGAATATAATCTCTTTGCAATTTGATTCAAATAGACCAAGGCAATATTTTTCGTTCTATAAATATGCATTGCCCAAATGAAATGATAAAACAATAAAACAAATTGGAAAAGTATGCAACCGGTGAAAATCCATTTAGCTATAGAATAAGCATAAGGTTTATAATCATCAGTACCCCATTTATGAAATACCAATATATTAAGACATGAATAAATATCAACAGCTAATAAGGATAATGATAAGATTACCATGAACCACATATATAAATACCAAAATATAGTTGATCCTTTGTGATTCTTGAAACCATCAACATCGATAACATCAAATGTTGATACATCTAAACTATACTTTTCGATTTCAAGTTCAGCATTAAATCGATCTTTTCGATTACCCATGATTTAGTAAATGTTGATGATTTGATTTGCTTTGTGTGGAATATTATAGGGAAAAGGGGTTAAACAACTACTACTACCATATATATATATATCTGTCCATATATCTATAGATATGTGTGTGTATACTACACAGAATAAACGTATAATGCTTATCAGATGGTTAATTGTTGTGATATTTATATATACGTAAAATCGATTCATCGAAAGATTTTTCTTTGCGGTTGTGGTGTGTACTGTTTATATGCAGGTAATAAACACTTATATCGTATTGTATTACGTAATATAAAACTTAAGACAATCTTCATACTGGTGAAAGAGTTTTCTACCATCAAAAGAGAGAGAGACACATCTCTGTCTTTTTCTTTTTAGATCATAGGCACCAAAGAGGCAGTGTCTTTATCTGTTCTTAATAAATTTCTAATTAATCATAATAAAAAAAAGGGTATAGGGAGGAAGGGGCGGATGCTACCTTTCATTAAGAAAAAAAAATAATGTTTGTTAATCGTAATTTTGAACCTTTGAAATTGTCGTTTACAATTCAACCACATATCATGGACTTTATTTTTAGATAATTTCAAGAAGGAAAGCAGGTAATAATACATTAATTGAATGAAGATTGGGTTAGTAATAGTTGGGGATCTTTGTGATTATTATTTATTTTTTCTTTCCATTATTATTGTTATTATTTATGTATTGTTTTGCCCTCTCTTTCTCGTAAATTTTGCTTCTTAAATAATAATTAACTTTATTATTAAGTGAATATTTCATTGTTTTCATTCACATTTACGTAAACTGTAAACTGTAAATTTAATTTAATTATATAAAATATTTTCTATTGTTTACATATTTTTGTTTTTAGTAATTAGGCTAAATAATAAAAATCTTACTTTAATAATTGTAATAATCATGCAACCTAGAATCAAAAAAAAAAGTTTAAAAAGAATACGCTCCAAATAAGATCACCAAATGCATTTTTTAACATGATTAGTTCAAATGGATATAACTTCTATGGATTAGATCCCAGAGGTTTTGCAATTTACAACCTAGAACTTTCATATCTAACAAGAAAATTCTATTTATTATCATTTTTATTACCAGCTTGGTATTTTTTTAGCATATATCCCTCTCACTAATCATAGAGATAGCAAGTAACCTTCATGCCAAGAATTAAATTAATGAATCCTTAGTTTTACAAGAATTAATTAACTTCTTGCCCTGTCCGGATTAGGAAGGGGTTTGTTTGGGGGAGGACTCGATCATCTGTTCAATAATCAGATAGGTTCAACAAACATATTTCTTGTAATTTATCTCGCACCTTACCTCCGCCCAGAAATACCCTCCTTTTGGTTTCACAATTCTCGATGTCAAACAGGATCAAGTTTCAAAAGATTCTTTTGAAAAAAATGACACAGCTTTACTGAATTACTCACACATTTTCATATCTATTATCGCCTTTTATACTAAGACTTATTTTTTTACACCTCGAGATATAATACTCCCTAGTTATGTTCGCCTTTGTAAAAGGATACGTTACTTGTTCATGTTAATTTTTACATCATGCTGCGGAGTTAAGAAAACTGTCACAATCACTCAGTTGTTACTATGGAGCAGTATCCTAATCAAAAATCCTTTTGAATGAAAGGACAGAAGTGTAGGATACAACCAACGATGGATAATAATAATGTCTATTAAAACAACTCAGTTAGAAAATTCTAATTAACATTTTAGAAATAAAGTACAACAATTCAAATGCCCACCCCTAACATGTACGTAACCAAATTACTCAAACAAAAATCTCAAATTTAGGAGTGAAAATTAACTGCTTTATTACGATGACTAGCCTTTTACTGAAGGAGAAATGGTTAATACAAACTATTGTTACGTATTTTGTGAACTTGTAGTACACACAGTATGCGACATTTGATAGTTAATTACGTTTTTTTATTTTTTATTTTTGCAATCACAATTGCGAAATATCTTTATTCTTTTAGTTGGATCACCTTTATTCTACTTACAAGTAGTCTTTTCCAAAAGAAACTATGGAGCGCGCCCCTCTAACTTCCTATATTCTAGACACAAACTTAAGTTCAAAGTTATATTTCTTGGATGTTTATTAACATCACTTTGTTTCTTGTTTAAAAGGTTCAAAAGAAATCGACTGCTGCGCCTGCTATAACCACATCATTTTCAACAAAACTGATTCACACTGCCTGCTCGCTATTTTCTTAATGTAATTAAAATTAGATTTGAGGTTGCTTAGAGTATTTTCTTTTTTAAACAACACGCAAAGCCTTGGAGGAAGTATCAAGTCCTGATGTTCAATAATTCTAATTCAAGAGATTATACTTGTGGAACTTAATTGAAATCTCGGAAGTTGGTAATACAAAGAAACTTTTAATGTACATCTGACAACAAGGTTACTTGTAGGGCATATAGAATCAGAGGCAAGAGTTTCCAAGAAAGAGTTTGTTAAATAGTTAATAGATAACTTTGGAAATCTAGCATGTTGGATATCTTCCGCAAGACACTGCACTTTTTATATGCAGCCTGATCACAAATTAGATCAAAATCGTAATAATTTACAAAGTGGGTTCCTCAAGAATTCTAATCGCATGTACAAAGTATTTATATACTATTGATCATAGCCCTGGCAAAAACAAATAGTAAAAATAGCACCTATCTATAATGGATCCAGATTATCAAATTTAAAAGATAAAACAACGAGTAAACATAAAAATATCATCGAATTATACCACAATTTTATAAAAGTGTTTTTAAAGAGTTGATATATTTTACCTACACTAGTTGTTTTATCTTTTAAATTTGTTAATCTCAGAAGGTATCATAAAAAAATGCTCGGAAAGAATACTTAAATAGTATGTATTCTGCAATTGGCAAATGTGGATCGCAAAAACTGTGTACCTGTACACACCTGGAAATAAGTTTCCCGTACTTTGAATTGTCTCTTCAACGCAGCAGTTGTAATTGAATCAAGGGATTGCTAGCTATTCTTTCAACACTTTATGACCAAAGTGCAATGATTTAGGAACCATTATATTGGCAACTGTTTGACTCTCTGGGAACCAAATATGTTTGATTTGTGGAAAAGATGGGATAAATCGATAAGCACTAAAATGAAACGGCATGGTTTGGAGCGACGATCAAGGCTGGAAAACCCTTGCTGGGAATGGAAAAGTATAGTGTTGGTCTTTATTGAAAATGATTGCTGATGGTTATAGGTGTCAACTTTTGATTACGGGATCACATCTCTTTTATAATAAGCACAAGAAACCATTAATATAAAGAAAGGGGATGCAGCAAACTTTTTCTTTTTGTTTTTCTTTTTTTTGGTATGTTGTGATTTTATTTCTAAGCGAGAAAATAATATTTTTTTGTTTGCTTAATTTAACCGAGGTTTTCGTATTATTATCAAATCAATCAATCAATCGATTGAGTTTATTGATTGTATTGTTTAATTAAACACAGAAGAAGTAACTACTGTTATGGAAAAGAAAATTACTGGCTGTAATTACTACTTTACAAAAAAAAGAATTATTATTTGTGTAATGGAGAAAGTTCATTGTTTACACCGACCCTCAATCCAATGGCATTACTATAGCAGAAAAGGTCAGAACACCATCAATTCGTGGAGTCCCTGTTAGTAGTTGTCAGATTTTTAGAATGCATTAGGATGCTTTGGAAACTGTCATGGGGGGATAGGGGGAGAAGGGGGATACCACTATATAAATCATCCCAGTTTATACCATATCTTGTTTATTAAACAAACGCTTCTTCAGACCAAAGACCGAAGAGAGGGTGTGTGTGTGTTGCTAATATTACCCCAGATTTCACTTTTTGGTTATTTTCACATATCAATACAAAGGATTAATATATACTCTGTACCTCTATCTAGATTCAGGGGGGTTTCAGACCATGGAGGAATGTATTCAGAATTGACAAAAGTAGGTGCCTGACACTTCCTTACCCCTTTTCTTAGAAACAATAAGCTGCTTTCTCATATGAATCAAGATCCCTTACCCTGACGAAACTGAAGAATTAATAGCAACATACATCGATAAATCTGTTCAGGTTTTAAAATTCAATTAAATACCCAATTTCTATAAACTCTATAAACATTAGTGAGAGAGAGGAGGTTGGGTGTTGGGAGGATTATGTATGTTCTACAACTTCCTTAAGTGACCATTTGAAATATAACATCATTCTCTCACTCAGTTTAAACTTTACAAACACCCCTTAAATGAATAACGAGTTATTCCCCCCCTCCCCGCGGAAATCATTCTCTAAGCTGGGAATTTCCCAAATTTCGGAAGCAAACCAAACATTAAATCCTTGAATAACCCTTTATTGTGATCCGGGCGGCTTCATTATTATCATCATCATCATCATCCAAGGATTCGCATCAAGAACTTCTTATCCAATAATCGGGAAAACCTTTCATCTTTCGAAACCAATCGATATATCCCAAACGAAACAAAAATTTGATTATTTGGATTAATCTCATATAATGAATTAAAATATCGAAATAAATAATCCAAATTAATTAATGAATCACTTAGATTTAATCGAATTAAATTCATACAATCCATCAATTCAATATTGATACTTGATTTATTTTTACTACACAGTATGGAACAATATTTAATTGATTCTGGGATTTTCAATTGGGTAGTATTTGTTGTTGTGAATTTATATGTTGTTAGATCCAATTTCTCAACATTTTTTAAATGATTCAAGTTTCCCGATATATATGTTGTCACAATATGAATTATTGTTAAAGATTTAGGCAAGAGGGATAAATCTACTCGTTTTGTATCCCACATTTCCAAAATTTTAAGATTTGTTAAATTTCGTAAAAGTTTACCCAATTGTTGTTGGCTAAAATTCATACCTGAGATTGACAAGTGTTTTAAATTCTTGGGGATATTATGAAATTGTAACCCACTAGGTATGGAATTAGTTATTGCACTGCCATCTAATTGAAGAATCTTAAGCTCGTGAGGAAGTTTCCCGAAAAAGTTTACATCTCGTAAATTTTGAGGGTCACAACAAGCTTTAAGTTCCTTTAAATTTGATGGAAACATAAATGAATCTCCAAATGATATGATCCCTTCACAGAGTAAGTTTAAAGTCTCACAATTATCTGGTATACTTATATTTTCAGCATTAATTACCCCAACGAATTTATTTCCACTTAAATCTAATTCTAACAAGTTATGACATTGTATGTTGGAGATTTGATCTATTCTATTATTCAGTAGATTTAACAATTTCAAATTTTCTGGGAGTTCGTCTATCCATTCATTCAGTGAATGTAATCTATTACCACTTAAATCAAGAATTTTCAAATTTTGTAATGTTTTCAAGTTACTACCTTTGATTGATTCAAGATAACAACTTCGAATACATAATGAAAATAAATTAACCGGGAATGTAAAATTATCAATAGATTCCATAATCAATTGAGTTAATTTTAAATTATAAATATGTTCACTAATATGGAATTCAATATGAGTATGTTGTATTTGTCCAAAATCAGAATCTGCTGCCCAATAACATCGACTTTTTCCAATAACTAAGTTCTTTAATTCTGGTAATTTAATACTTGATAAAATTGCAAGAAATCTATTATCGGCTTCAATATCTGGATTACGCATATAATTACTAAATTCCAACCATTTAATTTTAGCAGGTAATGTATATCTACTCAAGTCATTATACTGTAAATTGCTGAAATCAAATCTTAATTGTAATTTCTCTAAATCGGGATAAGTATCGATTCCTTCAAGGGTTTTCAAATCAAGACATACAAGGTTTATTTGTTTGACTGATTGGGAAAGTTTAAGATGTTGAAATGAAGTTAAACCGGGGACATCAGCCAGAAAGGAAATAAGATTTGATGCCAGGGAAACATCAAGATCAAAAACTTTTCTGTCATTGAATGTATTTCCAATATGTAGATATCTTAAACCAATGGGGAGATCAAGTTTTATTCCAGACTGAAACAGAATATTCAAAGAATTCAATAATGTTAAACATTGTAATTGTGGGGGTAACATAGTAGAAAGGTCTTGTGGTAAAATAGTGCTATGATCGAATGTAATCTTGTTACAATATTTCATATGGGATATTTCCGATAAATTGACTCTTGGACTATACCTAATCCTAATTTCTTGTATAATATCTTTTAATGGTATATGAGGAAGAATATCATCATCCTTCAATCGTAGAAATTCAACATTTAACCTTAATAATTGTTTCAATTCAAGTAATTTCTCAAGTAATTGATCATGTGAATTATAAGTTGAATCATCATCATCTATATATGAAATACAAACCATTAAATTTTCAACACTTGCAAGACATTGGGGATGCATCTGATATAAACTCACTAAATCTCGAACTGATTCAAACCAAAGATTGACAGGTTTAAAATGAGGATGTCGAAAATAAAAATCAAGGAATTCTCGTAATCCAAAGAAGTTACAAGATTTATCACAATCTTCGAAGCTTACAAGTTCTTGAGGTATATACCCTTGAGAATTATTACTTGAGAAATAATAGTCATCATAATTCTTTGGATATACATCATTGGGGGAAGCTATTAGTCGGACAGGAGTATTATTATTATTATTATTATGAAGGAAATTTTCCTTATCTTTATAGACACTTGAGAATATACGTATGTTCTTATAATATGCATTGAATGCAAATTTACCTAGTTGATTAATTTCAATGTATTCTCGAAGATATTGGGTAGGAATTAAGTTAAATATTAATTGCAAAATTTCTTGTGGGAAATTCAAGATCCATAGCATGACGATGAGGGTGTTTATATATATAATATATAAGTATGTATATATATATATATATAAATATAAGTTCAATGATTAAAGATTTTCGTTAATATATATTTATTTAAAAATCTTCTTATCTATATATATAAGAAAAAATTTCATATATATAACATAATTTATATATTAATAGTATAATAATAGTAATATAAACTTATATACATATATACATATATACATATATACATATATACATATATACATATATAAGCAAACATCGTAATGGACTACTTGTACTGTAACTTAATACCCCTTTGATATAATGACCAAACAAACATCCAACAACCTCTTGAAAAACCACTAATTACAAGTGTTTGAACTTAGCTTCTAGAAGATAGTAAGGTCATGGTCTTTCTCCCTCTCCCTCCCTCTCCCTGGTTGGGATGAGAAATAGTATCTATTCTATTCGTATTAAATTACATATTGACAGAAATTCAACAAGTTCCCCATTTTAGACAGATGTTTTCTTTGCTTTGGATGGTTTATTCATGCTAATATTAAATAATCTACTTGTACTTATAATAGTCTTACTTTAGTTATAATAGAAAAGGGACTTATATAACCATAGAGAGAGAGAAAGATCTTTCTTATACTTTTTTATATAGTAACAGCTTCTTATGCAATTGTCTATTGGTTTAGTATATGCTTTATATGGGAAAATCTTACACATGGAAGCGCAACATATGAAAGGTTTTAAAAAAGGCGAAAATTTTTTTATTTTACAACCAACACACAAGTACTAACTATTTACTAGCTTTAATACTTAGCAAAAGTATATCAAATGTCAACTAATATATATGGTAGTGGTGGTGGTACAGGTGTATCACAACAGTCCTCAACAATTCAACCTAGTCAGATTATTAACCAACTCAATCAAGCCAAATCACTTGCATTTGATCAACCAGAAACTTATCCACAAGTATATCGACAAATATTACCATTTGTGAATAGACAACAACAACAACAAGAAGAAGAATCATCATCTATTCAATCATGGTGTATACAATTTATTCATGATACATTCATTAACAATCCATATTTAAAACATGCTGATCAAGTTGACTTGGCCATAGATTCTTTAGATGCTCTTATTAATTTAACTAATACTACAAAAGAAATTAAACAATTTATTAATCTCATCGATATTAGTTGTATAATCTATAAATTGGTATTTCAATATGTTGCCGAAAATGATGGATGTAATCAAATATGGAGTAAATTGACTGAATTAAAGAATTCTTTGGTTAACAAATTCCAATCAAATTACCCCTTAGCACCAAGTGATAATACTGAACATGATTTAAGTAGAAATGTGGCTACTAAATTGGAATTATTAAAGTTTATTATGATTGTTATTGATTATCAAAGTAAGACACAAGTTGTAGGGAGTGGTGAAACTGCTGCTGCTGCTGTTGCCGCAGCTACAGCTACAGCATCACCTGGGTTTTCTTTAAATAAAGTAAGTCCTGACCATACATTAATTAAATATAGTAATATGGAATATGAATCTGTAAGTTTATTGGATTTAATATTGAAAACTTTTCATCATGAAATTATTATAACTCCTTTAGTTTCAGCAACTTTAAATCATTGTATTATTATCATGAAAAAGAAACCACAATATGCTAGTAAGATTCTTGCCATAATTGATAAATATGATACCAATACAAAACTACAATCAAATTATCAATCAATTGAACAATTCAAATTAGCTAAAAAATATATTGATCGGGCAATTAAAATATTCTTACAACATTGTTTTAAATATTCCCTAATTCCTACCAGTTTTCAACAACCATTAAATAAAAAGATTCAAATTTTAATCGATAGAGGTAATGAAATTAGAAAGAAGAATTTATTCACAATTTCTGATCCAAATATAAAAAAGAGAAAATTTGAAGGGTTTTATAATCCATCGAAACGAATTAAAACTTTAGATTATAAAAATCTTTATATTTTAAATGATTTGAACAATGAATTGAATAATTTTGATTTAACTGCTGTTCCACAACATATTCTTACTAGTATGGTTGTTAATGCCTTACAAAAGGTTCCTGTACCTAGATTAACAAAAGCTTTGGAAATTATAAGTGATAGATATACAAACGCCATTGAATCAATTCAAACGGTGTCACCTCCAGCTTTGAAGAAGAGAGCAAACACTCAACCGAAATCCCTTCCAAAACCCCCCACCTTGGGATTCAATGCAGCTAATCAAATAAAACCTGAGTTTAAGACGGAGCAGCACCCCACTTTCGAAGAAAGGTTGGAAGGAGAAGCATCAGAAGAAGGAGAAGCATCAGACGAAGAAGACGACGAAGAAGAAGGAGGAGGAGGTTATAACCCAGAAACTGTATATACCTTACCTCCACCAAAAGAATTGTCATTTCAAGATAAGAAGAACCATATTTCTATTATAATCAAGAATTTCTTTAATTTAGCTAAAGCAAAAACACACCCACCGACTGATATTGAACCAGAAATAGAGAATGGTGATGATACTGATATAAATCGAGAATTGACAAAGATTGCGATTAAGTCCTGGAAGAAGGATAGTTGGATATTACTCTTGACTAGATTGGCAACTAGAGGTATGAGAACTAAATCTGGTGAGGATTCCAAGAATGACGACGACGACGACGATTATAATATCGACCAATCACCACCTGATGACGACAAAGTGAATCAAGAAATGAGTGATATGATAAGACAAGCGATCTTTGACTATTTCTTGGAAGATATCCATAGTCGTATCGATTTGATTATTGAATGGATGAATGAGGAATGGTATAGTGAAAAAGTTTTTCAAGAGGCTCGAAACTTAAAACAACATAAAAGCGGCGGTGAAATTGATACTCCAATTTATAATAAATGGGCGGATAAAGTTCTTGAATCGATGATTAATTTTATAGAACCAAATGATAAAAAGATTTTCATTAGATTATTGAGTGATTTACCCCATTTAAACAAAAATTTAATTATCAAGATTAAATCGTTATGTTTTGATCCGGCAAGATCAGCAATTGGATTTTTGGCATTACAATTTTTGATTATGTATAGACCACCGGTTAAACAAATATGTATTGATGTTTTGCAAGAATTAAGTGAATGTGATCAGGAAGATGTTAAAGAAGAAGCTACTAAAAAGTTAAGTAAATTTAAGTAGACTTTGTAATATATATATATACATATATATAGAAATGGGTATATATTCTATTAATATCTTAAAGCTAAAAAAACAGTGCTACCAAACGAAAACTCACGTGACTTTGATTAAACCAAATAAAATGCAAAAATTGTACAAACTCAATTCATCCAACGATTCCTTGTTTATTTAAAAAGATTCATATTTAGAACTTTCCCACCCTATTTTCTACAAGTATCAATCAAGCAGAAATGAATTCCAGTATATTCAATACAGGAGAAGAAGAAGACCCATGGTCCAATTGGAACGACACCATTGATCGTCAACCAAACAAGTCTACTTCTCCTCCAATATTATCATCATCATCTGGTGCAGGTGCCACCTCAAGTTCGACAACATATCTCACATCCTCACAGCTCTTATCACGAACTTCTCGTATATCTACAAATACTACCACCAACACTAATACTACTAACACAAGTCTATTAACTAATATTCCTGAATCATATAAAGATATCCATGCTCATTTAATTGATAAATTAAGAACCGTCAATGATTTAGAGATTCATATTTTTAATCGATTAATTAACATGAATTATCTTACAAATTATCAAAAATCTCGAATTTTGGATCTTGCTTATGATAATAATTTAATTCCTATTTCAATAGCAAATAATTTTTATTTAATCTTGGGATTAATTGCTTTGGAAATTGATGTTGCTGGAAGTGCCGATTATGTTAGTTTACAATTTAGATTGAATTCTTTACCTGAATTACCTAAAAGATTCGTATCGTCAATTATCAATGAAGATGATGATGATGTTGAAAATGAAGGACAAGGGATTGGATATCATCCATTATTATTATTGGGCAATAGAACTGAAGATTCGGAACATATTCATGATTGGAATGTTAAGGAAGGTGACGATCATGATCCAATCTTGACTGATCATTCAACTAGTCGATTAATCGAGCCAGGAGAAAGTGAAGAGAAACCACCTTCTAATACTACTAGTGCCAGTGCCACTGGTGCCACTAGTACCGGTGGTGGATTGGTTTTGGCAGAGAATGTGATGAGTGAAGATACTGTTGACCAAGCATATATAGAGAAATATGTTAATGAAATTAGAGATAGGTTCAAACAACCATTGAATAATAATTCCGATGTGATTAAGATTAAGGAAATGCCAGAAAGGGAAGGGATTTTGTTCAAACATATAAATTATATAATTACGCATAGTTTACAATTGGGTAGAGGAACATCATCATCAAGTCATGGTCAAAGGAAAGTTGTTCGAAGATATTCTGACTTTGTTTGGTATGTATTCTATTATATCCTCCTCCATTCCTAGCTTACTCTCTTTTTCCCTTACTAACATGAAACATTTTTAGGCTTTTGGAATTCTTATTGGAGAAATATCCATTTAGAGTTATACCAGGATTACCACCCAAGAAATTTACAGGTATGTTTTTGTTTTTTATATTTTTTTGGTAACAACCACCTCTGGTGATTACCCCAGACGAAGAATAACAATACTAATGATCATAATAGTAGGTGCTTCTCCAGATTCTCAATTTTTGCAAAGACGTCGTCGTGGATTGCATCGTTTTCTTAACCAATTAATCAAACATCCAGTACTTAAAGAAGAACCAGTTGTACAAACATTCTTGACCGTGCCCACTGATATTTCCACTTGGAAAAAACAAGCGAAAATTGATTATTCTTTGGAATTTAAAGGAAGGAAAATTGAAACTGGGTTTATAAACACAATATGGCCCAAGATTGGTGAAGAATTCTTGAAGAATTGGTCTGAAGCCGAAGGGAATATTTCCAAATTGATTGAAGTATGGACTAGGATAGTTTTGTTGGTGGAAAGACATGAGAAGAGACAACAACAGATTAGTTTTGATAATGGTAAATTTGTGGAATTATTGGGGAAATTTAAACAATTGAATTGCAAAATTTATCCTGGTGACAATGAAGTATTATTGAAGAATAATGATATTGGTAGTGTTAATGATTCATTAGGGAGTGTTAGCGAATATTTTAATAAGAGTAGTCAAATATTGATTGATGAAAGTTATTCGATAAATACTACCATATTGGAAAAGTTTAAGAATTATTTGGATTACTTATATTCATTACAAGAATTATTTGAAAGAACTAAAAAATTATCAGTCAACAATATTGAAGCATTAGAACGTAGAATTAAAGAAAATGAAGATAGGTTTAAGAAATTAAGTACAGAAGATGCTGATGCTAAAGGTGGTGATATTAGCAAATTAAGACAAGTGATTATAAATGATAAACAAGAAATTTTTCAACAATTAAATAAAGATTGGTTAATTAAGAATTGTTGTTTTGAAGAGTTTTTAATGTTTCAAGAGACTCAATATTTAATTAGTCAAGTTTGGATTGAATGGACAAAGGGAAGATTTAGGTTTGAAGAGAAAATTGTTGGATTATATGATAATTTAAATCAAGAGATTATAAATGATATGCCATTGAGTAGATAAAAAGAACTTACCTACACAACTATAGTCTTTGTTCCCATTTATCAATTATCGGATGATTACTATTTTTCAATTCCAATTCATTATCATCATCAAAATACTTTTTATCCAATATATTTTTAATATTTAATTCAACTTTAGCTTGATTTAATTCTTCTTTATTCATTGAAGACAATGTAGCTAATATTTTCCCAACTCTAATACCCAATAGTGCACCCTTTGGAAACGCAGTGTCAAATCCAGATTGTAGACTGTTTTCTTTAGCATTTGATATTCCATCAACATAACCTCGAGAATAATGATATCGTTGAATATCATTAGTTGTATGATCTAATTCATTTGTTGTTTCTTCGTCTTCTTCTGCCCATATGTCGTCATTGTCATTGTCATTGCTTGAATTATTGTTAGTTGGAGTGTCTATGAAATCTGGCTTACACTTGCAATTGTTGTCTTGACAGGTCATTCTTATAGAAATGGTAGAATAACACAGTTAATGGGCAATGAGTATGTTGAGATGTGATTTGTGAAATCATGTGATTAGAGGAAAGTAGTGTACTTTTGTTCAAAAATAATGTCTCATTGGAACTAATGTCGTGAAATTCTAATGTCGCATGAATTTATTTTAATTTTCATTCCCACTTGACAGAAACAACAAATCTTAAACTGTTACAAGTTGGATTGAATACTAATAGATACGATCGTATAAGTAGATATATATTAATATATATATATATAAATATATATAGAGCTATAAGACATACATCTATACACCACAATACACTAAGAAAGAAATCAATTTGACTGAAAAAAAGGAAACAAAGTGAAAGCCACAACATAGAGACTTCCACTCACACACACATATACACGCCGCTTAATATACATATAAATATATACATATATACATATACCTACAATTAGAAATATTTCAAGAACAACTATTTTTAAACCCAAATTAATTTTCACCACCCAACAGATATCAAACAACAACACAAGTGCTGGTAACTTGTACACAGACTACAAACAGCTACAGTTACTTTTTTACAGTTACTTTTTTTCATATTACTTATACCCTATATACATATATGGCCATACATTTAGATTATTAAAAGTGATGTCACAAAATATAATTACTCAAGTAACACCTGAATCCTATGGGTCAGTTCCACAAGTTTCTTATGACGACAATGAAGATATTGATATCGACTACAACTCCAAAATACACTTGAATATTCGTGGTAAAGAGTTTATAATCACAAGAGATGAGTTGATGAGTTTACCTGAAAGTATTTTATTATGTCTTTTCCCTAATGGAGTATTTTTAGATGTTAACGGACAAATAATAACCAACTTAACTGAAGATGATATTGTTTATGTTAATTTTGATCCTGTATGTTTCCAATACATAATTGATGTCTTTCAAGAAGCAGCTAGAGACTTGGAAGAAATGGAACAACAACAACAACAACAACAACAACAGAACCTGACTCAAGTTTCACCTACGAGTAGTTTCTTAAATCTTCATAGAACTTCCCATCCATCCCACCAACAACAACAAGAAAATGTTTTACAATCCAAACCATCTATAATTGTTCTACGTGAAGATTTAGATTTTTATGTCATCCCTCCAATTGCAGGAATAACTAATGAACAAATGAAACAATTGAAATTAGGAGTTTCAATAGAATTACTTAAGAATAAACTAATATTTGCTGGATTAGGTTATAAATTCGATCAACCACCTTCTTCCACCACACCACAACAACAACTAGGACCAGCAGAACAACATCTTTTTGACATGTTATGTTCTTCTGGATTTGAACTGACTGAAACATGGGGTTCACGTTCCTTAGAACCAAACAAGTGTGTTATTTCTTCGCTTTCATTAGTCAGATTAAAATCTCCCCAACAAGCAGAAAAATCAGAACCTGGATCACCTTCACTTACACCTACAAATTCAAATACATCGTCGTCGTCCTCACCACCAAATAGTAATAAACGATCTCGATCCAGAATTGCCCAATTAGCAACCTCGGCAAGTCGTGCAGCATCAAGATCATTATCATCTGCACCATCATTGAGAGCTAAACATAATCGTCTGGTTGATAATTCGAATCAGACAAAATTGTTATTGTTTTGGAGAAAACCGGCTAGGAAATGTTGGTGGTCAGATTCGGTGTTGGATATAGATGTGGATGATCCTGGATTCTTTGCAGGTTATAATGAAGGTGATGGAAAGAAGATTAGTGTAAAGGTGCATATTCGAAGAGTGTGGACTTTGGAATTGTCAGTAATCGGTGTGCTGTGAGGAGGAGTCATAATAGTAATCTTGTTAGTTGTTTTGTTTTTTTTGTATTATCCATAATTATTTGCTTTTGTCGGTTATATATATATATATATAGTATTGCGTTTTTCCTTTTTCATTCATTAGAGTAAAGTATAATTTAATTCCAACTTATTAATGTTTTATATCGACTGTTGTATGTGAAGGTTAACTTGAATCATTAATAGCCTGGTGTATTTACTGTTACATATAGTAGCGCCGTATACAAATGAAAAATTACGCGTGTAACTTTCTATTAAAAAAAATTTCCAATAAATCCAATTCATTTTTACCCATCATCACAAGCAAGAAGCACCATCAAACCACTCCCAACCCCTACCACAATGGACATCTTAATGGAACACAAACAATTAGACCAATACCACCAACAAAAACTCCACCACACCCCCTGGGTCGAAAAATATCGTCCCAAAGACCTTTCCGAAATCGCATCCCAAGACCACACCGTCAAAGTTCTTTCGCAAACATTAGCCACCAATTCTGGCGCCAATCTTCCACATATGTTATTCTATGGTCCTCCAGGCACGGGTAAAACTTCCACCATCCTAGCATTAGGCAAACAATTATATGGACCACGATTATATAAAACCAGAGTATTAGAGTTAAACGCGTCTGATGAACGTGGTATCAATATTGTTCGAGAAAAGATTAAGAATTTTGCCAGATTAAATATCTCCAACCCCACTGCCGAAGATTTGGCCCAATATCCTTGTCCACCTTACAAGATTATTATTCTTGATGAAGCAGATTCAATGACTAATGATGCACAATCGGCCTTAAGAAGAACTATGGAAGTATATAGTGGTATTACTCGTTTTTGTCTTGTTTGTAATTATATCACAAGAATTATTGACCCGATTACGTCAAGATGTTCGAAATTTAGGTTTAGACCTTTGAATAATGATAATGCGTTGGAAAGATTGAGATATATTTCTCAAATCGAGGAATTAAAATTAGATAGTGAGAAAGTATTGGAGGAGATTTTGAATATAAGTACCGGTGATTTGAGAAAAGCGATTACCTATCTTCAATCAGCTGCTAAGTTATCGAAATCTTTGGAGGATGACTCCTCTTCTTCTGGAGGAATAATCACTATTGAATCAATTAGAGAAACTGCTGGAATTTTACATGAAGATATTATGTTACAACTTGTTAAAATCATAAAATCGGGTGATTCCAAAAAGATTATTGATTATGTTAAAGAAATAATGTTACAAGGATGGAGTGCACAACAATTGATTGACCAATTACATGATAAATTAATCCTTGATGATGGTTTATCTTCATTGGCTAAGAATGAAATCGCTCTGGTGTTATTTAAGATCGATAGTAGATTAAATAATGGAACTGATGAACATATCCAATTATTAAATCTCGTTTTACAAATATCTAGAATTATATAAATAAGATCTCTATTTATAATTCGTTCTGTTCAAACAAACAAAAAGAAAAAATGGAATAAATGCAATTGAGACTAAATACTATACATAAACAAAATTAAACAACTCGAAAACCAAATATACATCTACGTATACACGTCACTTCGTTGTCGTCGTCGTCGTCGTCATCATCATAATCATCTACGTTGCTGACCTCCTTGATGACCTTGTTGTTGTTGCTGTTGTGCTTGCTGTGCTTGCTGTGCTTGCTGTGCTTGTTGTTGTTGAAAATGTGGAGGCATTCCCATATATCCAGGCGGAGGAGGTGGCATAAACCTAGGATTAAACCCAGGAGGAGGAGGACCGCCAGCCATTTGTGGAGGTGGGAAATTATGTGGAGGCGGTGGTGGCATAAATCCACCAGCACCATTTGGAGGTGGAAATGCACCTGGTGGAGGAGGTGGTGGTCCTCCTGGATGTCCTCTTCCAGCTTGTCCCGGTGGTGGTGCTGGTGGACCTCCGTATACGAATGGAGGTGGAGGTGGCATACCTGGTGGGAACTTACCTTGAGGAGGTTGACCACCACCTTGTCTCATCCATGGTGGAATTTGACCTTGAAGATGTCCACTACCACCATGTTGTTGAGGAATTTGATTAGGCGGTAATTGTTGAGGTAATTTACCTTGAGGTGGTTGTTGTTGTTGAGGTGGAGTTGGCTTTTGAGCTTGTTGTGGCTGTTGTTGTTGTTGTTGATTTCGGGATGGCCGAGGACCTTGTTGTTGAAACAATGCAGCTAATCCATTTTTGGGCGGGGTGGTATTAGCAGGAGAATCTGGTGAAGCTTGACCTGGCTCCTTCTTGTTTAACAATGATAAAAAGAAGTTATCATTGGAGCTTCCTGGTGGTGGCATACCACCACCTTGCACAGGAGGTCTACCTGGAATTTGTCCCTGTGAAGGGAACTGAAGAGGAATTGGTTGTTGTTGATTTTGGTGTTGATGTTGATTTTGCTGTGGCTGTTGTTGTTGCTGTGGTGGCGGTAACGAAAGCGGTTGTTGCTGTTGCTGCTGCTGCGGTTGTTGTGATTGTGGTTGTGGTTGTGGTTGTGGTTGTTGTTGTTGTTGTTGTTGTTGTTGTTGTTGCTGACCTTGCTGTGGTTGAGGTTGAAAAAACTTGGAAAACCCTGGAGGTGGAGCAGTTTGTTTTACAACAACAGGGGCGCCTGGTCCAGAAATGGGTTGTTCTTTATTAGCTGGTGGAGTTTGATGGAAAAACGATGAAAATCTAGAACTTCTAGCAGCAGCATCATTAGATCCATGTTGCTGTTGTTGTTGCTGTTCATTTTTGCCTTCTTCACTTGAAATACTTCCCTTATGAGAGTCTTCAGCTTTTGGTTTCACAAATGAAAAGAAATTATCAACTTCATTACCTGCTTGTATTGCTTTTTCTGATTCATTTTCATGAGTTAATTCTAAATCATCAATGGCTTCGCCATTTCTTTTGCGTTCTTGCATTCTCATTTTTGATTTCCATTTTTCAAAATCTTGAACAGTTTGACCCATTCCAATCATCATACCTTCACCAGATTCACCACCTGCACCTTCAGCTCCGGCTCCAGATCCAGTACTAGAACCAGGTATATCGTCCCATTCAGGTTCTGCTTCATCTTCATCGTTTAGTTCAGGTTCAGGTTTGAGTGGTTTACGTTCCCAAGTCTGATTCAAATGTGCAGGTTGTTGTTGTTGTTGTTGATGTTGCTGTCTTTTATTATAGCTATTTCTCTTTTGATGATATCTACCACCTGATTGATTAGTATTTGAAGGATTATAATCCTGCTGCTGTTGTTGTTGTTGTTGTCTTGGATTTCTTGATCTCCAAAATGATTTCTCAGGTAATTTATCAGAATCCTTATAACTTAAATTATCTGATGAATTTCTTAAACTCAATAAATATCTAACAGTATAAACCAAAGGCAATCCTTGCTTTTTGATTGGAATGGTATTGATAAATGATTCCTCATCTTCCAAGTCCTGTTCAAGTAATTTATCCAGTATACTCTGTTGTTGACTTGATTGACTTGTTGATTGTGCCAATGATTGTGAATGTTGTTGTTCTAAATCTGGAGTTGATTCTTTAGCAGCCTTCGCAATTGCCGAGTCTAATAATTTAGATAATGCACTACCTGGTTCTAAGTTGTGGATTGAGGTACTAGGTTGTAATTGAGTTGATGATGATGATGATGGCTGCTTACCTGATGTATTGTTATTAGTAGTAGCAGAAGTTGTTGTTGTTGTTGATGATGATATTTGAATGATCGAAGGATCCTCAAATAAAGGATTGTCTGTCATTTATTATTGGATTGTAAAATTGATTTTGATATGTAATCTTTTGTTAACAAAAATTTTAGCAAAAAGGTAATTGGTCTTTAATTTAATTTGATTTTATTTTTAATGCAATTGATTTTCCTTTTCTATATAGGTCAGTGTTTAATAACAATTTGCTTAGTTTACTATATTCAATTACAATCAATTAAATTAATTTGGCAACAGCTTTTGTTGTTGGCCTCTCGCTCTCTCGCTCACTCAGAATTAAAATTTTTTTTTTTGCTTGGAGGAAAAGGTAGTGGATAAAAGACCAAAAAGGTATGAACAAAAGTACACGACTAATTAATTTCAAACTAATAACCATCTCACAATATATTATACACCATATCAAATAACATAACATTATACTCTAAATTGTCTCTCATATTCTAAAATAAACCTAAATAAAATAAATTAACTTCATAAAGTATACTTAATATTAAACAACTTAATAAATAGATACATTCTCATAAATCTCAATGATTCAAATATGGAACATTCAACCTCATAATCTCTCTACACATAATAAACCAATCAATATCCCGTAAATATTCAGTCCCATCATTAAACCTGTCTTTTCCTTCTTGCAACTGTCGCATCTTTTCCTTTTCTTCCCATTTAAATAACTCATACATAAATCGTAAATTAGGTTGAATGATAATATTCAATCTTCTCACTCTAACATATAAATAAGCAATCGATAAATTAACTCTTAATCGCCTCATAACTTCAGCTATAACAACAGTTGCACTTCTACTAACTCCAACTCGACAATGTACTAATATCTTAGTTTGACCTTGCGTAGATTGATATTCTTGATTAATGAATGCTAAAATATGAGGTAATGCCAATGTTAATTCATCAATTCCATCATCTTCTAAATTATTCACCTTCATAACTGTCAGAACTGTAGTATGATGATGAAGATGATGTCTCTTGCGTCGACCTAACTTATAATGAGATCGTGGTGAAATGTCAAATATTTCGAGATTTCCTTCATCTAATTCCTTAACTTTGATTTCATTATGATGTTTGAATTTATATCCATTCAACCAAGGTAAGTTTTCCCCAACGGATATAACCTTCTTAATACCCAATTTGTTCAATAATGTTAAACTCAGTGCATGTTTTAACGATCCAAGGTATAAATATGGAAGAATCTTTGATGGAATTGATCCTTCTACTTCTTCAACCCAGTCTATCTCATTTTCCGTCCCATAATCATCATCATCATCATCATCATCACTACTAGGAATGTCGGTATCTTCAACTGGATCTTCATCTTCATCATCATCGCTATTTTCTATATATCCCAATTTCAATTTATCCTTCCCAGCAGCCTTGATTGCATCACGAGTTGGACTTCTTCCCAATAACAATTCATTCAACTCACAGGGCGAAATTGTCTCAACAGTACCCCAATTCATATTCGTCTTCACAACGGGACTAAATCTTCTCATAATCGGTTCTAATTTCTTCAATATGGCAACATCACTAGCAAAAATATAAAATGGTCTTCCATAATCTAAATGTAATGTCAACATAGCATCATTCAAACTCAAATTCAAAGAATACATAAGATAACATAATACAAATAATGAAGATTCAGTATATCCATCACTACAATAAATCAATGTACTCAATGCAGATTTGGATGTTGATGATGAATATAAATAAACCACTTTACATGTATTCACCAATGATTCTAATGTATCTACTTTACAATCACCAATACCTAATGACCCCGAAGGAGGGACTGATAACATATGTCTTTCTGAATCGGGAGTCTTGTCGTGTGACGTAATGGAATAAAGAAATAAGAAATGGGATAATGTAGACATGGTGGGGAGTTTGGCATCGGCATGACAATGAATAAATAAATTCCAATTACATCGGAGTGGATATGTTGTTCTAGTAGAATCTAAATCAGGATGGGTTATCACGTGTGATTGACAAGGATTGTTGTATAAATTACGTAAATCATCTGGTTGCTGTTGTTGTAATTGGGAAATCCCTGAATGTTTGGAAGTAGTCGCGGATAAATAATCCCACTGATTTCCTGCCCAAACATTTTGATGTAATTTGGTTGCTGAAGACATTTTCGAAGTTTCAATCTTTTCCAAGGCGGGGAAATCAATTATTGAAAGTAGAGGTTTCAATTCATCCATTGTTTTCCTTTTGGTTTTTTGTGCAAACACAAACTTATCCTGTTCTCCGTCAATTTCCTCCTCCTCTTGTTGAGAGGCATCAAGTTGTTCATTTAAGATAAATACATTATATGTCTCTTCAGTTGAATCATCTTCCATCGCTTCAGTTCTTTCTTTATTCCTCTGAGCCAACCAAAGAACTCTAGCAAGAGAATCAATATTCGATTTCCCATATACGATAAAATCTGAACATGTCGACAATTTGGCAACTTGAATATGAAAGTTCCGTAAAGAAATTCCTCTATCAGGATCTAAATTTTTAAATATGGGTAATACCTTTAATGTTATACAATCCTTGACCAACAAATCAATCAATTCCAATTGGTCACAATATTCAATTGGGATAGTACTCTGAATTATGTTTCTAACTTCTGATTTAGATACATCAATCTTATGTAATATTTCTGATATAGTTATACTATTTTTTAAACTTATACTTGGATTGGGATCATCAGTAATACACATTAAGAATCGGATATGTTTTGGTTTCGCCAAATAATCCAATTCATGAAAAATGTTATCAGTATCACCCAAACGATCATGAAGTTGTTGTTGTTGAAATAAGAAAAATGACTTTTGTGCAAAATTATCTTGATTTAATCCATGTAACCAAGGAAACATAATACTTGTTTTAGGAAGTTGCGAATTAAAATACCATTGAAAGATATGTTTTAATTGGTCCAAGGTAATTGATTTAACTGGGAATGCAAATGTATTGTCATAATTGGATAATGATTGAAAGAATGCCGAAGATTCTTCAAGTGGAGAATGTGGATCGGTATTAACGGTATTGTTGATAATTGGATGTTTGCTTTCATTATTTCCGTTGCATAAATTACATTCTTCGCGTCCTTCTGGGTTGTTTAATATTTTTAGTCTAGCTCTAACTCTATCTCGTTCATAGGTTGTATCGTTGGAAGATGAAGTTCGTTTGAATCTCGGACAGGATTTTGAACATGTCGTCGCCATATTTGTGCCACTGGTGGAAGAAACCGTTGACGATTTTGTTGCGGTAGCGGGGGCTGTCATAGTAGTAGTAGCTGCACTGCCTGTATTGTTAGCAATGTCAGTTAACATACTAACTGTGTTATGGATGGTAACAGGAATACTAGTACTATCAATCTGTGGTTTAGTAGTTATGCTGCTTGAAGAAGAAAATGTGGGGCTAACAATACGATGTACTTGTGGATGTGCGGCGCTACTAAAAAAAAGTGCGGGTGATGATGTCAATGGGGCAATTGATGCCGAAGGGATAATAGGCGTAGTAGCACGAGAAGATCTCTTGGCAGTGGTGGATGTGTCAATAGCGGCGGCAGCAGCAGAAGTATTGTTTGGTATTAATCTATTTGTTGGATTGGTAGTATTGGTTGTTGTTGTTGCTGATGTCGATGTTGATGATGGTGTGATGGTTGTTATTGACGACAGGGACAGTATTCGGGGTATACTAGTTTCTCTTGTAGCTGTAGCAGTAGTCATTATTACTAGTTCGTTGAAGAAGTACTAAAGTTGTTGTTTGAGCCGTTAAGCAGTTGGTAGTTAATAAATAGTTGAATATTCTACAGAAAAGCTTCTAAAACGGTTTAGTTGTGGTTGTTGTTTGGAGGCTGGTTGGCAGTTACTGCCTATTGTCCTTGTTTCTATTATTATATATCTATTGTTTTGTATATATGATACAAAAGGGTGGTTGGGTGTTCTTCTTAGCCAGTCTATATTGTTATCTACACTGTATGTATGTATGTATGTATATATATAGATGTGTTACTAACTTACTTATTAAATGATTTATTAAAACTTATCTGGTTGTAAAGAAAAAAAGGAAAAAAAATGTTGAAGTTTTCTTCATTGAAAATGATCACACTATTCATTTTTAAACTTTAAAAGATAAGAGATTATTATTACATCAAATGCAAATGATGATGATGATATATATATAAATATATATGTATAGTGATTTTTAGCAACTATACTATTAAAGCAAAGGAGGTAAGTTATATAAATAGATGTAAAGTAGTCAATAGAAAGTAAGTAAGTAAGTAAGTAAGTAAATAAATAATGTCATCTTGCTAAGTATTTGCACTAATACTACCCAACTACTACTACCACCATTACTACAACTACTACCATTACTACTACTACCACCACCACTACTACTACTATTACTACTACAAGCCTGCTACTCTTCTCCTGATACTCTTTTGTATTACGATGTTAATAGTTGTTGATTGAATCATTTGATTATTCGTTTATATGCAGGAATAGGTATTACATACATTTTCAATAATTAATCAACAGACTGGAACATTGTTTATTTAATATCATTAGTGGTGCTAGTTAGTAATTTGGAAATATTTTATTAATGCTATTTGAAATTCAACCTTTATTTAATTAATTATTTAAGTATTAGCACCACTTTAGATAGTCTTTAGATACTGGTCCAACTATCAATTTGTACAGAAATATATATCCAAGGTATGTAGCAACCAAAATTGCATCTCGTGTGACGACTTATTTTCTTAAACTAAAACCCATCTGAAGTTCAACAACAACCATTACCTTATCTGGCCATCACCCGATTGCCTCATTAATTGCTTGTTTCTTGTTTCTTGTTTCTTGTTTTTTCTTTTGCGGTTAAAATGCCATTGCCAAGAAAGATTAGATTGGTCAACTCGCCTTAACAAGAGGCCATTCGATATTAAGATACTTGATAATAGCTGAAATACTGCCATTAAACATCTTTATTTTGTTCTTGATTTTTTTACCTTTTGGTTATTCTTTATCGATTTTTAAAGTTAATATTAGAATAAATCCTTTTATAAAGAAGTTGAATGAAGTTAAAAATGTGGTTAAAAATCTTTTTCAATTTCTTGTTAAACTCTTCGGTTATGAATTTTATTTCTTTCTTTAAACCATAATAGAAATGTTCACTCCATTTCTTGACCTTTCAATTCTCCCTTTCATATTCTATTTTCAAAAGTCATTTCAATTTCTCTTTTGTTTTGAACCCCCTTTGGGGGTGTTGTTCCTGTCTTATATTTGTTGATTTAAAGTTTTATGGTAGTTTTCATTGACTTAATTTATTGTTGCAATTAGAGAAAATGATTGCAAAAAAAAGAAAACAAAAACGTACTTCAATTAACTTTAACCCAAAAAACATAATCACTATTATTATTAAATACACCTTTTCTTTATGAAAGTGCTTTGTAATCCACAAAACAACTTGACCTAATTATATAATCCCAACATCAACTATTTTCCTTTCCCTTGTAACTCAAGCCTTAATTTAGTCCCAACCAGGAAGGATCTCAAATAGAATTTCTGTTGGCTTCTCTTCTTTTCTTTTTTGCAACCAGCTCTTCAGAATTATTCACATATTAAACCTCCAATACCTTAAGTTTATATTTATCATTCAATACTTATTTTCAATCTATCAATAACCAAAATATTTGGATAAACTATATATCATTAACCATCTTGAAATTCAATTTAATTAATTAACACAACTATAAACGATAATACAACTAGAAGATAGAACTAAGTAATTAATAATAATAAATCAGTTGATACAGGTTTTCTGGAACCAAGAGTTTTTGATTTATTAATTTTTATTTCTTTGGCTTGTCGAAAGTCCAAATTCTTTCTATACCTGTCATACATACATAATTTTTGACAAACTTTTTCTTAGTATCTTCACCTCATGTCATGTCATGCAATTTACGGGGGTCCGGACGGGGGTGTGATGATATCGTTGCAACTGTAACAATTCATCATCTCTTAAATATAAATAGACTTGTAGAACTCAAAAAGCGTATGCTTTTATAGACCTTCTTTGTACCAATTGAAGCAAACTTTACAAAGATGAAGAATTATCTCTTATTATTATTAACGTTATTCCTATTAAAATTCGGTCAATCAGCAATTTTCTCACAAGATTCCAAATTCCAAATGTCCAAACGGGATGAAGAAGATGCAAATTCTGTTGAAATTGAACAAACTTCAAATGTGGTAATAGTAAACGCAGTCGGACTATATCAACAAGAGAATATAGCCCTCAGAGGCAATGAAATTCTTTCACTTATCAATATTCCTAATGTTATAATTGATTCACTTTCCCTTTCTCAAGGTACTTCATTTTTTATAACCCAATCATTCACCAATCAAATTCTTACAATTAGATTATCCAATATCGAAAACTATGGGTTTGTATTAATTGATACCCGAACAACAATCAACACAATTGTTGATAAAAGAACTCTTGAGACAAGAGAAGATAATGAATCAGTGCTTAGTTTAACTAATCTTGAAAATCATGGTGATTTGATTATACAATGCGACGGAAATACAATTATTGAAATAGAAGGTTCATTTATCAATCCGGGAACAATACGTATCGAATCACTAAGTAACGACCAGGCAAATTTCAATATTGGTCAGGAAGAAATCACTTCTTTCGAATTGACAGGTACATTATCATTCCTGAATACAAGAATTAATCTAGATTCAAATATAGTCACAAATATCCTTGGATTATTAGGTGCAATCCTGCTTGAAGATGGATCGGAATTTGTCATAAATGGAAATAGTATATATTCTACAATATATTTCCAAGATAATAGTTCAATTGTTAGATTCACAGATATTGGAGATTCTTCAAATATGTATTTCTTTAGGAATTTTGAAGCTGGAAATCAAATTGTTGTCAATTCAGATATTCTTAGATTTGAATACGATGAAGAGCTTCTGTTATATGTCTTAACTACATCTGAAGGCAAGGTGTTGTTATTTGATTTTGGACTTGGTTATAATATAGAAGAATGGGGGTTTAGTGAAGGAATTCTATTATATGTTGGCCAAATTCCAGAAGATTATCGAGTTATTCTAACAGATATATTGACAAATTATCCCACGGCTCCAAATGCAGAAATTGAAGGAACTACAACTATTACAACAACAATCACCATAACTTCAACTATTACGAATAGAACAAGTGACAGTGTAGAAACATCAGATACTGATGAATATGTGGATGTGACTATACAAGATACTTTTGTCATAACTGAAACTGTTCCAGAAGTAACAGTTACTGAAGAACCAACTATCATATTTTATCTTGATGAAAATGAAAACATCGTTTCATCACATACAGTTGACCAAAATCAGAAGGAAACAAGTGATGAATCGATCCAAACAGTTGAACAGGATCAGAATAGTACAAGTAGATCGATCCGAACAGTTATATTTGCTGGTAATACTGCTTCTGCTTCTGCTTCTGCTTCTGCTTCTGCTTCTGCTTCTGCTTCTGCTTCTGCTTCTGCTTCTGCTTCTGCTTCTGCTTCTGCTTCTGCTTCTGCTTCTGCTTCTGCTTCTAATTCTATCTCTCTGACACAAGCTGAAGTGGACAGCAGTGAGGTTGTTTCAAGTGAATCTACAAGAGCTACCACTCAGCCAGCAAATATTAATGTTGCCTCTACTGGAGTAGTCATTCAAAATGAATATGTATCCATTGGGCGACAAGATCAGCCTCAACAACAGGAAGATAATGTTGTTGGTGTCTCAGCTCAGCTGATTAGTTCTACCCCACACCAAGAACTAGCAATAGTCGCGCAAAGCTTTGGTGATGATGATGAGCAAGAACAACAAGATAGTGATTCTCATTTGCAACAGCAACAGACTAATTTGCAGTCGTCTATATCACAACAACAGCAAGTACAAGAACAGCAAGAAGAAGAAGAAGAGCAATATGAAGTATACATAAGTGGTGGTGGTTGTAATAGTCTACTGAGAATTAACAGTTTGCTTTTATTATTGATTCTATTTTTGTTATCGGGGTGTAATTAATGCTTCTTTAATATATTAGTACCATCCAGTTAAACATCCAACGCGTTATCAACAATAATCCATACACCCCCTTATATTACAAGGAGCCATTAAAAGAACATACAGACATATACATATACATATAATGCAACATTAAAAGAAAAAGTTTAAAAGTTTTCAATAGGGGGAAGAAAAAAAATACGAAGAATCGGCTGTGCTTATTATTTCTTTTTTTACTTTTGAGTTAGTTAACCAATATAATTATATATTATACATACACTTTTCTTAACCCTTGGCATAAAGACTTAATATACATACATATATATATAGAACTATGTCAAAGTCATCCAACTTCTTCAGTATAAAAACAACTTCTTTCAATAGAAGAACTTTAGGAGTATCTCCAAAGTCATTACTAATTAAATTTAGAACTAGTGATGTTATACTCATTATTATAATGATAGTGGTGTATGCAACCACTTATAATATGAAACCCTTTGAACGTCAATTTACACTTAATGATGTAACCATTCAACATCCATTTACTGAAAAAGAGCGTGTAACAAACACAGAATTATTCATTTATTCAACAATTGTCCCCTTAGTCACAATTATAGTCCTTGGTTTACCTTTAACAACACCAGCAAAATATCGTTTCTATAATACGTTGATTGGTATTATTGGTTTACTCAATTCAATTCTAGTAACCACATTAGTCACAAATATTTTCAAGAATGTTATTGGTCGTCATCGTCCTGATTTCATTGCAAGATGTCAACCAAAGGAGGGCACTCCTACAGATGTTCTAGTATATGCAAAAGATGTATGTACTTCAAAAGATATGTCCAAATACTTGGATGGTTTCAGAACAACACCTTCAGGACATTCAAGTATGTCATTTGGTGGATTATTTTACTTAACATTATGGCTTTCTGGACAATTTGCAACTTCAGAAATGATTGTTGGTAGTTGGAGAACAATTATAGCATGGATTCCTACTGCAGGTGCAGCAACTATTGCATTAAGTAGAACCCAAGATTATAGACATCATTTTGTTGACGTTACTATTGGGGCATTATTAGGATTGTTGATTGCTCTTTGGAGTTATTTTAGATTATTTCCTAAATTATCCCATGAAAAGAGTCAATGTTGTTTACTGGTTTTGCAAGAGATTAAAGAACAAGAGGAAGAAATTGGCGGTCATTTACCTTTACCAGGACTGTCTGACGAGAATAGAAGTATTACAACTAGTACTAGTGCATACAGCGCATTAAATCCTGTTTGATCTCTGATGGGCATGCATCTTTATTGTTGTGTCAAGTTGATAGATCTAATATATTGTTTTTTTCAGTGTTTTTGAGAGAGCTTACTTTTAGCTTGGTAAAGGTTACGTTTGTTATGATAAATATTTTGTATTTACTATTTTGTATATAATAAACATTTCCTTATATTATCTTCTACATTAGTGTGGTTCTTCCACCAATTTCATTGCTTGCACTACCATCGGGCATATTACCATCACGACCGCTTATAAATTGACTATAAATTCTTTCAAGTTTGGTCTTTTCCGAATATGAAATGGAAGGTTTTGTTTCTTTTAATGAATCCAAGAAATTCTGATGGGTTATAATCACCTTGTTGTCATCTTCTGATTCCTCTTTAATATCACATTCTTCATCGAGTTCTTCTTCTTCATTGTTCATAAACTGCTCAATTTGACGTAATAATTTAACTCTATCACTTGCCCTTAACTTCTTTTTGCCAGTTTCATTATCAACCTGGAAAAACTCAATATTCTTATTATTCCCAACACTAACACATCCTTCACTTTGTTGTTTCTTCTCCATTTCATCTAATGTCAAATGAACAGCCTTCAAATATGCATTATAACATAAACCCTGAATATCAGCACCACTAAAGCCAACACACTTGTTCGCTACTTCTTCCAAATCCACTTCATTACTCAACTCCATCTTGGCAGTGACACACTTCAAAATATCCAACCGATCTTCAAATTGTGGCATATCACAAATAACAGCCTTATCCAATCTTCCAGGTCTTAACAATGCTGAATCAATCAAATCAGGTCTAGAAGTTGCTGCTAAAACATATACACCCTCACCTAAACCTTCAGCACCATCCATTTGAGTCAACATCTGATTAACAACTCTGTCAGTCACCCCAGTAGAATCATGACCACGCTTAGGTGCAATCGAATCAAATTCATCCAAAAACAATACACAAGGCCTTGCCGCCTGGGCACGTTCAAATAATTCACGAACACTAGCTTCAGAAGCTCCAATATATTTATTCAAAATCTCTGGACCCTTGACACTAATGAAATTAAGTCCACATTGTGATGCCACGGCTGATGCTAGCAAGGTTTTCCCACATCCTGGATATCCATAAAGTAAGATCCCGGAACGAAGACGCAATGGACATGATTTAAAAATTGGAGCGTATTTGGTTGGCCATTCTAAAGTTTCCAACAAGAGATTTTTAGCTTCTTTGAGTCCGCCTATATCTGACCACGAAATATTTGAAGATGATGATTTTTGTAAATTGACACCACGAAGATTGGCAGGTGTATATCCCTGTAATGCTTTGTTGACGTGGGATTGAGTTATTGAAGGTGTAGGCTGGGCAAATAGGTATTCATGATAGATTCTATCAGATAAGGTTTTGAGATCATTTGGTAAATATCCTTCTGTTTCAGCTACTAGATCCATAATATCGATATCTAAGTTGGAACATTTTGCCGTGATATAACTGGTTAAAATATCATGACGTATTGGTTTGTTAGGTGGAGATAAATGAATATAATTTTCCAAGATATGAGATCCACTTAATAATTTATTTAATGACTCTTTTGAATTAGCTGTGATTAAAATTGAAAGATTTGAATTTTGTTGATTATGAATCTTGGTTAATGAACCAATGAGAAATTCAGCCAATTGATTTGATTTTGAGTTATCAATATTATCCAATTCACAAGATAAAATTTTATCTAAATTATCCAAAATTATTACTGCTGGTTTATGCCAATTACTCGTTTGGATCCATTTTTGAAATTTATTAACCAATGTATTATAATTTTCATTCATAATAGTTTCACAACTGATAAATTTGGTGTAGATACCTAATGATCTCAATTCATTTGAAATTAATCGAAGCAAGAGGGTTTTACCACTACCTGAGTTCCCATAGATTAAACTACCAGTATTTGGAGAATCAACAAACGATTCTACAATTTCTTCCATCATTGAATTTAAACCAATTGCTTCTTCCTCTGCCTCCTCTTCTTGTGAAGCTTCACTTTGGATAAATGATTGTGCACGTAATAATTCTTCACCAATTTCAATTCGAATAGGCTTCTTTGATTCTAAGGAATAAGGTTTTATCCAAGCATTTGGATCATCATTCTTACGAAATTTAAGTAATGCACCGTTTGGTAATACATTAGGAATAATTGGTATTTTTGAATAGTTTGTCATACAAGATTTTGAAATTTCAGGATACAATTTATCAGTCACCTGTTGAATCAATTTATTAGCCTCAATAGTTTGTTGTTTGTTATTAAGGTTAATCTGTTGATCTTTCCTCTTCGTTTGAGTGATATATGGATGAATTGTAAATGTAGTTGGTCTTCTCGGTAAATTCTTAACCGCTGGTTTTAGACAAATTATATTCCCAAGTTGATTTTCAATATGAAGCGCAATTGCTAATGGTTGTGAAACACCGATATTACCAGTCAACCCCCCATCCTTATAATCAATTAATCTAGCGACAATACGTTTATTCTCTTTCAAGTCGGCATGATTCTCTTCAATACTATTGTTTGATTGGACAGGTTTGTCATTAGGACCAGGAATGACAGATACTCCGACATATTCAGAAATGACATCTTTTGGTAATTCATTGAAATTGGCATATACAACATATCCAGTATGTTTAACTTCAGAAAATAACTTATGAGGTAATGGAATTCCTCTCTTTAACACGGAGTGGAATTCAGCATAACTCTCTTGACTAGTTTTGGACTTTGCTGCACTTACAGAAGAACCTTTGTTTGAACTAGAAGTTGACACTTTCTTCTCTTCTCTAACTTTAGGAGCAATAGCAATTTCAGCATATGGACTAATCTTTGCATATTTTTTATTACTACCTTCACCAATATCAGTAACAATTAATTTCGCATGAGTAGATTGATTAGGATATACAACCAACACTTGTCCTAACCCAACACATCTAGTTTGTGATAATAACTTATCCTCAATATGTTGGGCATGTAATTCAACAACCTCCCAGTCTGAACTTGATACCGGTTCGAGGTTAATCTGATTTGCTTCAAAGTTGTTTATTTTGAGATTGATTATAATAGGGTCGTTTTCAACTAAACCTAACGAAGTAGCAAAAATTGGGTCGATTTCTATGGAAGATGGATCCGAAGATGACATACCTGACCATCCGGCATAATATGAATGTTTCTTCTTGTTGTTCTTGGTTAATACGATTTCAATAATTACATCTTGGATTTGGATGTTTGCTGTGAATAATAAGTTTGATAAATGGGATGGTAAGTTTATTAAATTTGATTTTAAAGTTTTTAATTTGATAGATGATTTATGGTTATCCATGGTGGTTAGTATGTGCTCTTAGTCTATAAAGTTTACCTTATTCCTTTCAAAATGTAGAAGAAGAAGAGGAACCAAGGGTATTGAGTTTGATATTGATGAAAAATTTAGGTGTGTGGGGGATATAAAGTGGAGGAGTGGAAAAATCAACGATACAAGAAAAAAAAATAATTCTTTGATTTATCCGAGGTTAAACCATGTGAAATATCCGAACAAGCAATACACAACCAACTCATAATAATAATACCTTTATGAATCCCGGGGGTTTAATCTGCTACGCATCAAAGCAAGAGAAAATGATAACTGTAGTACACGGAAGACATTTGCGAGATAATAACTTAACTTTCTTTTTTAAAAATTCTTCAAGGTAAAGCCTCGGGAAGAGACATAGCCCTATCCATCGAATTCAAATCATGTATTTAATCACTATATACAAGTACAATCATATCCATATCTTATTTCCTATTATTAAATTCTTGAAATTTTTCAAAATCTTCATCTTTATCTTCCTTCTTCATTTCATCCCATTTCGCCCTATTTCTTTCTTCACGATCTTGTTTAGCCTTTTCAATAGCCATAAATGATCTTCTTCTATACGAGCGACATTGTTCAAATCCCAAAATGTTCCCCAAGAAGAACCCACCAACTGCCCAATTCATAGTTTGACTTATATTCTTTCTAATAAGAAATGTTACTACACCCAATACACCCATCGCTTGAAACCCAGTGATCATTCCTTCTCTAAAACATGGCATACCAGTAAATCTCTCAATTGTAAAATCAGAGAGACGGATATCTTTAAGTACATCAATTACAGTAGGTTGTGTCTTTGGTCTATGTTGAGGTGGAACATCATCTTGAAATTTTGGAGGAAGATCTTCGAGAAATTGTTGTTGTGACTGCGGTTGTGGTTGTGCTGGTTCAGTGTATTCTGAAACTACAGACACTTTTGCTGGAGTTGAGCTACTGCCACTACTACCTCCAAACCATCCCATTGTAGAAAACTTACTATGCTAAGAAAGTTAATGCTGTTTGCTATTATCAATGATATCATCATTATCAGTCGACTCGTACGAAAAATTTAAATTCTTCAAAGATTGTTAGTCGTGTCTCAATGTTCAAAACCGTATGATCACAGTAAAAGGTAATTCGTAACAGTATACCATTCCAAAGGCCTTTTTATCTGGCTATTATAAGAGATTTGAAATGAACTAACTATGCTTGGCCTATAATGTATTACGTGGCTGTGGGATGTTATTATATCTAATTTTTATATTGTATATTGGTAGCGCGAACCTTTCTCTAATTGAAATTTTCTCAAATCAAATCATTCAATAAAGGGGTATTGCTTCTTAACCCCATTCCTATTCGATTAGCAAGAAATTGTTAAATATCATCCAATGGCAGTTACACCAGATCTTTTGTTAGATCCACAATTGAAATATTGGGTATTGTTGCCCATTTCATTAACTATGGTCCTTGTAGGACTTTTACGATCAAACATTACCATTTTATTTGTCCAAACCAAGCCAAAACTTCCTTCCTATAAGGCATCTCGAGAACAACAATTCCTTCAACAAGTCGCCCAATTTAAATCCAATAACAATAAGGTTCTTACACCAGAGGAATTCACTCAAAGAAAACAATACTTCTTGGATCAACTTTCAGATACCCATTTCCAAAACAAATCGAGTGATTCTGACTCATCAAAAAGTGATCAACCATCATTATCACAACTCTTGGATCCTAATCAAAATGATGCAATGATGAATATGGCAAAGGGGAATCTCCTAAATTATATTCCTCAAACTCTAATCATGGCTTGGGTAAACTACTTCTTTGCCGGCTTCATAATCATGAAACTTCCATTTGGAATTACTGACGGGTTTAAGTCTATGTTACAATCAGGAGGTGCTCCTCCAGATTTGAGTGTGAGATATGTTTCTTCTATCCTGTGGTATTTTGTTAATTTAATGGGGTTAAAACCTATCTATTCTTTGCTTATGGGTAAAGGGGAAGCTGATGAATTGATGATGCAACAAACTCAACAACAGCAACAAGTACCTATGATTGGAGGACCTGGCCAACCACAGTCGGATAAAGTTTTCAGGAAGGAATTTGAAAATGTCCAGATCTTGGAACAAACTGAGTCTATTTATAATGGTATTGTTGATAGGATTTTACTGAAGCATAGTTTATGATTAACGTAAGAGTTAAAAATTGTATATACGAAAACCATAATACATAAATTCTATAAGATATAACTCTTGTATTACCTGTGATGAGTCTTTTTTGAAATGTGCTACAGTTGTACCGTTGTCCTTCACGTTTATTTTTCTTGATTGTTTCCCAAAGGATTCTTGTAATTTGTCACTTATGTACGTAGAGTCTACTGCATGGACATAAACTAAAGGTTTAGCACTTTATACATATCAACAATCAATGTATTCCACTCAGCAAAACGAAACTAAGAATATAGGCTCAATTTCAGTGGCGTGTTCCCTGTTCTGGAACAACAAGAAGTAGGTTCATGTGTCACATTTTGCAAATTCTCCTCATGATTTTTCTCTTTGAATTTGGGACTGTGACCTGTAGTTAGTCAGCCTCATGTTTATCAATTTGTGCCGTTAACTTATAACTTCGGAGAAAAATCTAGAAATGTTGTAATGGTACTCTTTAAAAGTTATCTATAATAATCATCTGAAAGATTCGTGAGTGCAGGGCAAAGAGATTTCACGTATTGAAAGATCTTGTTTAGGTCACACCATGGATTATTAACAATTCGAATAAATCTCAAATATTTGCAATTATTCCATTGGATTTTAGTGAATGACAGAAATTCAAGATCATTACCGGACATATCTAATCTTACCAATGAATCAGGAAACTTTAAGCCGGTTTTCTCGATGATTGCATTTAGAACAGTATAGGTAATACCTAAACTCTCCAATTTTTCAAAACTCATGAAAAAGTCTTTGGGGATTACTAATTTCTATGAACCTATATCGAGAATAACCAAGTTTATAGAGAGAAGGTTTTCAATAGTAGTAAGCTTATTCCGATGCAAGAACAAGGCTCTTAAATCCTTGGCGCGATTTGGTAAATCCCATGACTGTAACTCCACTAGAAGTCAAAGTAATAGTATTTGCTTCAAGAAGCTTCAATCCTGGTGGAGGAACAAAAGTTAGTGGCATCTCCGCGCGGTTTTGTTGAATCTCCAAATATGCATTGTCATCGTCATGGTCATCAAATCCATCCGCTAGTTCGTCGATATTTTCCTCCAAGTTCAATTTGTTAACATTATCAGGGATTCTAAAATCTCTTGGATGGAAACTTCTTATTTTACTTTTGCTTAAATCAAGAACTTTCAAATTAGGTACATCAATTAAAACTTTCAGAAAATTATTCCACGCAATGTTAAACATTTCAAACTCGATGGTAAAGGACAATCAAATACTCCAATATTGGCATCGTTCACGGAAAACCTAACTAAGTTTGGTATTTTGTGTAAGTCCAAATTGGAGATAGACTTCATATGACAATCATCCAAACATAAACTAGTCAAGTATGGAGGAGGTCGAAGCCCATCTATTCTCCTAGAACATGCATTAAACACTAAAAGATTTGGAAGAAATTGTAAATCAGTCCATCGATGCAGAAAATCGGGCTCTGCATGAATCACCAAATAATTTAATGATGAAGGAAGCTTAAGTTCTTTGAACTTGAAATTCTCAGGGCTACCGGTTATTCTGATACACATGAGATTGGGAGGAATGCTTCTCATAGTTGAGCTTTCGCAGCAAATCTCTAGTTTCTCCAAGCTAGAAGGAAGTTGAACCTCATCAAAACTGCTTTCGGGACCAAATTTGATAGACAACTCCTTGAGAGACTGATAATTTGCAAGCTCTTCCAAGTCTTGCACTTCCGCATGATTCAGTTCGAAGCTTTCAATCAGCTTGGGAAATTTGAATCTAAGCAACGAAAGCTTATCGAAAGGAAAAGCTACTTTGAAACTTTCAGAGCTTCTTCAAATTAGACAAATCACATGCAGATGTCCAATCTTCAAAAGTGGTATCTAATACTAACAATTCCAATTCTGGAAAATCAAGCATAATAGGATCACCTTTTGCTAGCAATCGTATTTCTAGATGAGTTAAATTTGGAGGCAAATAACATAATTCCTTGGATTCCGTTTTATTATAAATCCGCAACATCTTTAGATATGGTAATTCAACTGATTTAATAACCGAATTTATACTCTCTAACCACAAATCTAGAACACAATCTGGTACCTTGTGAAAGTCTTTATTCCACCAAACTAATTTCGTAAACTTATATGGATGACTTAAAAGATTGGTGGACCATAAATCCTCCTCCCTCCAGACCGGAACTTCTATTTCCGCTCCGTGTAGTATTCCAGGCTTCAAATTATGGATTTTAAATATATCATTTATATTATTAAACGCGATTACTTTGGGTTTACATTCGGGATATTTCTCCGTAAACTCAAACTAGTCATAGATATTCTCAAAACGGAACTCATGTTCAATCTTCATTCTTGAGTAAAAGTGATCATTAAGAAATGAGAACGAGTAAAATTCATCACCTATAGGAGTATACAACTTTGGTGTATCAGACAGCATCCACCCTGTTTCTGATTCTATGATAACCCTGTTCAATAGAACAAGGCGAGCATATTTCTCAATCAATGGATTATCAATATAGGAACGTAAGTATGGATCAGTTATGTATGTAAAACCCAACTCAATTACCTCCCAAGGTAACGTAAATAGCAACTCAATAAATGATCTGCCCATTCTTAACTTCCTTTTTAGTACTTTATGTTAACATAAAAGTTATTCAATTGATACAGAAAATTATAAACTTGGTGTCACTATGTGATGATGAAGGCCGAGGATATTAGCGCATGCTGCTAAACACTTTGACAGCAGAGCAACTAGAAATCCTAGACCTTCACGGTCTCAACAAAACCTAGACAACAATATTGACAAAAACAATATAACTCCTCACGCTCCCCCCCCATCTTAGATATTGCCTTTAGCCAATGTTAATACATAATAATTTACCTTCATCACCTTGAAATTTTGCAAGTCGTGTACTGAGACACAAAAGATTGAAAGTTTAAAAAAAGTTCCATAAAGAAGACGATGATGAGGTTTGATCTTACCAATTTCCACAGGCTTTTTCTTTATACGCCATACTCAATTGAATTATCAACAATATGTCCAACAAATCAGAACCCGAATCACCCGGAACCCAATCACCTGCAACTATCATATGTATAGGTATGGCTGGTTCTGGTAAGACCACTTTTATGCAAAGACTAAATTCTCATCTCCATCAAAAAGCCAAACTTGACAATTCGAATAAACCACCATATGTCATAAATCTCGACCCAGCAGTATTGAAAATCCCCTTTGGTGCTAATATTGATATCAGAGACTCGGTGAAATATAAAAAAGTAATGGAAGAATATAATCTTGGTCCAAATGGTGCAATTGTAACTTCATTAAATCTCTTTTCAACCAAGATTGATCAAGTTATTTCATTAGTTGAAAAACGGTCTAGTACGATCCAGAATGTAATCATTGATACACCTGGTCAAATTGAATGTTTCATTTGGAGTGCTAGTGGAGCAATTATAACTGAAGCTTTTGCATCTAGTTTCCCTACCGTGGTGGCATATATTGTTGATACTCCAAGAAATACATCCCCTGTGACCTTTATGTCAAATATGCTATATGCTTGTTCTATCTTGTATAAGACTAAATTACCAATGATTGTGGTTTTCAATAAGACAGATGTTCAAGATGATGCGTTTATAAAGGATTGGATGTCGGATTTTGAAAGTTTCCAAGAAGCTTTGAGAAATGATGGAGATGAAGAAGGCTCTGGATATATGAATTCATTAGTCAACTCAATGTCATTAATGTTGGAAGAATTTTATTCTACTTTAGATGTTGTTGGAGTAAGTTCTATTACTGGAAAGGGATTTGATGAATTCATGACTGCCGTGGATAACAAAGTGGAAGAATATAATGAATACTACAAAGCTGAAAGAGAACGTATCTTATTAAAGAAACAAGAAGACGAAAAGAAGAGGCAAAAGAAATCATTAACTAATCTCATGAAAGACATGAAAATAGCAAATGACAGCGAAGTCATGAGTGATTATGAAGAGGACACTGACCATGAGGATGATGAATTACACGGTGAAGTATTACGTGACGAAGATGAACCTGAACGTGAATATACCTTTCCTGAAGATAGAAACTCTGAAGTTAACAGTCATACCGACGCAGATTTACAATCCAGATATCAAGCTGCGTTTGAATCAACTGCCAAGAGTGCTTCGTCTAAAACGGCCGAGAATATCGCGGCTTATATTAAGCGTCAATAGGAATAGTTTATAGATGTAATTTAAGGGATTTAATATCATTTAAGGTTGTTTAAGGTCTTTCTAGAATATTTTTTGTATATTTTTTGTGTGATTCTTGCGTAAAAACTTGAGAAGTATTTGAGTTATGTCTCTTCGTAGAAATATCATGAATTTTAAACGAGCTCAATTAAGAATTGAACGAGAAGGGGCGGGGGTGTCATGGGCTTGCCTCTACTTGACTCTACACGAATTTACTAATAAAATCGCTCCATCCGAACAATATCAAATCGTGTATAGGATTCTATAAAAGTTCCATTTCCAAATCTCAATTTCCAAACAACTTATCTATATCATAAGGCTTTGCATATTCTTCCTTAAATATCAAATGAGGTTTATATTTAGCTAAATGTAAAATTGTCTTTCCAAATTCCGAATTACACCAAGCAAACCATGATCTAGTATATTGTTTCCCACCCCTTGAATTAACATGTACACTTTCATGCATTAGCCCCAAGCCACCAGTTGTTTCCATAATCAATTTCAAACTGGCCCTGATTTCATTATCATCATCCGTAGTCCTAATTCTCATTAACAATGACATTGGCCAAGCGTGTTGAATACCTATATGTGGTCCACCAATTCCTTCAAAGTAAATACCCTTCAAGTAGTATGGATTACCTTGGTTTTCAAGAATCATTTTTCGAGTATTTTGATAAATCTTATCATTGCCAGATGTAAATCCCATATCTGGTATAGAAAGTAATGAAGGAATGTTTGCATCATCCATAAATATATTACCTCCATATCCATCAACTTCATAGGCATAAACTTGTCCATATTTTGGATGCTTTACAATCCCATACTTTTCAATACCTTCTGCAATTGCATCAATAAATTCATCAGTTTTCTCAATTGCTACACTAGCTCCTAATCCAGGTGGAAGGTTGTTATTTAAGAAATTCTTACGCACTTTTCGAAGTTCAGTTAACATGTGGATATTACCAGGAATGAAAAATTGTAAAATAGTAGCATCGTCACTTGGTCTAAACATACTTCTAATTAATCCTGTGCCGAAATTGACTGGATTTCCAATACCCGATAAGGAAAGGGTTTCACTTCCAATTGTAGTCTTTCTCTGGAAAGTATAATGAAATGGCATGACTCTTCCCGTTTCTTCATCAAACGTAGAAACCGACTCTCTGAATAGTACAATTAAGAGCCTCTCATATGCTTTCATCCAAGTTTCGGTCAAAAACAGGGTATCGCCACCTGAATTTTCATAATATTCATTGGTTAATGTAAGAAACGATGCAAGTGAGTCTATTTCATACTTGCATTCAAATACTTGTTCCCAATCTGGTTTTGGAGAAACCTGATCTTTAGCTGACTTTCCCTTCTTAACTCCCGAATCAAGTGGTGGATGGAATGCATTACAATAAGGTGCAGCAATCACATATTTCGCTTGAGTATTTATTGCACCCAAGATTAATTGTTTAAGTTTTGGATCATGGCGGATTAATGGTTGATATACAGATAATTGTCTTGCTGCATCACGTAACCATTCTGCATGAATGTCTCCTGTAACTACAAATGATTCTGGAGGTGTATTGTCTGGTTTATGCCATAAAATTGTCGTGTCTAACGTATTTGGTAAACAATTTTCAATCAATCTTGCTAAATCTCGATTAATTGCTTTTGATTTAAGATCATTAATTAATGTTTCAACTGCTTCACTTGTAAATGTACGACACTTTGGTGGTGGTCTCATATATGGATAATCAAATTTTGGTGAGAAGGGAGGATGTTTCTTTTTAGAATATTCAACATAATCAATGCATTTACTAGTTGTTCTATCCATATTATCGAGGAATTGTTGATCGACATCTTGATGATTTAAATTTTGACCCTTATCATAAGCGTCTTGATCATCATTTTCGTGATAAAAGAAGGCCCTCAACTCATCAGTAACCGATTCGTCATCACGATAACTGGTTAAAACCAAGAAGAATAAAAGGATAGCTAGTACAACAATCAATATTTTGGAGCTTTGAACTAATTTGGCTTGAGTTAACATCATATTGCCAACTGTTGGTTTGTTCCTTTGCATGATATTTTGAAAATTATGCCAAGGATAAGGGTTTCTTGTGCACAAGCTGATACAGGATACTCTTAAAATGTTGAAAGATGAAAAAAAAACAGTTTAGACTGTCTTTGCCAATTGTCTTTCTTATTACAATAAAACTTTTCCTTATCTATTTATGAATCAAAATCAACCATTTGACCCTTTGAATAGCAATGGCTTAAATGTCTAAAAAATTATATAGTCGTGTAAAAGAAACCAATTTTGATTGTTCAACCAAGCATTCAACAATTCAACGACACAATTAGTTTCTTGGAAGCAACTTATATACCTTATTCTGTCAGAAAATTGTAAGCTGAGCTTATACCAAGAGTCAATTGACTGAATTAGAGCAAGCAACTTAACTTTATAGTATTATAAACTGAAGCTTGGTCTTTAACATCGCGGGGTGAAATTTTACTAATTAATCATTGTTTGTTTTGAAATGTATAATGATAATAGGTCAGCACGGCATACTGAATATTTAAGCTTCACAGTGACTTTGTAACAAATTCAGCTCTTCTAAAAAACACAGAGGGCAATTTATGAAGGTGCTTTGTAAAGGGCCCTTTTCTCATTTCTTCCCCTTTGAATACAAAGAGAAAATATATATATTACAATAATTTAATTGAATCGTGTTAGTACAGTGGTAGAAGAACGTCTGCTGACGCGTATCGAAAACGCGTTTAAGTAAACCTTAGTATACTTCAATTCTTTTGTAGTGATTACTCTTTTGTACCCTATTAAACCAAAAAAAGAATCTCTAAACTCTTTTGAACAATAATGATGATGCACTCAGAAATACCTTCTTTTGACAGGGTTTCAGTTATTAGAAAGGCTGATAATTTAAAAACAGAATGAGCAAAATGTAAGTAAAATCCAAGAAGACTCCAAATTATTCATTACTACACCGATTTTAAAGAAACTTTCATGAAACCTCGTAAGCTGCCGTAGATGGAAACCATTTAATACCCTTTTTCGATGGTTTTCTTCCACATTTTGATATATTTTTCTTCAAAAGAAGTGTTTTCTTGGTTCGTGTTGAACATAGTTAACACATAGTTAAGGAAATAAGCAATGATTGTTGCCACATTTACCGAGTAATTCTTCTGAAACCTAAGGTAAATCGCAGAAATAGTAAACATAATAGTACATATATTAGCAAGAACAAGATAGAGCCGTGTATACTTTGCGACGCAACAATAGCAAATTATTTGGGCAAATTAATTTTCAGAAAATTCGTTCATTTGATCGATTATCTTTTTGTCAGAGTGCAAGGGAGCTTTAAATGAACAAGGAATGCCATTATCAGCGGAATCATCCCTGAAATTTAAGAAGGATCTCAGAAGGCTTTCCAATGATTGCTGATAATATACGTCGTTGAAGATGGGTTATTGAAATTATCAAGGTCAAATCAATATATACAAAAGTATGCATTATGTAACTTATGGTAAAAAGTATATACATTCGTTATCAGGCCCTTTAACGACATTCACCAAGTTTTTCTCACCTAGCAAAGTTAATATATCCCCGATACAGTTATTTTCAGTTCTCTTTCGAAGTTGTCTATCTATTTCCAATTCTTCCGCATATCCCAAATTTGAATTTGGAGAAATAACTGGTTTCTGATAATCTTCCAACAACTCAACCATACGCCCGTTTGTTGAAAAACGAGCTCCAACTATTTTCAAGTGTGAGGAATCCAAAATTTCAATTAATCCTTTGTGATTATCAGCTACATCAACGTTATTGATAGTTAATATGCTAAACTTATTAAACTCAATATCGTATGGCATAGCTGATCTGTTTAATTCCTGAGGATGTTCTTTACCAAGGTACTTGACATACTCTCTGATCGTTGAAAGAAGTTGTTGATCTTGTGGATCAATCTCTTGTTCTGTTCTACTGTCAAAAATTTTGACTTTTTGACAACTCTTCAAATGTTGCGCTAATTCATCATTTCTATTAGGAAGTTGCTTCCATTTACAATGAGTTATTGCTTTGTCAAGACCTCTGTTGTACATCAGATTGTGTTTCAAATCTTGTCTGAACCTAAGAGCTAGATTCAACAACCCAATATCCACCATTGAATCCAAATGATAAATCTTTCTCCCATCATCATATTTCTTAATATTATTGCTCATTTCCAAAAAATCTCCATCATAATAATCTAACGTGCTTACATCAAATAATCGTCGAGTATCTTGTAGTATGATACATATCGGTTTCTTTAATTGCATAAGCCTGAATTTGAATGTAGCTTTCTGAGTTGGAGAATTCGGTACGGCCTTCATTTCGTTAAAATAATGGGAAATTGATGACACTAAACTACCGATATAAGGGTTATGTTCAACATCTGGCCTTGGAGAATTTGACAAAATCAAAGGTTCACCAAGTTTAACTCCTTCTCGAAATAGCTGGCGTGGATTCTTCGACTCCCAGGGACCAAAATCAATCGGATATTCAAATAAGGAATCTATTCTATTCTTTTCTAGTTTTTCAGTGGGTCCCTGCCAGTTTTGGTGTAGTAACAGGTGTAGTTTATACAACATTTCTCTATCACTGGTGGCTTGTAATTGTTTAGCTATATGTGGGTGACTTTGTACATTTCTGGCTTTTGAAATTCCTTTGTATATATATAACAACTCTCGTATGCTTTCTGGAAACGATCTAAGCAGCATGACCTTTTTAAAAAGTGCTAATAGGCTTATTTGGCTCGTTGCAAGTGGATCTCTGGGCGATTCGATAAGATTCTAAAAGGAATCGTTGAAGAAATATTTAATGACTGAAAAAAATATTTCGGGACCTCATCACTCTCCATCTTTGATCATCTTCTGAAGGATTCAAAGTAACCACCACAACCATGATTTCGAGAATATCACGTTCTACTCTTGTCAGAAGACTCGCTTCAGGCCGTACCAAAGCACCTAGTAGAGCGTTTCCACCTTTGTTTACCAAAGCTAACCTCGTTACTTCGTTTAAGTACACTTCCGTGCGGTTCCACTCCAACCTACCAGCTAACACCACTACTCAAATCACGTCCAATGATCCCAATGAACCTCAAGTACAAGGTGAATACATGATACAATTCACGTGTAAAAAATGTGACAATCGTTCAACCCATGCATTCTCGAAACAAGCCTACCAATACGGAACTGTCCTCATTCAATGCCCAAGCTGTAAAAGTAGACATCTTATAGCTGATAATTTAGGATTTATCAAGGATGAAAAGTTTAATCTAGAAGAGTTGTTGGCATCGAAGGGTGAAAGTGTGGCAACTACAAAAAGTGATATCGAAGTTGAACATGTTCCAGAAGGTCTTAAGGATAAATTGGATAATGTCGTTAGTGGATTTAGAATCCAGAATGGTGATGAAGTATTTGAAGTTCCCGCCGTTAAGAATACTGACATCAAGAAGTAGTTATATAGTGTAATATATATAGACTAGTGAAATGAATGAATGAATCAATGATTGAATGAAGCACTTCGGAGAAGGAGATGTCTTTACCGAACCACTGAAAAAAATTTCATCGAAGGATTTCCAAACGGTATCTTTCAACATAACCCTCTAAATAACGGTGTTCTTTACAATGTTAGCAAGAACTTTAGTAAGAGCATCTAGAACTATTCCAAGTTTATCTGCTTCTCGTGCAATTATTGGCTCCGTTAGATGGAACTCTCAAGATCCTCTTGCTAGATATAAAGCCAAACTTGAACAGAAAGCCAAAGAAGTTGGTGTTAAAGATGTCAACGAATTAAAAACCAAATTAAAAGATGAAATAGAAAAAGTGAAAAAGGAATTAAACAAAGTTGATCCATTAAAGGAACTCGAAGAATATGAAAGAAGACAAGCCGAAGAAATTGCCAAGGATCAAAATTCAAAGACTATCAAAGTAAGATCACCAATTGCTAAAGATACTCCTAAATTACCATACAAAGTTTTAAATGATTTCGTTGATGTTGAGAAAGTTAAAGATTTACCTAGAAGAGAACTTGAGTTTATTTGGAAGGCAAGATTTCAAAATAAAGAACGTAGTTTGCATGCTGTTTTGGATAATGTTCAATTTTCCAAGATTTATGCCAATGCATTCAAGAATCCAAGTTTTATTTTACCATTGCCAAAGAATGACGATGGCTACGAAATGCATTTTGTCCAATGGGCTTTCGTTGGTCCTCAGACTGTTCATTGTATGTTGACTACAGTTGCTGAATATAAGCTTCACAAAGAATATGCCAAGCCACATACTACGTTGATGTTCCATCAAGAATTGGCTGCTGATAAGGGAGTGGTTTTAATGAACGGTTTATGTGAATCAGAAAGCTCGCTTACTATGGATGAAGCACAATTGTTAGTATTGAATGTCCAACGTTTCTACGGTGGACTTGGTAACTCCGAAGCCAAACAAAAATTGTTGAATGATTTCACTTCGGGAAATGAAGCGTTCAGTACCGAAGAATTAATTAAGGAAGCAACGACATTTGAATAGATAGATTACTTGTATATAGTAATAGAGTATAATTTATCTACGACGACCACGTCCTCTTGTAGAGGCGCCTCCTCTAGTATTAGTCCTTTTGGGTTCTCGATACTCATCCTCACTTGAGAGAATGAGATCTTCGATATCATCTTGTTCAGCATAACTTTTCTGTCTGACACGTGCTCCACTTCTAGCTATATTCCGTCTTGGACTGGATTCTAGCATTTCAGTGTCTGAATCTTCTGAGAGGATGACTTCTTTGCTCTTGGGTGTTTTCCTCTTGGCGCTGGTAGTGGTAGCCTTCTTTGTTGGCTTCATGGGTTCATCTTGTGGTATAGCATCTGGTAATACTACGTCTGTTTGTTTTATTTGTTGTAATATTTGCTTGAATGCGCTTCTAGCGTGATTTTCGTCATTCCCATGGAATTCATCTTCATCGATATCTATAGTCAACAACATTTTAGTTTCATTTTTGATTTCTTTTTCAATATATTGATTCAAACTGTTTTTATCATCGTTATCAATAAATTTTTTAACTGCCTCATGTAATCCAGTTTCTGGTAGTAATGCTAATTGAGTCTGTCCCATGAAATCATTAATAATATCCTGTAATTGAACTTCAGTAGTTTTAGTATTTGAAATACTTTCTTCAATTAGATCCTTATCGAATTTGACTTTTTTACCAATATTTGCAACTGGCTTTTCACGCTTCTTGTAGAATTGTATAACATCATTAGAGTTGGCGATTTTGCCAACAAAACGATTGGAGAATCTACGAACATTTTCAATTTCGAATCCTCCACTATATTCTACTTTTAATCTTATTAAAGGTAATGGAATCTTAGAATTGGTAGTTTCTCCAGCAACTGCTTCATCATCATCATCATCTTCGAATAAATCTGGATTGTTTTCTTTAAATGTTTCATTGGCAATCTGTATCGCCTTTTCAACTTCTTCAGTTAAATATGCAATGACATCTGATTTTGATGCTGCACCGGGGATCAAATTAGTTCTCAGTAATTCAATTGCTCTCAATACAAATGGTCGTACTGTCTTTAATTTTATAGGCTGAATTGAATAGTCCTTTCCCTTTATATTTATTATAAACACATTCTTATCTGGCACCTCTCCTTCTGATAACGATGTAGCAATGGAAGAACCGGCTTGAAGTACATCAAACCCAGTTTCAGGGTTGTGTACCGGATATGGTATACATTCATGTTCATGACCCCAAAGTACAAAATCTAAAAACTTGGGTAAGAAATTTTCTGGAATACTTGAAGTTAAAGTATGTGCAGCATGATTTTGATGGATAACAAATAAATTAAACCATTCTTCTAGTTGAATTTTTGGTCTTTGGAATTTAACTATTCCGTCTCTAAATGCACGATGCAATCTTTCATCTCTTAGATTTGCCATTCCATATAATGCTAATTTAGTTAATCCTTTTTGAAACAATATTGGTGATATGGTAATATTTTCTGTGTCTTTGATTTTACCAAAATGATTGACTAATCCAGAGACTGCCAAAACATCCATTGCCAGTAATAAACCTTCACCAGTAGCATCATCATGATTCCCACTTATTGCAAATAGCGGGATTGATACATTTAAGTTGGGATCTTCATAATTTACATTATCAAATCCATTATTCAAGCATTGGGAAGGATCACTCAATAGTTCTAATTCACAAGGCTTATCACCAAAACAATTCAATCTGATTGATTTCATAACATGATATAACGATCTTTTACTGGGTTTATTAATATGGAATAAATCCCCACCTTGTAATAACATATCTACATCTTGCTCTTTTGCAATTTTGGATATTTCATGAAATGTTCTCCAACCATCATCGCCCCGAATTGGATCGTTTTCAAAAGCACCTACGTGATTATCAGTGGTGAATAGAATTCTAATTGTATCTGGACCTTGCGGTATAGTTTCAACTAATGGCATTGACTTGTGTGTTGTTGAAATTGGCTTCTGTCCCTGTTCTCCCTACCTTTGATTACCGTGTTTGTACGATTCGTAATGAAATCAATCATTTTTTTCCTAATGCGTCGCGGTAAATCTCGTGCCAACTTTTAGGGCCACTTCCAGTCGTATTAATTTTCATTTAGGGAGAATTGGAACTAAGCATGAAACTCATCTGCGGAAATCGAACGACGGAATGTAAATTGAACTTTAAAAAAATCGTCTGAGACAAAAAATGTTTCTACGATGTTCCTCCTTTTTTTTTACAACCAAAACATTTCTAAATCGCTGGTCATTTTTTATTTGCAACAAGTCATCAAACAACATCATTGACAAAAGTATATTCATTACAACTAGCCAATCATTGTAGTAGGTGTATAGAATGAAAGAAGTTTCTATTTCTCTGGATCTAGAACATCGACAGCAAGATGAAATTAGTAGCATTGAATCAATTTATGGTGATATCTTTACCGATATTACTCCCAAGGGACTTGTCTGGAACAAAAAACCATCACCGCATTTTCAGATATTATTAGAATCTAATGAAAACCCCGATAGACCAATTGTTTCCATAACCTTGGATATTGAATTTACTCCGACTTATCCCTTATCTCCACCTTTGATTAAATTGTTAAATCCAAATAAGAATTTATTAAAAGTTAACATAGCAAAATTACAAACAAGAATCAAGGAATTGATTAAGGAATATCCAGAAGAAGAAGTTTGTTTTACAATCATATCCGAGTTGAAGTTCATGTTGGATGAAATTCAATCAACTACTGAGAAAGTGCTATCATTAGAGGAAGAACGTGAATTACGATTGAAGAATGAACGTGAAGCATTGATCCAGGAAGAAAAGAGAAAGAAGAAAGAACAAGAATTGGCAAGAGCAAAGAGGAATCAAGAACTAAATGAACAAATTCAAAAGATCCAAGGTGAATTTTTAGATGAAGAAGAAGAAGATGTTTCGGACGAGGAAGAACGTTCAAGCGACAATCGTACGTCCAATGATGATTTAATTCCAGATAATGTAGATGATTATTTCGTATTCGAAAATCCAATAGAGGCAATTGTGCCAAACACTAGATTTACAGTTAGATTTAAAGCAATCCTGGGGTTTATTAGATACAAAAGAAGAGGAATATTGACTTCTGTAGGAAATCAATACATTGTCAAACCATATCTTGGAAAGGAGATGAGCGATAAATTGAAAGCAAAGGGTATAGATGTGTCATATTTACTTACAGCAATCAACTTGAATAATGGACATTGGCAATCGGAGAATGGGAAACGAGAAATTCAAGATTTAGAGCGTGAATTGCAATTAATCATGAGCATAAATGATTCAAATATATTAAAATTAATTGGATTCCAAATTGATAAATCAAATGATTGCTGGAAAATAAAATTATTAACTGAATTTTCTTTTGCCGCTGATTCTTTGTATGAAATCCTCCCCACTGCTGAGTTTATAAATTGGGCATTAGCAAGAACATGGTTAATTCAACTATTGCCAGCACTTGAATATTTGCATAATGCGGGATTTGTTCATAAATTGTTGTGTCCACTTACAGTGATGGTATTCGCCCATGAAGGTAATACAAATGCGCTGGAACTGAGTTTCAGTTCTACCAATATTAGGATTGATCCGTTTCCCAAGAAAGTATTGAAATTATGTCATCCTTCTTATGGTTATCGCATATTGCAAATGCTTAATACTTATCCCAACAGCGATATAACAGCTCCGCTTGAACCTCATTTCATGCCCGAAGCTTGGATAGCACCTGAATTGAAGACACCACAACACCTTGATCACTACCATGCACACAATCAAAAAACTGACGTTTGGGACTTGGGGGTATTGTTCCTCCGCGTAATGCTTGGTTATGATATTTTAAAGACTACTTACAAAACCCCGGATGAATTTATAAAGAATTTTTCGGCTGATGAGTTTGCTGGGGCAGAGGAATATGCATTGTTAGTTTACGATTTATTATCAAAAATGTTACAACCCAAACTCGCTAAACGACCAACTCCGCTTGAATTAAATGCAGTTAAATTCATTCGGGATGGTCCTCTAATTATGAAAACTCAACCATCAACAAATCCAATGATCAAAGGATCGGAAACGATATCTCAAGATACATTGAGCCCACCACCGACCTCCAAAAGTACGACGACCAATATTGCTACTGGTAGCAAACAAGTCCATATTAAAGATAACAGTCAAGTAGCAATTAATAGGGCATTGTCACCTGGACTTCCAGACCGTCGACACGCCCTTTCACCAATGTCAAATATATCACGACGCAGGTTTTCTAACCAAAATCAATATATTGGTGATAATTCAATATTTTCAGCTCATCTGAGAAGAAATATGGGTAGATACGAACGTGATTTTGAAGAAGTTGGTAAATTGGGGAAAGGGGGGTTTGGAGAAGTCGTGAAAGCAAGAAGTAGGATGGAAGGGGCTTATTACGCGATTAAAAAGATAAAACATCGTGCTGATAAATTAGATTCATTGTTGAGCGAAGTTTTATCATTAGCAAGACTAAATCATCAATATATCGTGAGGTATTATGGGACCTGGGTAGAAGAAATCGAAGATTCTTTGACAAGTACATCTGCTATCGAGTCGGAGGAGAGTAGCAGTGAGGATGAGATTGATGACGCGGAAGCATTTTCAGATAGTTTTGAAACGAGGTTAGGTAGGTCATCCTCATTTTTACCAAGTATGGATAATTCATTTCAAGTTGATTATATATCCAATTCATTTGATCCTAGAATTGAGTTTGATGATAGTGAAGAGGAAGATGCAGGTGATGATCCATTCGTATTTGCAAACTCTACAGATACACAATCGAATAATGAAACTACTGAGTATGATTATACTTCTTCAAGTTCACTGACGTTATCTAAACAAAGGACATTAAATAAACGAGGTTCGATAATTAAACCCAAAGAACTGCCCAAATCAATCCTCTATATTCAGATGGAATTTTGTGAGAATAAAACGTTGTTGAACTTAATTGAACAGGGGCTTCCGGGGAATCCTAATGAATATTGGAGATTGTTCCGTCAATTATTAGAAGCAGTATCATACATCCATAGAGAAGGGTTTATTCATCGAGATTTAAAGCCAATTAATATTTTCATTGATCGAGCTAATAATGTTAAAGTAGGTGATTTCGGTTTGGCCAAGAATTCACAATTTTCTTCAGTTGTTTCAACAAATAATCAAGTTGCATCTTCCCCAATGACATCTACTAAGGATTTATCTACAGTTGTCGGGACTTTTTTCTATACTGCCAACGAAGTTGCCTCTGGTTCTTATGATGAGAAAGTCGATATGTATTCATTGGGTATTATTTTCTTTGAAATGTGTTATCCATTATCCACTGGTATGGAAAGAGCTCGAATATTAAATGATTTAAGATTGAAAACAATTGAATTCCCACTGAATTTCAGTAATGCCAAGTACAAAACTGAAAAGAAAATAATTCAACTATTATTGGATCATGATCCAAAAGTTCGTCCAGGAGCTCATCAATTATTACAAACCGGTTGGCTACCAGTGGAACACCAAGATCAAGTCATCAAAGAAGCATTAAAATCTTTAGCAGATCCTGCATCACCTTGGCAACAACAAGTTAGAGAAACGTTATTCAATCAACCATATCTGTTAGCCAAAGATCTTATGTTTGATGCCCATACCAACAAACCACAACCAAACCGGATCGAATCAACAAGTGATTACCTATTATTCAGCAAAGTAATTCAGGAACTTTTTAGAATATTTCAAAACCATGGAGCTGTTGAAAACTACAACACCAATATACTTTTACCCAAAGTTCCCTCACAATCACGAGAATTAGTTTATGAAATCCTTGATCGTAGTGGATCAGTGCTTACTCTCCCCTATGATCTCGTGCTCCCAATTGCACGATTCTTGAGCCACACCCAACTATTGGTTCCCAAGATATTCCGTCATGACTTTGTTTATAGACCAAACATGAGAGGCACAGGTATGCCTGATCGATACAGTGCTGTTAATTTCGATATTGTGGGGCACAACAAATCTGACCGATTGAGTCAAGATGCCGAATGTCTAAAAGTTGTTGATGAAGTTATGCAATTGTTTCCATGTTTCCAATCGAAAAACCTGACGGCAATTATTGTGATTAATCATTATGATATTTTGGATGCCGTGATTTCGTTTGCATTTGGCAATATTGGAATTGATGAAAAGAAAAAGAGTGATATTTTTGGAGTGTTATCACAATTGGGTATCGATAAGAGTTCCGAAGAGATTAAACGGTATTTGAGAGAGGACTTTAAGGTACCACATACTGTGATTACTGATTTGCTTGATAGTTTTAATTTTACTTGCGAATTGGAAAAGGCAAGACATAAATTACAAAAATTGATGATTGATTCTCCCCATCTAGTAAAAGTAGAACGGGCATTTATTCATTTAACTGATGTATTTTCCATTTTGAATAAGTTGGATATCAAGACACTGATATTGTTTAATCCATTGAGTAATTACAATAGTAAATATTATGCTCATGGAATTTTATTTCTGGCGGTGTTTAAAGTTGAAAAATCAAGACGCTTCACTAGAATAGCTACTGGAGGTAGATATGATTCATTAATTGCTTCATTTTCCAATAAAGACCTTACAACTTCGAATACGTCAATCACGCCATATGCAGTAGGGTTCTCGTTGACCACCACATTGATGATGATTTTAATGAAGACACTTCTAGCCCGAAAACAAAAGACGAGTAACAGTAGCAATTTATTGAAATGGCACGGAAGTAGAATTGATGTGTTGGTTACATCGACTCATGAATCATATATTAAACAAGGAGGATATGAAATTTTACGAATGTTGTGGTCACATAATATAAGTGCAGATATATTCCTTGCGCATTCCCAAGATGAAATCAACCATCAAGCTTATATTGATGGTGCAAATCTAGTTGTAATTATCAAACAATCACCCATTGCTAACGGTAGAAATCGAAAGAAATCTCAGTTTAAGCCAATCAAAGTTCGAAACATGCATACAGGACGCGAATCAGATGTGGATTATGATGAGGTTGTATCATATATTCAACCTGAACTTGAAGATCACATTGACAGTCTTGATGTTCATATTCAGGAAGACCAAACTTTGGAATCCTCCTCACAAATATCGTCAGCAAACGTGCTTACTGCCACAGGAACAGCGGCATCTCCATCATTAGACGATCTTTCACCAATGTTTTCCGTTGACATTTCTCAAAAGGTCATAGTGGTTCCCAATGACGCTCCTCGTGGTAAGAAATTTGTAAATAAGAGTCAGAAATGGGAAGTTGAGAATGATGCACAAATTGCCAGTTCGCAATGTTTGAAATCGATCGCTGGTGCTCCTGTTATAAGTATAGATGCTAGAGATGAGATTTTGGATATGATTAGTATTACTTCGATTCATCAACAAGATGAATGGATTCGAAAAGTGGTTTACGCGACGAATAATTTCCCCAAGAGTTTTGCCATGAATATTTTAAATACATTACTAAAGGAGCATGCTAAGGGACATAGTTGGGTAATTGTGGTGGCTGCAAGGACTCAACATACCACAATTGTAGATTTACGAAGATGAGATAATGAACACATGTAAATACAAATAATAAATTTAGTATATTTATAAAAGAATTGAAACATACACATCTATAAAAAATCATTAACACTTTTAGTCTAATTTACCATTAACAAACTCTTGTTTCCAATCCCAATATTCTTGCAATCTTTTAACGGAATATTCAGCATAATCGAAATCAATATTTGATAATTCACTTTGAATAGCTGACCAAATACCCCAATAAAACCCAGGCATACCATAATACATCCTAATTTCCTTGACTACTTGTTCAATTTGTACATCACTAGCAGTTGGATCATTAAGGTATGCTTTTACCCAGTTTACTATTATAGGATTAGATATTCTAGGGTCAGGAATCCTTGATCTATCACATTCAAACCCTTGCCATTCTGCTAGATGATTAGCTATATCGAAAGCCCGAGGTGCTGGGAGCATATATTCATAATCGATAAACTTAATTGGGTTTTTCGAAATGGATAGGAGGGTGGTGGTAGTGGAGGGGAAATGGTCAGGGATGATTACATTACCTGAGAGCAAATCACAATGGGCGGCAACGATTGGTGAACTGACTTTGGAATATAATTGTTCTTGAACCCATTTGATTTCATTTTTAATCACGAGTGATAAATTGTCCAGTGTAACTTCAATATCAAGATGAGTATTGAATGAATTGATCACATTTGGATTTTTAGGGATTATATCAGTCCAAGTATCCAACAATTCCCATATGTTTGAAATGTATCGCTTTTTCATAGATGATGTGTTATATTTGCTTATACTATTTGATCTCGTAAACTTGATTGATCTAATCTTTGCCACTGCCGAATCAACAGTTTGATAATTTAAACTTTGATGCAAATTCCCCAATTGTTGGGCAATTAAAGGATATATATCTTCACGAGATAATTCTGGTGGTTGTAATGATCTACCATCAAAAAACCCATAAATCATCCCATTCTTGAACCTGGCATATACTGGAGGTGCCAATCCTATAGAATTCAACATTAGGTGAGACACAAATTCTCGATTTCGATCAATGATTAAATTGGTTCCCTTTCCATAAACTCTGATTAATACTCGGGAATTCAAGGAAGGGTATTTACAAGATAATAACATGTTAGTTATACCTCCAGTTAATTGACTGATTGTGATTTCATCTTTGGTTATCCAATCAGGGAATATTTGCATTAATAATTCTTTTAATTCTTGGAATCCATTATTTAAGTTTTCTGATAAATTAATTGTATATCTTGGTAAATAGATTGCACTGGATAAATTTGAAGGTGGTTCAAGTACAGGGGAAGGACTTAATGATCTTGCTGTAGACGAGGAACCTGGTTCTGTACTTTGTAATCCTCCACTTACTAACGATGTTGCAGAAGATGAAGTAGGTTGTTGGTGTAAGCCATTAGCCAATTCCAATTCAAAATCGGATATGGAAGGATTGTTGAGACTATAGAGAAGATTCTTAGTTAAATGGGATTTGTTTGGTGTGATATCATTTTCATCACGTTGAATTTCCTTACTGACAATGCTTTCAACGCTATAATCAGTGAACATAGGTATACAATGAAGTTCTTGGTCGTTTACAAAGCAATAAGCAGCAGGAGTATTAGAAGAATTTGAAGAATTATTAATATTGAATCTGGAGGATATAGTTGAAGTGGTTGAGATGGTGGAGTAGTTACCTTCCATAAAAGTTGAACGCAGAAATGTCATCGTAGGGAATGTGTCTTTGGATACTTTCAACAAAGGGAGCGTGGGGGTGCAATGGTTGTGTGTGGGGGGTGGGGGAGTGCTAGAGTATAGTAGTTATTTGGGGAAAGTGGCAGTATGTAACCTGAAACGGTCTTAACAGTTAGGTATATTTCCAATAGTTAAACAGTGCGTGTAAATGGAGTAAATAAACAATTGCTAAATGTTCATATAAAAACAGACTGAAGTTAACTTGGTAGCAATCCTAAGTATATAAACAAACTTGGAGTGGTGTGGGCATAAAATTGTTTTGCTGTTCAAACTTCACAAAAAAAAAAAGAAACCAAAAAAAAAAAAAATATTTTTTTCATTTTAGGAATCTGCTCGTTTGATTGATAAGAAAAAGAAACGAGATTGCATTGTACTCACGTGATACTAGGTTTATTACCATATCAACATTCCTTATCATATTGATTCTCTGCTATTATTGTAGCATCACGATCTCTATTTGAGTATAACTAGTCATTTGCTGGCAACTCTTGGTCATACTACTTTGCATGGACTGTTGGAATATTTCGCTGAAACGCATTACAATATAAGTCAGATAATTGGAAAAGAATCATTTGGGGCCAAGGAAGTAGTGGATTAGCTTCACTTAACGAAACTATGTTTGTCACCATCCTTAGTTAGTCATCCTTAAGATTTATTGAAGTCTTTCGCTAAGTTAACCTATTCTTGTCACTATCCATTGATAGGCCTTACCAGGTTCTGGTTAGAGTAAAAATAATTCCGGGAATACTCTGTATGTTTGAAAGATAAAGCCGTAGTATTTTGCAACAATCTACATTTAAGTCTTATCAATGTATCCCCTGAGTAGATACTCATTATGTTTTCTTGTTCGATCTATCTACTTCTACTACTAGTAGATATGATCCGTGATATCTATTCCCATCTCGATCCTATGGTTTATGATCATTGGTCTTTGTATTTGAAGTTTAGCTTCACGTCAAAAAACATAGGTAATACCAAATCACTTTTATGCGGACCACTTTTGAGAGAAGAAAATGGCCAACCAAAAAATGCATAGAAATCAATTCTACAAGCAAATCCTAGGCATATAAGCCAATATGTCTCTCATCACTTTCACTTACATATTATCAAGATGGGGACAATCTAGGTTGGGAACCTACTTCTTTATTTATGTACCTTATTCCTGCGTTATCTTTTGCGAGGTCGGGACCCAATTTCCCTGTCCATTTTCTCTTCTTCTTCTTCTGCTTCGTTTCTGATCATATGAGCTGATTTGGAAGAGTTCGATCCCTTTTCAGAGCTATCAGGGATAAGTCTATTAGTTCCTGATGTTTGACTCTTTCTCAAGGCTCTTAATAGTTTTCTTCTTTTGAACTTCAAGTCTTGCAATTTCTGTTGCATAGTATGCAAAAAACCTTCTTGAGCTTCCTCACAATCAAAATCCTTTGTCTTTTTGACTCTCGGTTACCTATAATCATACGATAAGGTGCATTTAAAGTACACTTACTTGTTGGAGTATGTAATATAGTATTTCCTTTAATTACTTTCATCAATGGAACAAGAAATTACTCAATTACATGACCCTCAACTATTCAACGAGAGACAATTAAACATATGTGTCAAGAGGTCGATTCTACGGTGGAAATTGTTAGGAAGATGCCGAAAGACTAGAATCATAGGGAGCAGTGTAACAATTTACTTAGGCAGTATGACCAGTTAGTGGAATATTTGTATAGCATAGGGCTGATGGAGCTGGAGGACAGACTAATTAGAATATGAGATAGGAGTTCTATTTAGGTTATCTATTATTATTATAAAAGCATGATGTTCTATTATTAAGTGAAATAAAAATTTGGACCAGTGTACGCATTCGTATCTTTATTGGGTGGAAACGAATTCTTGAATTATCTTTTTGAGCTTTTCTGCCTGACCAGGTGGGTTCTTTATCCAGCGTTCACTGTATAAAATACAAATTTGGACTACTCTCACTCTTATCCCCCCTTTCCCTTTTCACTTAACAGTGTGCGCTTGGGCACCGAAGGCCAGTGTCTTCAGCTTTTAATTGAACAAAATAAGCTTGAAGCTGACTCGAAATCTCATATTGATATTCTTTGGGATTTGATTTTCTGATTCAAGCCACCCATGAACGCATCTTAAACATTCGATTAAAGGCGCGTTACCCACGTTCTACGGCTGGTCTAATTTCTGCTAAACAATAGCTATCAGTATTGTGGCAAAAAGTAATAGAGTAAGGTAAATCAGCAATTGACAACCATTATAACATCTGTGGTTGATTGTCCTGTTCTTGGAGAAATATGTGCAAATTTATAAAGAAAATGAATTTAATGGTCCATTGGAAACCTATCGATTTAGAACGACAAGGATAGTCACCTGGGATGTCCGACGAAAGATCTCCTATAGCTCTGTACGAACATCTAAGTAGTTGAAACTTCCGGAATACTCCCGAGTCTTCCTTTTTCATGGTTGTAATCAAATTTGCATTGAGTTTGTATTAGCTTATTAGTAATTGTGTAAGACATCTAAAATAAATGGTAGATAATAATCGGGATATTCCATTCCAATAAGGAACAGAATATGTTCAAAGTCCTGGATAGTAGTGGGCTTCCCAATAAATCATTTCCCAACTAAGTACCTGCTGGGAAATATCATGAAAAAAGTGCACTTTGATAGCAGGTTTCAAACTATACTAAGCTATACCATCATTTTTCACGATTAAGGAATGATGAAATAGCTATCGACTGATAAATCATTTTTGATAACCATTTTGGACCTTGACGTAGACGATGTTAGGCATAGGTTGAACTATGTTAATGGAACAATCTTGGTGGGCTGTGCATTTCTTCTTGAATATACTAACACTGGAACTCATTGCTTCTGGGTCATTACTTTTTTGAACCCTAACATGGTCTATATATCGATCCGATCAATCGTAACAGATGATGCTCATTGGGTCATCGTCATATGATGAGTGAACATAAACAATGATGTCATGATTATTTCCTGTTTAGGAAGGACGTAGTAACTTTTAAAAAAATAGATGAATCTATATGCAGGGATGAATCAATTAGTTGGTTGAACATCCTGCATATAAAGGAGACAATGAAAGTTTGATTTTATTTTGTTTATTTCTTCTATTGATTGGGGAAAGAACAATAAGTACTCTTCGAGAGTAACTCCAATGATAAAAAAAAGAATCCAATTTCTTCTTTTCCTATTTATTCATCAGACCGAACGATAAGTAAAGAGTCACGTAACGTAGCGATCATATGGTGTCCAGAAAGTATTGTTTTTTTAGGAAGGAGTTCATCACTTTTAGCTAACAGAAATCTTTCTATCGTTTTCTCAGGTCAAAGACCGCCCTGAAGGCATTAGTGATACTTGCCTAAATACCATCCCAACAAGTCTTAACTTCTGTTTGAAGGGTAGCTTAGGGGAGAAGTTGACGATTTGGGTTGGTTTTTTTTGAAATTTTGATTCAGTATGCCACTGCAATGCATAGGAATATTCCAGCTGTCACCGATGCCTAGGAAACCTCAAGGGTGAAGTTTTTGGTAAATATGCCCTTATGCCTTCATTGAATGAATTACTTATCAGGCTTGTTACTTTGGGGCATGAAATTGCAATTACTTTTGTGAGTCAATTATCATCACTTCATTTCGTTGGTTGGTTTAGGGTCCCAACTTAGATTTGCTTGTTAATGGCCTTGTTTCACTTAATTTGGTTGTCATTTTCTGGTTTCCCCTCCTTGGCATTTTATTTAATAATTTGACAATCTTTGTGATGTTGGAATTGCTGGAGGCGTCAGGTGCTGTTGCCACCCACTCCTAATTATGGCAATCTTTGAGAGAAATGCTCTTTGGTTAATGTGTGAAGGAAAATACGTTGATGTTTGTGATATGGTCAAGTCAGGACTTAAAACTATTTCTGGAATAACTTAATTAACCCATGTGACGGTTCTGGTAGGAATGCCCTTTTTTTGTGTTGAGGGTTGAACTGTTAGTTACCGTTGCCCTTTTGCCAAGGTTATGTCGAGCAGACATTTTTGATAATGTATAGTTGGTATTTGCATTGGATGAAGAGATAGATACAACTGGAAAAGGAATCACAATGGGGAAGATTCAATGGGTCTATTCAATATTAGTGTTAGAGTTAAATAATGATCAGCATTTGGGCTATGGGGCATGAAGAAGCTTTTGACCACATCAAATCCATTTTAGTTAAAGACTTATTAGTAGAGTGTTCTGATCCATCTTTACCAACTCAAATTAAGGTCGATACTGGAAGGGCAATTTTCTAAAGGATTCACTAACTGTTAATAACATAAGAACATGGATAGTCCCAGTATCAATGTAAATTGTAGCTGAATCCTTCATAGTTAAAGTAGTACTGACCATATTGACACATGGATGAAAACCAGCATTCTTAATTGTAAATTAGACATTATTAACTCCAAAACTGGTTAATAGTGTTGGTCCTACTGATATTATGAAAGACGTCTTTGACATTGATCAATCCATCCCAACTACTGAAGGTTGAAAACTTCTAATAAATGTTGGATGATGTATTCATTAATGTCAGTATTGGTAGAGTGTGTTCGAATCTGGAACCCATTCTTCCATAACTGATATCATTGAAAACATCATTTTACAAGTATTTCAAAGTGCTTTTCCAGAAAAGCAGAGTTTGAATGTATACGGAAAAAATTCAACTTTATCAGTCAAGCGTGGGGAACCTAAAGTATATTTATGTTTGTTACTGAACAACTTGAATGATTGCTTGAACTGATACTCTTTTCACTGTTAGTGCATCTACACATTCAATGGTGTTGTCCGTCAACCTTGAATCATTCACTTAATTGATATAACAATAACAAATGTCTAACAGACCGTTCCATAAGCATCGGCAAATATTGTCCCTACGTAAAGAAAGATCAAAGGCAGGGTCAGGAGACCATACAATAACTTGAGATAGTTTGTTTGTAGTTATGTAAATAGGGACCTATTTCATCTCCGGGATGGAGTCCATAAAGGAGTTTGGTCGGAATTTATAGTATGCACAATGATCTGAAAGGGGCCTTAGTCAAAAGGAATCTTGAATAGAGATATGAAAGGAAATTACCGTGCCAAGGCAAGATAAGAGGGGTCTGGGGGGTCTCCAAAATCTAACTTATCATTCTATACTAATTTCCTTTCATATTGTTACACCCGTGATATTACCATTGGTGTTATTTGAATTTGTTTTATGTTCCTTTTTATTTATTGTTTATTGTGTTGCTTGCTATTAACCAATTGTTATCGCCTATTTTGAGGTCGCTTTTCATAGTCGGTGTTGGTTAAATCTTTTTCCTCCGACAGTCTATAAGAACGGATCAAATTCCAATTTATCTGTAAAAGACTTGTTATATGGTTGAGAAATTAGTTATCTTATTCTTAGTTTGTTCATATTGCTCATGCAAACTTACCCAATTTGTTATATAAGCAACAGATCACCCCCTTTTATTATAATAACAAGACCAGAGTAGCTTGTGATAATCCATTTTGGTAAAACATATTTGTGAATAATAATTGCAAAATTTTTATCAATTGTTGTATGGAACACAACAACTATCTTTTAGTTTATTATTCATTAACAAAACAAATAATTTGTTATATTTGCATATAATCTATAGCCAGGTAGTTACACAAGTATGAGATTGCAAACAGTAATGCTAATCTAAATTATATGCTCATTCTTATCATTAGTAAAAGGGTCCTTCCCCCCGCTATAGTTCTGGCCCTCCATCACATCGCAAGAAAAGAAAAAAAATAAAACAATGTAACCGAAAAAAGCAAAGACAATAAATCCGTTTCTAGTCAAGTTATCAAATTATAATCAGAATATTCCCCTTTAGCTTATTTACCTTCACACACATAGAACATACACATGACTACCAAAAGCATTCTCCTACGACGAAAGAAACAAGCAACAACATCAACATCAACATCAACATCAGCGAACACCTTTCCCTCCCCTATCAACACCGCTAATCCAATCAGAATAGCATTTCTTGGCGGTTCCAAAACTGGGAAAACCACTTTTATAACAAACATCATCACTCAAAGAGTTCCAGATACATACTACCCCACCATCAGAGTCACACCTTTCTTATTCACGTATACCCCATCTCCTCAAGCAACATCATCAATGCTAACAGGACACCAAAGCACTACCTCTGCTAATCCAATACATCCACCTCCAACAATCCCCAAAAACCCCTATTATAAAATCTATCCAGCTAATCAAACAATAACACCAATAGAAATAGAAATAATAGATACCCCAGCCTTCAACCCTTATTCAACAGTTCCATTCCTCGAACAATCAATCCATGTAAACCTTGGACCAGAATATCTCCACAATCTAGCCACGTATACCCAACGAAAACCAGTACTGACAAAACCTCTACTTGTAGCTTCTGGAGCTAGTGAACTAAATGGTGATATTGATTGCTATGTTCTCTTCTATGATGCTGTACCAACGTATGCTCCACCTAAATATGACGAGAATGAATCCGACAAATTGGATGATATGCATTCATTTGAATTGTTAAAGCTGATAAAAGCAGGCTTAGAGGATGCGTGGAAGGCATATTTGGAATATCGTGATGGTTGGATCAAGGGAAAGGAGAAAGATATGTATGATTTTAAAGTAGTTTTGAAAAATATATGGAATCATAAAGGTGATGAGGATATGAGAAGTAATAGAAAGGGACCACCGCCTATTTGGATAGTATGTACGAAGGTGGATCATCCTTTGGCGTCGAAGAAGTTGGTGGAGATGGGGAGACAATTGAGTGTGGAATGGGGGTGTGGGTTTGTCGAGTTGGATTTAAAAGAGGTAGATATTACCTTGGCGTTGATAATTAGGGATATTGTAGATAGACACAGGAAGTAAGAAGTAAGTTGATATATATAGCAAGTAAGATTTATATACATATTTTGCAATCATTTTGGGTTTAAACAGTGGACATACTTTCCAGTCGTCAAACTAGACAGCAAACATTCTGGATTCGTGTTTCCCGTAACCACTTAACAGTACATCCACTCTAATGCATAAATCACTCAAAAGCATTCATTTAAACGAAGTGAAACCAGCTTCATTATTGGGTCAATAAAATTCCGCAGGAACAAGTTTATCATCACCACATTTGTAGTTATTGATTCCAATAGCCCTTCTATCACTAACTGCATAAACTAATTAGGAATTAATTCCACATCAAGCGTAGGTAAGTTTGACTTTGCTGGCGGTCCTTTTAAAGTCTGATCTCCCAAGTCTGACACACTTATTGCATGTAATGAATATCTATGATGCATTAAGGCGGGCAACGCCTTATCAGACTTTTCCGGTCTAGTGACTCTCGTTTTCATTCTTCCTTCTCGTTTATTGTATACTTTCCGAATTCTCTTGGTTCTCAAATCCCAGATACCAATACCCAAGTAAAAATCTCCTTTAAAGAATTACGTCTAAGACTCGTAACAATTTCGGTTCATTTATGCACTGGATCAGATGGAAGCTCCAACGGTTCTAGGGACTGAAATTGAACACAGTGTTGTTGTATTGTATCACACCATTCTCTTTTTTAGCTGATACTTTCAACTTCGTAACTTTCAGAAACTCAACGCAGGATAATACATTAACAATCAAAGTAGAATTATTGATACTCAAGTACAACTTAGGACAAACAATTGGAATCTTTGTTGCAAAAGACGGAGGATCCACTATTGTAACTCTTCTCAAATTAACGAATTGAGTTAAATTCGAATCAATGCAAGAAGTAGTTACATTTTCTTGAATCCCCAAGTACTGGACCTGACCAGCAAGCTAACCGATGTACTTATGATCATCATCTCTTCCCAATTGGTAGTAAGCAGATTGAGTGTTCTTCTGATGATTACCTAGCTATCTAAAAGTCACCGATAAAGTACATCTTTGAAATCCAATTGAATATTCGAACCTGTCAGCAATGGCGCTTAAACGTAGGATACTCATAATCCAGTCATCAAAGAAAACAAACTCCTTTAGCAATTCGTCTTTGCAATTACCGCTAGAAAGCAACTTGAAAAATTGATGAGAACTAAGCAAAGTATGTCTTTCATAAAAGGGCGATTAAAATTGCTTGGGAACCTTTGCTTGATCGAAATAGCAGTCATCATGAACATATCTAGACTTGAACAACAGATCCTTATATACATAGCCAAACTTACGATGGGTTTGGCATAAGTGGATCTTATCAAACTGATTCACATACTCTAATAAATGGCTTATATTATCTTTGGGAGGATCAAGGATACTATATCGAAGCTTCACTTGGTCTGGTTTAAATACATTATGTAACATTTTGCCTAAATATGTCTTTACTCATTCAATATACCAGCATTCAGCATAGCCTTATCTTTGGATATAACTTGTTCTTAAATACTCAGCATATTGATGCACCTTTGGATTTTATTAGTTAGAGAATTGTTTTTTGCTGTTGACAGTTCCATATTCTTTTCCAGCATTTTGATGGTTGAATGAAATATACAAAAGCTCAACAAAGGAGGAATAGATAACATAATTATAATTTATATGCTACCCCCTGATGTTCATCACATTTCTTTTAGCCTCTTAGAAATTCCCAGAAAATTCCCGATCAGAAGTTGGTTTGTTGTCTTTTAAAAGAAAGTTTAAAAAGTCTTCCCCCCATGATGGGGAGACTGTGATTAAGTACAGAGCTAACGATGAAATAACCTTCCCAAACAAAGAACTTTAATGAGATATCAAGGTTAAAATAAAGCTATCCCTTTTTATGCTCAAACTAGTTCGAAGTTACTTGCTGGATATTGAGCTTTATACTTGTAAGGGTAAACAGCTATCAAAGACTTTCAATTTCTTTGGAAAAGCTTTCAACTGTATGATTAAAGTGGGTTAAAACTTTTTGATTGCAAAGCTTCCATGCTCATTCTATTTTTTTTTGCACCCAATTTCTTACAATCAAAATAGGTACTTAATGTGTGTTTCAAAATGGTATCCAGTTTAATCTTATTATTACTTCTCTCAACTTTTGTTGATAGCCTTTATTCGCGTATATTACTTCAAAGTTACTGGTAAGGGCTTCTGCCTTAATTTACACGAATGTATACAAAGGTCATCAACAAAGTTGACAGATATTCTGGGTCCGATCCGAACTGCAAGTACATCTGTAACGAGTTCTAATGCCATATGTTGATCATGTGCCAGTATCAGATGAATTATACCAATGGAATATAGGGAACGTCCATAACCAACAGAGATTGTTTTACCCTCCCCTGACATTAATTCAGTGCACCCGCCAAAAAGATTCCATAAAGTACGCTGAAATATCTCTGGGCTAAATGATAAACCTAGAGGTAATACAAACCACTGAAAAACACCAACAGGAGTACGAATAGAGGTCGTCTTTGGAGAATCCGGGTGTAGTTTCACTTGATGGAAAGTCGCAGTTAAATCAATTCTAGAGAAAATCAATGAACTTTCCAATCGTAACCACAACTGGCAAGGTGGTATAAACTCACTTTGTGGCTACCCAGCTTTAGATTTTAGACCAATGGACGAGTATAGTTATTGGTCAAAAATCTAAAACTGAGCAGAAGAAAGACGTGTCTTCCTCCCTACTAAAATGAAATTCAGTTTGGATCCTGAGCGTCAACTGCTACGAGCTTTCCTTGTTTTCTAGATCCTTCAAATAATCACGTAAACAACTTAGCCCCCCCTCTTCGTGTTTGTACTTGGGGGTTGGACGAGATTTGAATTATAATTCTGACTTGAATTCGATAATGTAAGGAGTAAACAAACTCTCTTGATCATGGACGTTCCCCATATTTCTCCAAGAATTGGTGTAGTCCATCTAATCCTGGCACATTATCTACGTATGGGATGGGGAGCAACAGGCTGGGAATTCAACGGCTGATGGTCTGAAAGAATCTTGATTACTGCCGATTGACGCGTGAAGTGTCGCATAATTCCACGACACAATTGTTGTCATTTAAAAATTTCACGAACCGCGTATCACCCCCATCACACTCCATCAACTACCATCTACTCTGAATAACCCTAACCAAAAGAGAATCCCCCCTGATAAATGTACGGAGACACAGCAAACAAACTAATCCTTGACGCCAAGCGATCGGCCAACCTTTCAGAAATCCCCCTCTATCAATCCGACCTAATCAACCTCATCATCAAAGAAACAAACGATCTAAACAAAGATGCAGATTACTTAGCCGATCTCCAACAATTCCAAGAAGATGACGATGCAACAGTATCCGAAGAAGAACGTAAAATTAACCAATGTCAAATCTTTGTCACTCATTTGTCTATGAGACGGAATAAACGATGTTTATTAGCCTATGAGAAATTGCGAGCTGATAAATTGGTAGAATTCGCTTGGTTGAATATTGATCCTATATCTGAATCAGAAAATGGAACAACTACAACAGCAACTAACACCAATAAGACACAACAAGTGTATTCGGAAACTATATATAACAACTACACTACTCAAGTCGCCCTCGATAATCTAAATCATGCCGAACAAGATTTCTTGAAAAATTATCAAGATTTATTAGTTGAATATAAATCAAATTTCCCTGATATTGACTTATGTGGAGATTTGGAACCTCCTACGAATATATTTATTGATGTTAGGGTCTTAAAAGATGGTGGAGAGGTTCAGACTGAATATGGATGTTTTAATTTGATTAAAGATTCTCAGTTTTATGTTAGGAAATCGGATGTTGAACGATTGATTCAACAGGGATATTTACAGGAGATATAGAAGACAAAAGATTATTGTATTCTTGTATATAGGTTACGTAACCGTACGTAGATTTATACTTCTTCAAATAAATCTTCATCATTGTCATCGTCTTCATCTCTTGATTTTAGTTTCTCAATTATATTCTCGTCTGCAATGACGTCTTGTTGGACCAGTCCTACTGCTGTTTCTATTGTTTCGCTTTGTGGTTGTATTTGTGGTAATTCTTCCAGCTGCTGCTGTTGTTGTTCTTGTTGTTGCTCAACATCCACCATTTCTATATCCCTCTCTACCTCTGCTTTCACCTCGTTCTCCTTCTCTATCTCCTTCTTCTCTTCCTCTTGATTATCATCCTCTCCCTTGGGAATCTTGTCTAACAACTTATCCAACTCCTCCACCTCTTGCTGTAACCTCTTCCTGCCCAACTGCGTATTCTTCTGGTCAACACTAATCGGCAATATCATAACTCCATCCTCATTCTTATCATACACTCCAATATTATCATCCATGATTTTAACTTCTTTACGTAAATCAATTGCTATTTTGCTTAGAGTGTCATTTATGTTCGTAATTTGTTCTGGGAATTGTGTTTTGACAGAAGTTGGTGATGTATGATATGTTTCGAAAACCAGCAGAAGATTGTCTAAGAGGGTGACTATGTTACTATCGATGGCGTAGAGTGCATCAAGACGTGATTGAATGAAGTTGTCTGCTTTCTCTTCGAGGGACATGATTGGATTTATATTGGGATATATAGATTAAAGCCTTAGTTTGTCACTCCATCACATTTTTTCTGTTTTCCAGATTTTTCACCAAAGGGCCGATTAAGCTTCTGCAAAACACCATATAGACACAAGAAGATGGCCATTGACCTCGGGTTAAGCAGAGTTACACAACTCTTAAAACACCTTTCCAATCCCCACCACCGTTACAAATCCATTCATATAGCAGGCACAAATGGTAAGGGATCAGTATTGGCATATCTTTCATCAATCTTTACATCGTCAAATTATCAAACTGGGAAATTCACTTCTCCCCACATGCTAACTTATAATGATTGTATCACGATCAATAACCATACATATCCTTTACAAAAGTTTCAAAAAGTGATGCAAGAAGTTTCACAATGCGATAAACAACTCGGATTAAATTCTACTCAATTTGAAATACTAACGGTGGCTGCATTTAAAATATTTGAGATTGAGAAGGTAGATATTGCATTGATTGAAGTTGGTGTTGGTGGTAGATTGGATGCTACGAATGTTTTGATACCTTATTCTACGGGAGGAGGTGTTATTGCATGTGGTATAACCAAAATTGGAATGGATCATGAACTGTTGTTAGGATCGAATTTACGGGAAATTGCCAAAGAGAAAGCCGGGATTATGAAGGCTGGTATACCTTGTTTTCTTGATGGACTGAATGAACCAGAAGTATTGGATACTATACGTTCTATTGCAAGTGAGGTGAGTGCACCGATTGAGATTATTGATATTATTCAACAAGCCAAGGAACTGATTAAGTATAGTCCACTTAAGGGGTCATATCAGTTGCATAATCTTTCAATTGCGTTACTGATCATAAACGCAACCCAAAGCCATTTTCCAATCACCTCTGAGAAAATAATCCATGGGTTACAATCGACAAGTTGGCCAGGTAGATTACAAACTATCAAACATCCAACATTGGGGAATATACTTATAGACGGCGCTCATAATGAAAGTGCAGCAATAGAATTAAAGAAATACTTGAATGAAACATATCCAGACACCAACATCATCTTTATCATTGGGATAACTAAGGGGAAATCAATAGGTAATCTACTTAAACATATCGTCGCTAATAATGATACGATTATAGCTACATCGTTCACTCAGCCAGAGAATATGCCATGGATTGAACTGGAGTCTGTTGATAAGATTGCAGAGGTGGCTAAGGAGTTCTGTGATGATGTTGAATGTGTTGAAGCTGGTGGTGTGGTTAGTGCATTGGAATATATTAATAAGAGAAAGTATTCGCAACAACAAAAGCATCGTCCTATAGTTGTATGTGGGAGTTTGTATCTTTGTGCTGATGTGTTACGTAAGTATCTGTAGGTGTATTCATAGTAACATAACTATATATAACCATGGTCAATAGCATAGTATAGAAATAATACGCAATGAATATGGTGATGGTGATAAATGACGAGATACGCGTAAAATTTGAAAAATACAAAAAAACTTTCAAAAAACTCCTTTTACCGTAATAACCAATTACTTCAGATAAGACTGCTATAATGGCATTATCAGAATTTGAAAGACAAAGACAGGAGAACATCCAACGTAACAAGCAACTCCTCCAACAACTCAACCTAGACTCAATATCATCTTCAATCGCCCGTGAAGTTTCTGCTTCACCATCGCCATTGCCATCGCCATTATCAACAACCACCAACAACAAGAAGAGAACCGCGTCAAAACGTAAGCCGCAGCCCAGAATCAAAAAAGAAGTAGTAACTGAGCCAACACGTAGATCTAGAAGATTGGCAGGTATAAAAACCGAATTGGAAAACCCGGAAGAATTTGCAAAGATCAAAGAAGAAGAAGAAGCCAAAGAACGTAAGAAGAAAGAGATTGAACGATTAAAAAGAACAAAACTATTTGGTGAATTTAAATTGATTGATTTGATAACTGATAAGCTGGGGGAATTAGTCAATGAAGATAAAGTAATTGGATCTTTAGCCGGTAGTATCAAGAAAGAACAACAACCAATGGAAGAAATCGACAATGCAAAACGAACCTTGGAACTAATCCAATCACTAGGTGACAAATTCTCAGCTGGAGACTTCTACGACGTCATCAGATCCTCCTCCACCACAACTTCCACCACCTCCAACTCGTCCATAGAGTCCAAACGACAAGAATTCGACAGGTTAAACATCCACCAAAAACATGATCCCTTAGACATCAAGATCGCCCATTCCCGAATCACAGCAATCCACATGCATCCATCCATCGACAACAGACTCATTCTCGCAGGTGATACCAATGGGAATGTCGGAATCTGGGCCGTTGATGATGATACTAATAATGGCGAACCATCAATCACAATCTTTCACCCTCATGGACGTAACATCTCGAAAATAATGACCCCCTTACAATCGCCACTGAAGATATACACCGCGTCATACGATGGAAGCGTACGTCAATTCGATTTACATAAACTCCAATCTACAGAATTGGCCTATTTGAATGATCCATATGAAGCTAATGATTATTACTTGGGTGTATCTGATATAAATCAATGCATACAGGGCAATCCAGAAGTTTTATACATGACCACCCTAGAAGGTCATTTTTATCAATATGATACCAGACAACCATTTGTCTCCCTCAAGAAGAAAGATCTCTTACGTCTTCACGATAAGAAAATCGGTGGATTTGCAATTAATCCCAATATGTCAACCCAAATCGCTACTGCGTCATTAGATCGTAGTTTACGAATTTGGGATCTTCGAAATATCAAAAGGTCTACTTGGTCGGAGCATGAAAATGAGAAGTCGCCACATATGTATGGAAGTTATGTTTCGAGACTTTCTGTTTCTTCTGTTGATTGGAATAAGGAAAATAGGTTGGTATGTAATGGATACGATGATAATATTTGTATATTTGATTACAGTGGTGGAAATGGAGATTTGGAAGTTATCACCGAATGGGGAGAGCAATATGTCCCTTATCAATCTAGAAGAAGAAAAGCAAAGAGTGAAAAGGGTGATGAGGATGAGGATCTAATTCCCGATAATTTGAAACCATTCACTAAGATTAGACATAATTGTCAAACAGGAAGATGGGTTTCGATATTGAAATCAAGATGGCAACAGGATCCTCAGGATGGAATGCAGAAGTTTGTTATTGCCAATATGAATCGTGGATTGGATATATATGATCAACAAGGACAGATATTGGCTCATTTGAATGAAAGTGTCGGTGCTGTTCCTGCGGTAGCCACAATGCATCCAATTCAGAATTGGGTTGTTGGTGGAAGTGCAAGTGGGAAAGTCTACTTCTTTGAATAGTATGAATTGTACATGTATAATCTACAAAAATTGTAATATAAAGTTCTTCACTAAAATACAAATACGTTATATTAAAATCCCATTAAACTAACCTAAACACGTTTAAGCAGATGGAGTCATAACTTGCCAGACTCTGATAACGTTATCAGTGTAACCAGCAAATAAGTTTTGACCATCAGCAGACCAAGCTAAAGAAATAGCTTCTGGGTCCTTAGCATTAGCACCAATAGCAAATTCTGGCTTTAATTCATCTAATAAGGATCTTTCTTGCAACTTGAAGATCTTGATACCAGAAGTAGTAGCAGCAGCTAACCAGTATCTGTTTGGAGAGAAAGCTAAAGCGTGAACTTCAGACTTGGCATCTAAGGTGTAAAGGGTCTTGTTGGAGTTTAAGTCCCATAAGATGATGACACCATCCTTACCAGCGGAGGCACATAAGGATCCATCTGGAGATAAGGTGATACAGGAGATGTAACCGGTGTGACCAATGAAATCAGCATTGACGGAGTAGTCAGTTAAGTCCCAGGACTAGAAAGAAACAATTGTTAGTAAAATTTCCATGGATAATGTAATGCACATGAGCGATTTAATTTTTCAAAACATCAGAGATCTTGGTGATAAATAGAATGTCTCATTCAAGGCTGGCGGGCCTTGTCTGAAGTAGCAAATATATATTAAAAATCATCACCTTTTGAAAAATCAAATCAACCCAAACAAAATTGTAAATTAACATACCTTAACAGTCTTATCCCAAGAAGCGGAGATAACAGTGGAGGAGTTGTCAGATGGGGAAATTCTGACAGCAGAAACCCAATCATTGTGACCAGTTAAAGTGGCCATACATTCACCAATGGTGTTCCAGACCTTAACAGTCTTATCACGAGAAGAAGAAACAATTTGTCTCAAGTTCTTAGCAATAGAAACAGATAAAACATCACCAGTGTGACCAACGAATCTTTGAGTGGTCTTACCAGTTTCTAAATCCCATAATCTTAAAGTCTTATCCCAAGAAGCAGATAAAGCGTAAGCACCATCAGCAGAAATGGTAACATCTTGGACAATGTGAGAGTGACCCTTGAAAGATCTCTTTGGGACACCGTATTGGTTGTCTTCACCACCAGTTAACTTCCAGGTGATTAAAGTCTTATCTCTAGAACCAGATAATAATAAATCAGGGTGAGCTGGGGTGGTAGCAAGGGAAGTAACCCAACCGTTGTGACCTTCTAAGGTACCTCTTAAAACTAAAACTTCTTGATCAGCCATTGTGAATGCAATTGTATAATGCAGAGAAAAGAGAAGGGAAAGAGAAAAGGTGAAAAATTTTTAGTATAATTGAAAATCTAAATGGTGTAGAAATTCTTCGGTGCCGTCCCATATCGTAAAATGAGTGAAAATTTTTTCGGTCATGTGATCACATCGAAAACGTGAACCCGTTCTCTCATTTACGCATAGTTGCTAACAACCAGTGATCGGAAATACACATTGAAAATGTGACTGCTTTTTAGCCGAATTATATGCAGGTCTCTTCGGTGATTTATTTGATTTGCATCACGTGATAATCATGTCACGTGACTCTTTTGTATCTCTCCACATTTATTCCCACACCCAGATCTTAGGTAACACAGCTTGGTGATCTAGTAATATTACTTTTGCTTATTCGTAAACAATGACAACAAATGACAATATAACCATTATAAGTGGAGGAACAGCTACAAATGAACTAGTCCCCTTATTCAACAGATTGACGTCAAACGTAAGTTATGTCCTTCCCATCTCTGACAATGGTGGTTCCACATCAGAAATCATTCGTGTTATCGGCGGACCTGCAATAGGAGACATTAGATCTCGGTTGACACGACTCATACCACGTCATCAAGAACCATTACGTAATATTCTAAGTTTTAGATTATCATCCGATCCCCAAATCGCCAAGAATCAATGGTATGATATTGTAGATGGATCGCATGAATTATGGGCCCCCATAAATTCAGCAACTAGGGAGATTATAAGGGCATTTTTTGTTCATTTACATGTTGAATTACTTAAGCGATCAAAACATGGTTCGGCAAAGAAACATTTCCGATATGAATTGGCAAATGTTGGTAATTTGTTTTTAACGGGTGCTAGGTTATTCATTGGAAGTTTGGATTCAGCAATTGAATTGTTTTGTAGATTGACAGAGATTAATAATCAAATTGAAGTATTGCCGTGTATAAATACCAATTTTACTTATCATATTAGTGCATTACTTGAAAATGGGTTGGTGATAACTGGACAATCTCAGATTTCGCATCCATCATCAGCACAATCTCAACAGCAGTTAGAGGATAAGTTGGGCGATACTGCATATCCTCCAGCCATTAATGAGACTCGCCCTTCAACACCAACGGATAATATATTGCGTACGCATTATTTTGGTACTCCCCATTTAGATGGGGTTTCTACACTGGATATACCGATAAATGATATCGCCACCGCTAGGGAAAATTCAACAAGTAAATATCACAACGTAGATCGTTCCTCCTCAAACAGTGATGATGAAGATGACGAAGAGGAATTAGGAAATGTCCCACAATATACTCATCCCGAATTGAAAAAATCACAATTACATTTCAACAAATCGGAGAATATCGAACCATTATTATCCCCAATTAAACGAATCTTTTATATCTCACCATATGGTGAAGAAATATGTCCCATTGCCCATTCAAAAGTCGTGTCTACCATTAGCACGACTTCTACATTGATATATTCAATTGGATCGCTTATGACAAGTATTGTACCCGTGATTATTCTTCGAGGAATTGGAAGAGCGATCGCCACGAATCTGGAGGAACAAGGATACAAGAAAAAACGGATATTATTATTAAATGGATGTCTAGATAGGGAGACGTTTGGGATGAATGCAGTTGATTTTATTAGAGTGATTGTACAGCTGGCTGTTTATTCACAAGGGCAAAAGGATATAGATGTTGATGGACTTGATTGGAGTAAGTATATTACTCATTTATTTTATATGAGAGAGCCTAAACTTGATGTAGACAAGAAGTTTTTGACTGGAAAAGGAATTGAATGTGTACAGGTTGAAAAAGAGGTTGATACTGACTACTTTGATCTTGATGATTTATATTATGCATTAAAAGGAGTCATTTCTAATTAAAATAGACATTTAAATAGATTAATCATACCATATCTTAATCAATTCTTCACTGACTGCAGAGGGAGTCAATACACCCAAATCAGTGATCAATGCAGTAATATAAGTATGTGGAGTAAAATCAACAAAATGGGTTTCTTTGAACTTATCCTGGTCGGCATTCTCTTCCGTATCTTCATTAGCTTTAGCAATAAGATGATTCATCTTATTAGGTAAATCGTCGGGAGATAATGGGAACAATCTGACAAATTTATGTGATTCAGTAACAACATAGAAAGGCTTATTATTAACTTTAGCCAAACATCCAATTTGATAAGATCCAATATGATTTATAATACCACCACTTTCAGCTACCCCTTCCGCTCCAACTAAAATCTTGTCTACTTTATGAATAACATATCCAACTGCATTATCAACAATCACATCCACTGGAATATCAGCCTCTCTCAATCTTTGAGCCATGAAATATCCACTACCTGTTGGGCGGGATTCAGTGACTAACACCTTAAATCTAGTATGTTGTTCCTTCTTAGCTTTAATTAACAATTTATACACGACACGAGAATAAGAATGAACCAATATAGTATCATCATCTTTAATAAATGATACTCCAAATTCAGCCAGTTTATCTCTAGATTCTTTAGCTCTTGAAACAAATAATTCACCATTTTCAACTAAATTCTTACTGAAACTTTCCCAATCAGCATATAAATTAGTATTTCTCAATACAAATCTCATGAATAAATCACAGCCGGCAGAAAGCGAGATGTTGTTAGGAATGGAGCTTTTTAAAGTATCAATATTTTTGGAAACTAAATTGATCAATTCTGATGATGTTGATGGCTTTTGGATACGTAACATGACAACTAATGATTCAATTGCTGCTATTGGCATTGTCATGTCTTTATCTTCCTCGAGAAATTTGAGATATGTCTTTGTTATGTCGAATGTATCTGTGGTCATTATAATGTCGTAGAAACTTATATCTCTTGGTTGATGGTGATGATTCATTAGTATGGCCTTTGTCTTTAAGATATTTTGGAAAAGTTTTATATGAATGAACTTACGGTGGGTCCTCACGTGATAAATGAACCCTCGTAAATTAGATCAATATTGATTTTCAGTTTTTTCAACTTTATCTAACCATCAAGATTTCTTTATTGATAGTATTTGTAAACAAGCTAACTAATATGACATCAGGTAATCAGCTATTCGTAGAAGATGACGAGGATATGAGATCCGACTCAGAGGAAGTATCAACAAGATATCAGCCTTCAACAGCCGTAATCAAAGAAGAAGATGAAAGCTCATCATCAACATCATCCCCTAGCAGCACCACTGCAGCCTCCCAAACCAACGACGATCCAGTCATTGAATCCATACCAATATACCTCAATACCGTCCCACACCGATTCAAAAACTCATTACACGTCCTCCAATTCCCCGGTCGACCAAAAACAAGAACTCTCCACCAAGGTAATTATCGAGCATGTATAAAACCGCAATCCCATTATCTTGAAATAAAAGTCCCATTGGACACTTCCAAATTCTTCGATGTTAATAAAATTGAAGAATGGGGGAATGAAATAGGTGAACAAGGAATCCAAGGAGTCTTAGATAAATCCGATGGTGGATGTTATGCTGCCAAGATTGTTAATGATAATGAAACGAATAGTCGAAAAATCGTGCTTATACCAGTCGACAGCACTGCTCAATTAAGAACATCGTTCCAATATATAGACGCAATTGATAATAATGCCATTCTTCAGAAGAAACAAGAAGCCGCTGCTCTGGCTGCTGCAGTAAGTGATAAACCGACCAATGTGCAAATTTTACAATCGGCAGCAAAAGTTGGTAATTTTGATGGGTTTAGTCATTCGTTAGGTGAGTCCCTTAGACATGTTAAGAAGTTTGACGAAGAGAGTTGGAGTAATTTGGTGTGGAAGAATGATGAGGATGCGGTCACAAAGGAATTGAAAAATGAATTGGTGCATGGTGCTAATGGGATTGAATTAACTACAGACACGACATTTGAGGAATATATTCAACAACTAATTAGGCTTTAGTTATATACATTTACATCATGTATAAAATAAATATAATGTATGTAGTATATCACTTAGCTCATCGCATATTGGGATCATCGTGCGGCTCATTTTTCACTAATAAAAAAAATTATTTCCATCAGCTATAATACTATTGTATGTACGCTTCTCTTTATACATAGAACAAAAACTCTACAGTGCAAAGATGGACGACGACGATGGACTATTGTTAAACTTCGCTACTCCAGATAATTCGTCATCTATTACAACCGCCACATCCAAACAAAAATCAAATACAAAAATCACAGGTGGAACATGGAGAGACCGTCGAAAACTCCAATTAGCCCTTCAAGGAAGAACCCCAAGCAAGATAATTGAGCCATCAGGTGTAAACAACATCACCATTGACAAATCACGAATTGACCAAATAAGAAAAGAAAAGAAAACTGTAGAAAAGAGACCTTCTTCTGAACAAACACATCTTGGTTTGCTGTCAAAGAAAGTTAAATTTGCTGAATCAAAGGGAGAATTCGGTGGGAAGAATGATTCCTATGTTTCATCGTTATTCACTTCAAACCAACCAAGTTCAACATTAACCCCAACCAACACCACCATTGAAGATAACACTATTCAAACCCCTTCAAATGCCCCACTTAAAGATGCAACAACGTTTTCTGGTTTAGGTTTAAATGAAAAATTATCAACTCATTTAACGGAAAATTTACGATTCCGTACTCCAACCAAGATCCAACGATTAGTTATACCAAGTTTAATTTCCCAATCTACTGATTTATTCGTCAAGGCGCAAACAGGATCAGGTAAAACCCTTTCTTTCCTTCTTCCAATATATCACTCGTTAATGCTTTCCAAAATCGATCGTACTTCTGGAGTATTCGCAATAATTTTAGCACCAACTAGAGAACTCGCCACCCAGATCCATGGAGTATGTGAAACTTTATCAAGGACTTATCATCGTATTGTACCCGGTATAGTTATTGGTGGAGAAAAGAAAAAGTCCGAAAAGGCACGGTTGAGAAAAGGAGTGAATATACTTGTAGGTACGCCTGGGAGATTGGCTGATCATTTACAAAACACCAAGACGTTGGATGTTGGTCAAGTCAGATATTTGGTTTTGGATGAAGGTGATAAATTGATGGAATTAGGTTTTGAACAAACAATTACTGAAATTACTGATAAGATTACTCAGAATTCACAAGTTAGAATCACAAGAAATAAATGGCCAGCATTACCTGGTAAAAGAATTAACGTATTGTGTTCAGCTACTATTCAGAATAATGTTACGAAATTGGGTAGTATAGTATTGGACAACCCGGAAATGATAACCGTTGATACTTCACATACTATTGAATTCGATGAACATGATGAAACAACTGCTCCAGATCAATTAATGCAGAATGTAATTGTCGTACCGCCAAAATTACGTCTAGTCACCTTAGCTGCCACATTAAAAAACATTACAAAACAAGCAAATGTCACTACGCCAACTCGAACAATCGTATTCTATTCCTGTTCAGACTCAGTTAACTTCCATTTCGACATTTTTACTCGTTCCGGATCCAGATTCAAAAAAATCAAAGATGAAGAAACAGGCGAATACAAAACCATCCAAATCCCAATAGACACTGATGATGATACTCACGATACAGAAGACAACGAAGAAGAAGAATCGACAATCATAACAGCACCATTATTATCCCCATCCACGGCAATCTACAAACTCCATGGTTCGCTTTCTCAACAACTCCGTACATCTACTTTACAATCCTTTACTAAAAGACAATCTGCCAATATTTCCCATCAAATCCTATTCTGTACCGATGTTGCATCGCGTGGTTTGGACTTACCCAACATCTCCACTGTTATTGAATATGATCCGCCATTTAGTGTTGATGATCATTTACATCGTATTGGACGTTCTGCCAGATTGGGTGAAAAAGGAAGTGCTACATTATTCTTATTACCAGGGGCTGAAGAAGGATATGTCGATGGGAAATTGAGGGTTGTTCATCCTAATGCTAGTAATTTGGCCGTTTTGAATTATGAAAAGATTTTGGCTCGAGGATTTGCCGAAGAGGACGGGGAAGCTGAAGAAAATAAAGGGAAGACTAAGGGTAATGATCCTAAGAGAAAACAGGGCAAATGGGATATTCATGCTACGACATGGCATTTAGATATTGAGAGATGGTTATTAGAATCAACATCTGCTCATGATAAGGCAGTTCAAGCATTTACATCACACATTAGAGCTTATGCTACTCATTTATCTTCGGAACGTGCATTCTTTAATGTGAAATTGTTGCATTTGGGACATTTGGCTAAGAGTTTTGGATTGAGAGAGACACCTAAGAAGTTGGGTAAATCAATGGGTGCTTCTACTTCTCAAAGTAAGAAAGTTAAGAAGGAGGATCCAAAACGAAAAATGATGAGAATGGCCAAAATGGCAGTTAAATCGTCTAGTAGTGAATTTAACTACTAGAAAATCTATATACATATATATTAATACAAAAACATCTAATCCTCTTCGAGATTCCTATAATGAGCATCTCTGTATCCTTGTATCTGCCAAAGTCCATGATTTTCACCAATTACATACCCAATAGTTCTCTTTTTATAATACTCTCCATGGACTCGCAAATTCTCAATCACATCATCCAATAATATAGCCTTTCCAATGGCTATTCCATCGCCCAAACCAGGATGTTGGACATTGACAACATGAATATGAAAATGATAATACGAAGGCTGATAATGCACAAACACTCTCACTTGATCCTTGGCAATCCCATACTTGTCCCCCGTCACTTGTGTAATCTTCTTATATAACCCTGACAAAAACTCGACATGAGACCCATTCAAATCACGTAAAGAAGCAATATCAGTTCGATTTACAATTGCACAAAGATATAATGTCTGCATGTTTATCTTATCCCACTTCATGTCTGGCAACAATACAAACCCAACTTTAGGGTCTTTGTCATGATATACAAAACTTTCAATCTCCTTACCATGAAATAAAATATTATATACCCATTTCAATCTATCACCTTTCATACTTTCGATATATGGTCTCACATATTCATCATACATTTCCAGCGTTTCTCTCACATAATGTAATTTCTGATCATCGAATTTCTGGATATGTGTCTCAGTAGCTGGGTAGATTAGATTTAATTTCGCACCTGGATTATCAGGAAGTGATTGGATTAGGGAGATTGTTGACCAATAATATATGTCGTTGTTGTTGATCAAGGTGATGTCGTTTATTAGTTGGTGGATGTCCAAGGGCTCGATGAAATGGGATTTTTCAACGGAAATGATGGCAGGGTTGGAGTCAATTGTGCCTAGGAGATAGATGGATTTGGTTTGGGAGTCGGTTTTGAGTGTTCTTTGGAAATGAAATTTGCTGATGAGTTCAGAAAGTGACATTTTAGCCTGTCTAAGTTCAATTGGGTGAAGAGATGAGGAAGGGTGATGGTATTTATGGGGGTTTTCTTGATTTGAATTAAAAGTGAAAAATTAGGAAGCCTTTCGCGACAATCATTGCGACAAATGATCAATAACGATACAAACTATGCAACACCTATTTACAGAAGAATCTATTCACATGCCATTTTCACTAGTCAACTCACCATCTGCACCACCTTGCCCTTCTCCATCTTCACTCTCATCACCACTCTCCTCTTCCTCCTCATTTAAATCAATACATATCCAACTTGGCCAAGCTATTTCATCTCTAATTAAATTCCTCAACTGTTCAATCAAGAACTTCTCAACCTTCCCTACATTCCTCAACACATTATTCTCCACCTCCCCAATTTCACTCTCAATCTTAATCTTCTTAATAATATCTATTCTCTCTTTATTATTCGCATCAGGAACATAATAATCAACAAAATTCCCCCCTCCTCCTAAGCCTGAACTGAAATGGGTCAACGGCGTACTCTTTGATTGCGAATTATGTGAAGTCTGATGACTAAAATAATCGGGGCTGTCGTCAGCTATGTCACACAAGAATGATAAATAGACTGATTTTTTCAAATATGCTATCGTCGCTATTGAATGGATGACAACATCAGTTACATGGAGTTTAATTGGCAAAGAAATGAAATTTGGTGATGGATAGTTGACTAAAAGATTAACTACTAGGTTTATATGCAAGTCACCTTTGTAGTTTATTTCCACAATTAATTGAATATCATTTATATCCTGGTTTGATTTTCTCTTTGTTGTAATTCTCGGTATATTTCGATAATTTTGATTTAGGATCGTAGTTGGAGTATCTGAACCAGTATGTGGTGGTGCACCAATTCCTATTATTTGGTTAACTCCAATTGGATGTAATATTGACAAAGAATCTCGTGATCGATTATTTGAATGAATAGCTGTGGTTGAGTTGGAATTGGATCCTGGTGTTGAAGGTATTGATGAACGTGGCTGGTTGAAGTTGAACATTCCTAATGATTCCGTTATTGATGTTAGACCATTCTGGAATTCATCTTCATCGTCATCGTTATCATCTCCAAGATTTTCATTACTTGCAGTTTCAGCGAATTCATCTTCCTCGTCTGTTTGCTGTTGTTGCTGTTGTTGTTTAACGGGTACTTCCGCACCATACTTCCCATCCTCTTCATCTTCATAAAACTCATCAAAGGGCTCACCTATATGACGAATGGTTATTTCTGGTGGTATTTTACCTAAATCAAAATTGGTCACTGATAAATTGGCAATATATGAAGGTAATGAGATCTTTTTAAATTGATCATCTAAGAATCGTTGGATCGCTTCATTTATTACGTTATCTTCTGTTAGTTTGTCCCAATTTATATCAAATGACATTAGAGGAGGTTGGTTATTAACTATTGGTGGTTATATATAAAGTTTGATGATTGTAATAATCTTCACCTAAATTCAATAACAATTATGGTCGTGTAAAACATAACAATATATTCAAGAATTACGCTATAACATTTTATCTGCCAAGTTTCAACATTATTATCTATTTACTACATAAACTAGTAGGTTATATATATAGCGAATTAGATGATTACCACATTCATTTAGAATATATATATATATATATTCATCCTTTTATTCTTCGTCACTGTCACATCACTCTGAACCTTAAAGCATTCATCCAATTTGGGTGCAAAAAAATCATCAAATTCGTAAACCCCCCAAAATCTCCACAAAAATACCCGCCTGACAATGTTTCAAATAATATTCCCAACAGTCCGTGGCTCAAAATCACTCAATGACATCTCTAACACTCTCTTACAAGCTCCTCCCCATGCACCTCCACAAACTTCGAAAATTTACATAAAGAATCCATTATTGAAACGACTCAAATCGGCAATCTTCTCAACCACGATCCAATTAGATCTTGATTCATATGATGTCAAGGATACAACGATTGATATGTCGTCCCAAAAGCGACAACAAGCTAATTGGTCAGTGGGAGAAAAGTATCGCCAAAGATCAATTTCTCAATTGTTTTTGGATTATGATGAGAATGAAGATTTGGAAATCTTACACGAAATAGCAAACGGGATGAAACTACCTAACGACAACAACTTGAAATACACCGCTTGTTTTAGATATACAGCAAAACCTTTCGAGTGCGTTCTCAATCACACGAGTCAAAATAGTTACAACTAATTCATATATTATAATTAAATACATAAAAAATACATCTAATTAGTGTGGGTATGTGGGTTTACAAATATCTTGAAAATCTTGTCTTTAAACCTTCTCGTCTTCTTAGATCTCTTCTTATCACCTTCAACAAGGCCGGCTTTAGGCATAACTTCATGATCGGTCACTTCAGTAGAGGCACCACTCCGAACAGCTGAACTGTCTCTAGAAGGCTCTGAAACATTGATATGTCTTACATCAGCAGGCAATCCCGGAGCAAACTGTGCTGAAATTTTCTCTTCTTGAACTTCTGAATGTACCGGTCTCTTTACTACAACTTGAATAAAACTATCATCATCTGAAACCTTAGCATGATTAACAGCTTGAACTTCTTCATGTTCGACAATGGAATCATACTTCACATGCGTGAAGTCAGCCAAAGCAACTTTACCTTCGTCAACCTGTTCAATAACTCCATCAAGAGCATCAACATGAACATTGCCATTCTCATCAACCAAAACATCCTTCATTTCTGCAGTCTCAACGACGCCGTGTTCAACAATACCATCCTTCTCCACATCAACAGTCTTCCCTTCAATATGTTCATCAATCTCACTTTCAGTAGGTATAGAAACCAACTCATCACCGCCACTACCACCATCCTGTGAGTTCGAATCATCTATATCTTCAAGTGTCGGTGGATCAATTGTTTTATCAACGTCTTTATTGGCTATGTTGTTGACTCTGTCTGGTTTGTCATCTTTCAACGTCATTGCAACTTCTACGGGGGAAAATACTAATGGTGAAATTTCTTCATCTAGATGGATCAGTTCGCTTTCTTTATCTTCGATAACTTGGACGATTGGATCATGAGCAATGATTTGTTTTGGTTTAGTTTCAGATTCAGGTGAAGCAGCTTCTTCAGGAATCCCTACCGATTCAGGTTCATTCTCAGTCACATAATCTTCGGAGGCAATACCATCTTGAATACCATCTTCTAACACGCCCAAAGCCTGGTCATGTTGGATATCTGTAGTTTCAACCACTACAGAAATCTGTGAAGCTTCTAACGCCATATCTTGGTTAACTTCGGATAAACCAATTTTTCTGGAATTAACATTCATCTTCAGCGATCCAACTTCTTCCAACTCTTGATCAGCAACTACTACCACTTCTTCTTCACTCGCTTGGTCTTTCGTCGACTTTTCTGCAACAATCACATCTACTTCCTTGACTTCGCCAACTTGATCAATAACCCCTTCGACCAGCTCTGACGACTTCGCCAATGCTGGAACTTCCTTCACCGGCTCAGCCATGTCATCTACCACTTTCGCCACATCAACCTCATGTGAGTCAAGCGACTGAACTACTTCCGATTCCAAAGTCTCACGATCATCCTTCTCAACATTATCATTCTCATGTTTATGTCTACCAAAAAACGAACCAAACAACGTTTTCTTCTTCTTACTTTCATTCCTCTTCGCCTTCTCCTCGGCTTCCTCCCGTTTCTGTTGCTCCTTTGCTTTTTCCCTATTTTCCTTTCTCTTCACCTTCTCCTCGATTTTCTCCCGTTTCTGCTCTTCCTTTGCTTTTTCCTTAGCAGCCCGTTTCTCCAACTTAACCCTAGCTCTTCGTGAAGATTTGGTAGCCTCATGACCAGTTTCTCTCATAGAATGGATAGCAAATCCCTTATGATGCCCCTCATACCCTTTCGTCTTATCCTGCTTGAGTTCACCTGGGTGTTCCGATATCGTATATTTCTCATTCACTTTCTTGTCCGTTTTGTTGTCTATTGTACTAGGAGGAGGTGATCGATCACCATAGACTTTTTGATAGGCAATCTTGATGGCTGCTGCATACATGTCAGCTTCGGTTTGGATTGGTTTTTCAGCGGCTTCCTTTGGTTTTGGAGGAGCAGTAGTAGTCTTTGGATGTGGTTTTTTGTAGTTGGATGGGATGGATATTGTTTGCGGATGGTCATCGAACTTTATAGACGAGATTGGTGATGTAATTGGTTTTAACCCGTTGCTTAATTCTCTATGAGCAATTGTTGGCAGGGCTGGAATCGAGTTTGACGGAGATATTGCATTCCCATGAATGTCTAAACTAGTTCTCGAGTTTTTCAAAATTGACCTTAGTGGTTTCGAACCATTACTTACAATCGACCCTTGACGATTTCGATCTTCACTAAATGGAGGTTTCAATTCTTCTTCATGACCAGTTTCTAATTGTTTTATTTCTTTGGGTTTAGTATGGTTGATATTGTCTTGCGATAGATTCAAACGTAATTTCACATCTGGATCGTCTAAATGTTGTGAATCTACTTGATAGTCATAATCGAAATTACTCAAATGTTCATCGATTTTTTCTAAATTATTACTGTGAGTCAAAGAATTAAGTCTAGGATGTTGTCCTGAAGAAGACAATGAATTGACACGAGAACTAGTACGTGAAATATTCTTGGTTGTGGTTTCAATAATGTTAGAACCATCAGGTAGGACTTTAACAGTTTTGGTTGTGATTGATTGGGTTCTTCCTTGGGAATCGACAATTTTTCTAGTGGTCGTAGTGATGATAGTTGTTTCTTCTTCTTCCAAGTCAATTGGAAGATCATCGCTCGTCATCAAATCTAGTGATTGATAATTGGGGGTTTGAGGATTGCTTGTAATGCTGCTATATCTTCTTGCGTTTGGGATAGTTGCATTACCTGGTGTGTATGATGCTTTGGGGTTGTATACATATTGTTGAAGTGAATTAGACCCATCAGATAATGATCCGGATCGGTATACTATTTGTGATCTTGGACGTCTCTGTGCATTGGCTGACTTTCTCTGAATCAGTCGTGGTGGTTGTAGTAGAGGTGTTTGTTGCTGAGGTTTTTGTTTTGTGGGCAGACCATGTATTCGTAATGCTGCTACAGCTGCAGCTCTTCCTGCATCACTTGTATTCTGGGGTGATGATGATGAAGGTGATGATGCTGATGATGGAAATGTTTGGTGTTTAGGTGATTGAGGTGATGGAGGTGACATTGTGTATTGTTTTGGTGATGCTTGTAACAGTGTTTGATCTGATTGTTTCAAGTCATGGGTATACTTAGAGAATCCATGATAACTCTCTGGTCGCTATATTTTCCATAATCAGTTAGTGAACTATTTGTATTAGTTGTTAACAGATTTGAAACATACCTTCTTAGTAAATAGTCCCATAGTGTGGAATATATATCTATGGCTATAATATATCTATACTACAAGTAAATAACCAAATAATGATCATCTCATCTACGTATATATATATCTATATATATTTATATTTAAGCAAACATTAAGCAACTTTGTTGCTTCCTTAAAAAAAAAATGAATGAAATATTGGTACTGCATATAAATTCTATTCTTCACATGGATTACTTCACCATTACAACCAATGCCAGAACACTAGTATCTAGACAAAGAAGAAGAAGCCTCGTGATTATTCTATAGAGAAAATCAACTATAATAGACTAAAATTAAGAACAAGGTTCCACAGGCGTATAGGATATGAAGGGAAAGATGTAGGAGGAAAGGGGGATGGAGGTCCTGTCGTAATGTATAGACATTTGATCAACGCTATGTTAAGGAGTGAAACAACATGAGTAACTAACCCAGTTGGTTTTCACGTGTAACTAAACGTTTCATTCCACTCTAGCAATACCATTAACTCAATCAAGTATCATAAAACTTATGGTGTCACAAAAGGCAAAACACAAAACTCAGCCATATGAATCATCATCATCACATCATTTGTGGCATAAATCCACAAATGAATAAAATAAAGCATAAACTTACAGATTACAAAAACTCCATAAACAAAAATCACCTAATAAATCTGAAATGATTCATAATTGTCAAATTTCGCCTTCACGGCTTTCATCTCTCTATATTATTGTTGTGTGAATCAGTAACACGACAAAAGGCGCTTAGCCCAAGGATGTATAACTCTTCTGTTCAATGGATAAATAACCAACTTACCTAAACCAAAAGAAGTAAATCCAACACCTCAACAATAATTTAGATTTCTCTGTTCTTTGTAACATTCTTTTGAGAATGTGTAAAATGCTGATTGTAACTAAGTAGGGCCCAAATTCATTTCACTTTCTGTAGAGTCAAGGGATGAGAAACAAATACCCACCGTAAAACCTTTCCAAAGGGGTTTTGGTGTAATACTTCAATAGATTTCGAAGACACAAGTAGAGCCCCAAGCAGAGAAATACAGATTTTAGTTTTAGATTCTTTGTAATCACAACGGGATTGTTCGAAACATAATGCAACGACATCAGGTGGAAACTTTTAACGAGGATATCAACTAAATTGCTTGTCATCATTCTTCTAAACATACGGTTAGTACCACAGGTGTAAAACTGTAAATTAGCAAAATATTAATAACCACCGCTCAGTACCGGATGAAAGGTGGAAGAAACAATTTAGACAGTTTATAAAGAAAAAATTAATCACACACATACAATATAGAAAGAGAAGATGATACATAGAATTTGATCAGGCGCAAAACGTAGTTATATCCAGAGGTGCTTAATTATGAAATTTATAACTTCTTCAATAAACTTTTTAGTAGGTGTGTAGACTTGATGCAACGATTACCAGTTCTTATTGTATGTTTTCTTTGATTGTGGTTTGATTTCGATAAGATTTTTTGTTGCACCATTGTTAGCCATTGATAAGATCAAACATCTATATGTCATAAGATTGAATTTATATATGGTGTGAGACCAAGTAAAAGTCCCTATACTGTTCCAACTACACTACACTCTGCTTTTGTAATTCATTATAATATTTACAGAAGTGTTCGCTAACTGTTTAATTTTTCTTTTGCTTGCATGTTCTCACGGTAGTTCAATTGGGGGGTGGGAATCAATTCATCTTGCTCTACAATCAAGTTTCTCTCTATTCTCGAAATATATTATTGTTATTATCCAATATATATATATATTGATATTATGATAAACTATTTACAAAATCCTTTCTTCCCCCAATAAACCTGAATCAATCAGACCCATTTGCTTTTTTTGCTTGTTCCAATTCAATAACTTTCTTCAAATATCCACCTTTTCCATAAATTTCTTCTTCATTCTTTTTTAATCTTTCTTCAAACTTCCTTCTCTTTTCTCTACTAAGTCTAATTCTCTCATGTGAATCATGTACACGAGTATAATGTAAACAATTTGCTAATTCATTTTTTTCAAAATTACATTTCCCAAGGAGTTGTTTAACAAATTCTTGACGATGACATTCTTCAAGGGCGTCCATTAGTTTTTCACAGGTGTCAAATCTGTTCTTGTCTAGTTGTGGATGCATTCTTTCTCTGTGTGTGTATATATGTAAGGTAAGTTAGCTTTCAAGTAGTTATTCAATTAGTAGTAATATAAATTTTCATTGGATGGATGGGGTGTGTCTGTAACCAAGAAAACGGAATTTGAAAAAAAAATAAAATAAAATAAAATAAAATAAAAAAATATTCTTTTTTTTTTCTGGTGAGCTGTACACGACTGTCTTGAGCGTTTATTATTATCGCCAGTTAGTTTCCATGACCGCTTAAAAATAGAAAATTCCTAAACGTAACTTATAGCCAATTCGACCAAATTATTAACTATGAGTAGACCTAGTCAAGATGAAGTCTTAGACTTTATCAATTCCCTTCCAGATTCAAAACCAGCTACTCCTAAGCTCGGTAAACGATCAATTGAATTAAACAAACAAAAAGAAGAAGGTAAACCAGATGAATTATTAGACTTTCTTGATGAATTAGCTCAACATGAAAAGAAACGTCCTGCTAAGAAATTAGAACCCAAAAAGACTGACGCTGCAGCTATCGCTGCTACCACTACTGCTACTACAAATACTCCATCCCCTGCACAAGTTCCTGCGACGAGTCCATCAGAAGTAGCTGGAAGTAATACTACAGATATCACTACTGGTACATCATCATCTGCTGATACTTCTCATTCTGAAGATGCTAAAGAAACCACCACTAATACCGACGCCATCAATGAGCTTGAACTCCCAGATCCAATAAGTTCTATTACTAATTGGTGGTCTACTCAAGGTTCAACCAAAGTTTCATCACTTTGGGGATCTATAACTTCCAATGCGGAAAAGATTGGTGAACAAACGTATCAATTGGCCCTGAATACTAGTAATACAATTAGTCAACAACGACAACATATAGATACCAGTGAGATTTCTAACCGATTAAATTCAATGATTGTGAATGTTAGTCAAAGTATTAAACAAGGTATATTGGAAGAATTGGGTGATGTTAGTGAAGTTTTGAATATTTTTATTGTTTGTGATTTATATAATTTAACATACTTGGATAAAATTGTTAATGACAAATTTTCAAAAGTCATGACACAAGTTGAAGGTGGTATTAAAGTGGTTGTTAATCAATTTAATTCACATACTACTGATCTGAATATAAATTTGAATTTATTTTATGGGAAATTAATTGATGGTGAAAAGTTGTGTTTTGCCAATTTGGAAAGTGCAATTAAAGATTTTAAAAAGATCCAAGCTGAACAACAAGCTCCAAAACAAAATGAATCTCAAGATGAACCATTAGTAAATACTTCAAATATATTCATTTCTATACAACCAATATCCACAAAATCCGATCCTTCTTCCAAACCTTCAGAGTCAACTTCCACTACTGTCATTGAAGCCAACAATGCTGATTCCTTTAGTTTTGAAATAATTTTCAAAGATATAACCAATGATATTTCAATAATTACCAAATCTCAAGCATTCCCATTACGTTGGGCAACTTGGCTAAATGGTGATGATTTGAGTATAATGGGAGAAGACCCAGCCGCCGCCGCTGCTGATGGAGAAATAGACCCAAGAGAATGGGTGAGTGGATGGATTAAAGATGGGTTAGCTTTAAGTTTGGGAGTGATTGCTCAACAGTATGTTATTGAAAGAATGGGAGTTTAAACCGTTTTAGTATCGTCTAATTCTTTCTAGTTTTTGAGCTTAGTATTTTATATAACATCAATATAATAGGTCTACTGATTAAAGAATGACTTTTTTTTCATTTTATTCTTCTAATGTACAAAAAAGCTATAACCTAATCTTGACGAGTTTTCAAAACTCTTCTGACTACTTTATCTTTAGTTACAATATACACTACTGCACCCCAACCCGATAATGCATCTCTATCCACTGCATTCAACAATGCCTGACTAATAGTTTCAAATAAATCTTCAGGTTCCAAATCAGGTTCATAGAGTGACTCACACATACCATACAATTGATCAGTAGCTGTTCCACTTACAATAAAATCCTTGGCAAAATCAATACAACCAATTGAATCAAATCCACATATAAATGGTTGATTATCTTTAGTTCCCAATCCAGCAACAATAGGTCCTACGAAATATGGACCAAATCTTCTTTCATATAATGTTGAACTAACTAAATTTGCCAATGTTTTTGGTTCGATATTTCTTTCTTCTCGTAATTTATATAAATTAGTCTTAAATCTAAATGTTTCCGATAATGTTAATACATCAGTTGCTAAACCAGTAAGACCTAAGAAACATTTATCTCCAAATTGGAAAATTTTTTCAAAATTGTTTGATAATCCAAGTGATTGGTTTCCTAATCTAAGGTCGCAAGCTATTGCAATACATTCTTTACCAACCATGGCAACAGCAGCACCTCCGTTAATTGAAAATGGATCTGACATTTTTTTCTTGTTATTATTGGTTGTAGTCTATTAGTTTATTATGTAATTAGTTTGAGGGTTGAGTAATCAGGTGAAAGCAATTGAGCTTTTTGTATTGAGTATATATGCGCAATTGATAGGTTTTGTTGTAATAGTATAGGTGGCGTAATTATTAATATTTGATGGAGGTTTTTCCGCTTTTGGTCAATGAGATTTTTTTTTTGTTTTCACCCAAATAATTCCAGAAAGGTCGTGTAAATGGTGACTAAGCAGAAATTTTGAGTATCACACGTCCAATATTCATTTTTTTTTGCAGCCATTAAAGTGTGAAAGTCAAAGAGTAGGTGTTGCAAGTTTATATGTAAAATGTATAAATGAATTGAAAGTTTAAGAGAATCCGGGAAATCTTATAGCTCTTCTATAAATAAAAGAAGAATTAATTGCAGGATCTATAAAATTTGAGTTAATTGGTTGAAAGTTCCTTCATTTAAGAGCTTCTCGCCAAGGGAGTTACAATTCATATCCTTGTTGAATAATAAACGTTTTTAACCTTCAAACCATCTGTTTATACCTCTTTTTAGAATTTATTCACCAATCATCCGAATTCCTCGATGACAACGGTATAATCTTCTGCCGTTTCTATTGTTCACTAATCGATTCTGGATCACCCTGTTCAAAAAAACGCGGCACCAATTCATAAATTCAATCTGGTTCAACAACATTTACACAATGCATATATTCCTTAGTTGTCAAAAGTAAAGTATGATATATAAAATATTCAGGATTATGGCAAAATAAACATGATGAAGGATGTAAATAAACTGGAGTTTTTTCAACAAGGTTTTTGTACCCTCCAAACATCTCTCTCTTGACCGAATTCTTGAAATAACCCGAACATAATGTCTTTCTAATAAAAGCTATATTTGATCCACATGACCGGATCTCATATCCAAATTTAACCATAATCGATCTCAATTGTTTTCGAGTCTCCATAGCTTCTCTCATATTTCGTTCACGAATAAAATTCTCCCGACACCAGGTCTCGCTATAAATATTGAGCTGCCACTGTGGGAATACATTCAATAAAGTTAGATGATCCTCTGATGGGTGATGAAATTTTGCCTTTTGTTGATCCGCTAAATTTCGTTTATATTTCGGTGGAAGAAAAATCGTTTGTACAGAAAGCAAGGTAACAATCGTAAAAATTTCATCAGTACATCTAGATTCTACCGATTTGATTAATGTTTAAGAAAGTGCTGGTTCGATGGGTAATTCGTCTATTCTTTTACCAATTCAGTCAAAGTTTCCTTCATCATCCAATGCATCTAATGCATAAAATCCTGAAGAGTAACTAACATTGTGTTTATAGATGGTGGGTCCATAAATTCAAAGTTTAATAAATCATTTACACCCATTGCTCTTAACATCGAAATAGAATGAGCAAGATTTTTCCTTTGAATTTCTGGAATTGAATTGGGTAACATCTCGGATTGATAACACTTCTTGGTATATAATCGATAACATTTCCCTGGACCTGTTCTACCTGCTCTACCGCTTTTTGATTCGCTTGAGCTTGACTGGATCGAGTGACTTGCAAACTGCCCATTCCTATTTCGGGTTATAAGCGCTTGCTTTCACAAATTCGGCATCAATCACATAGGTAGATCCCGTCGATGGTAATCGAAGTTTCGACAATGTTGGTGGTTATTACTACTTTTCTTAAACCTGGAAGAGTTGGTTCAAATATGCGAGTTTGCATTTCTAGAGGAAGTGCAGAATATATAGGGGGAATAATAATTGAATCGTCCAAGATTGGCAGTTGGTCAAGTAATTTGTCAATTTCTTCTTGACCTCTTAAGAATGCTAATATATCTCCCGCTGGTTCAGATCTGTATATGTGCATCACTGAATCTATTGCCGCGCCCAAATAATCATCTTCTGGCAATCGAGTGTGTAGGATTTCGACTGGGAAAGTTCTTCATGGGATAGAAAGGATCGGACAAGCATTGAAATATTTGGAAAAATTTTCAGAATCTAAAGTAGCGGAAGTAACTATAACTTTCAAATCAGGATTCTTGATGATTGCTCTTTTTAATAATGGAAATAATACATCTGTAGCAATAGTTCTTTCATGTGCTTCATCAAGCATAATTACGGAATATTTACTCATATAAGGATCATTTAAAGCCTCTCTTTCCAACATACCATCAGTCATATACTTTATTCTAGTTTTAGAACTAGCCATATCTTCAAGACGAATCGAATACCGTACTTCTTCACCCAAAGTAAATCCAACTTCTTCGGAAACTCTTTTTGCCGCAGCCACTGCTACAACTCATCTAGGTTGGGTACACCCAATGAATTTTTAAAGAGCTGCCATCTTTTGATTTATGAAGACCTTCTTCATATACATATTGGACAATTTAGGTGGTTTTACTTGCGCTTGTTTCCCAAGCAATCACCAAGAATTGGTTTTTTCTTATACTTTCAATTAATTTTGAACGCATAGAAAATATCGGCAATAATCTCCTTTGTTCATCTACAGGTAAATGAGTTCTTTGCTCATGGGTGATGTTCTCATTCCTTATTGTATTCTGAAGTAAATGTTTCGGTTTTGTTTGCAATTTTAGCAGATTCTAATTCCTTCACTGATTCGCTTCGTTGAGATAGTGGGTCATAAGAATCTTCCAGATTTGCTTGTTGTCTTAATTGTCGCTCTTCTCTGATTATTCTCTTAATTCCTTCTCTTTGAATTCACAAACAAATTTTGACACAATCATTGTTAGTTTAGTCATTGATCCCGCGGTTGGGAAAGTAATCAGTGAAGGCAGTTTGGAAGGAGGTAAGAAATGTAAGATCTTTGATAAAACTAGAAATTTGTGAAAAAGGGAAACAAAGTAGTTCATCAGGGAGAGCCAAGGTTAATTTCTTTACAAGCTTTAACCATGAAATACTTCGAGTCTCAATCTAGAGTCAAAATAAATTATCAGCGATACCAATTGGAGTAGTTTATAAATCTTGACCTTTTTGAAAAGTTTAAACGTGTTTGAGTTCTTCATTTTGAAATAAGGTAATCGAATCAACAGGATTTGGATAACACGAAAAAGACAAACTTCCAAATTCCCACAAAACGTAAACTACTAACCCGCATTAGAATGTACTGTACTGATTATAGTGATTATCGATTCTTTCGTATGAATAAAATATTACGGGAACCAGAGTTTCCATTCCATTTTCTAAGTTCTACATAGTTGTTGTACAAAGATCCACATTTTTCGGCCCCAATTACATCAAAAGGCATTGGTGGTGATGTTTTAGCGAAAATTGTCAATTTTTTGAGTATCACACGTCCAAGAATAGCGTTCTAAACCCAACTGAAAATTCGTGGATGTTTCTTCCTTCTGGGAAGTTGGTTTGTTATGCAAGATAGAAACAACACGGCTTGCAAAGAACCTTTAAGAATCAAGATATACTTTGGAAATTTTCCATTTTGAGAATGATCTAGAAATACATTAAAAAAAGGAATTGCTTAATTCGCGGAAGCTCTGTTTCAGAGATAATGCCAAACCTTTTAAACTGCGGGATCAATCAAGCTTATTAATTCAGTGGGGGGAGAGGTAAGAAAGTAAGATTTAAATAATTTGTGACCAAGCGAAATCAAGAATTTAATCAGGAAGAGTTGGAGTTAATCTCTTGCAGCATCCGAGTCTTCATATAGAGGAAAGAAATTATCGCTATAATTATTTGCAATTGTAGTAGCTTACAAAACTTGCCTTTTTGTAAACACCAGTTTGGCTTTCTTCAAAAACGTGTTCAAATTTGTAGCAGCTTCTCGAAAGCCATTCTTGGAAGGAATTCCCACAATATTTTGTAATAAGAAGGTGTCATAACTTTAATCAGGCAATAATAAGGAGTAGAGGAAAACCACTTGCCTAACCACCGCCAAAAAAAAGAATTTGGGGAAGCTCAGTTATATATTCATACCACACCCAAGCCATTTGTTAGCTTTTCAGAGCAGGTTGTAAAGACAATATTAAAAGCTTCTCTCAAATTGAAATTTGTATCATATTTCTTGTACGGTTCATATGAGTGGAAGAGGGATTGTTGGTTTTGTATATTGCTATCCCATTCAGGAATATTTATGAGTGATACAAACATGTCTGAATAATCGAAGTTATTTAGTTATTGTGGAATTTATTTTATTATTTATCCAAATAAAAAAAATTAAAAAAATATTTTTCAAATCTACAAACAAAAAATAAATACAAACAATACTAAGCTAGTCTTATTAAAAAAAATTGTCTAAATATCTGAGATTTACACGAGGAATCAGAAAATAATTAATAAGATATTTTTTTGCATTCACTTTTTACTTTTACCCGATTATCTTTGTTAAGGTGCAAATTTTTTATCGTTAGATATTTCACAAAACATACCTAACAAACAAACAAATAAGCTACACAGCATAATTAATTTATTTCTATTTATACATAAGAGAGATTTTCAGTTAATTAGACGATAATTGCTATAATCTTACAACAAAAATGGACTTTTGAAATGAACTGAACTATAGCTTGGAAATAGCATGAAATTATTCTTGTTCTGCATATTAATTTGTAATTGGTTGAGTATTCTACGGAAGTATAAAGATAGATGAATCTCAAATTTTATGAAGAAGCTTAATTTAGTTAAGCTGCAAACAACAAATTTGAGTAGCAGCACATGAAGAGCAGATCAAATAATTTTTGTATTTTAGAATTTTCTGTTACTTTTAATTATTATTCACATTATTATTTAATTATTTTGTATTCTGTAGTATTTAGTTTTGTACTCTGTAAGTGAACAACTAAAAGTATTTCAATTAAAATTTTCTGTTCATACAAATAATAACAATAAAACATTTTTTAGAATCCAAAAAAATAAAAAGATATTTATGTAATTAATCTGCAATTTTTAATAGACAAAACATTTCGTTTAAAAAATTACACGTATAAAAAATAAACTTGCATGAGATAATTTTTTGATAATAATTCTTATTTTTACACCTTATGCAAAAGATAGTTTATTTTTTTGATCTTTATTGTTTATTCTTACAAATAAAATATAATTTTTCAGAACAGTCAGACATAAAAAAAATTGCGTTGGCAAATTTTTTTATTATTTTAATTTTTATTTTTTTTATTTATTTTTATTTTTGATTTTAAACCAAAAACTTTTTGACAACATTTTTTTTTTTACAACACACCCGTCAATAAAACTTTACAACCAAATCTACTACTAACTAAACCCATAGAGATATAATCATCTCCATACAATCATCTCCATAATCACAATCATCACACTACATTGAATAAATCCCATATATACAAAATAGATCGCAAGCAGAGTGTTTTGAGTGTAGCCCAATTTTACACCTTTTTTATAGACATATATTTTCCTTTTTGATATATTACTTACAAATAATAGCCCACCGTGTTTTCCTCAACTCAAGCACAGCCGCTGCCGGTGCCTCCTTCCAAAAAGGAGAGTCATTCCAAATCTCATAAAACCCTTGAAAATATGAAAAAGATTTGGCCTAGAAGGGACAAGGACAAGAAAAGACGAAGCGTGACCAATAATACGAATGGCCCAACTACTCCTGTCACCACTACAAATGCTGCCGCTTCTGCTAATTCTTCCAAGGTTGTTAAGTCACCACAACTGCTGCAACAAGATGAACATCATTATTCTCCATATGAACCTCTGGTTGAATGCTATGGTACTTATCTGGCTTCATCGTTGGTGGATGGAGAAACATTAATAGTATCTGAAACTAGGCAACAATCAATTCATTCATCTCAACCCTCCACAGTAACAAAAATTAGATCACATGGTCAGGCCTCCACTAAATCTTCAATGATGTCATCTAATAATGGTTATTATAAGTCGTTGAAACCACGAAAGGATTCAGTATCTTCTGTTTCAAGCTTACAACCTTCTGTCAGAATATCTTCCCTCGTCAAGCCTGATTTCGATGGTACCACAGTCAAAAATGGCTGGGTTAATGCTGTTGTCAATAGTAATGAAATAAATGAACGCAATTTACGTTTATTTAGAGCAGAACTTAAAGGAGCTCATTTATATTTATTTAAACCATTAACAAATTTGAATATCAAAAGATTTAGATTAGATGATGAGACGGCTGATGCTACATTTGACAATGAATCAATTAATTCACAAACTCAAATTGATCCTCCTGCTCCTCCTCCAGCAGCACCACCTGCACCTCCAGTTAAAGACGCAGCTGCTGCTTTAGAAGTAAACACCACATCAATGTCTCCATTACCTAGAAAAGCGTCAGATAATCACACTTTACCTCCAACTCCTCTTAGTGCATTGCATTCATACCCACAATCTGCTTTCTCAAGTAATTTTCCAGAGTGTGCAATCAGCTATTTGAAAGTGGAAGTTCCTCATCCTGATTTGAAATATGATATTGTAGGGCACCAATTTATGAGCCCTTTAGTTTCGATAGAAGATGCACCAGGTGCAAACTCATTGGAAGCCTTAATTCATTTTATTCTTTTTGCCAATGATGAACTTGACGAAGAACCAGTTACTACAGCCATAAATGTCTTACCTTTGTTTCCTGATCTCGGATTGGTGTTGAGGGTCATTTCTTCATTTTTAGTAGCTATTTTTGAAGAGAAATTTGAAGGAGAATTGGATCATTCAAGATACCTTAAAAGAATCTTGGTATTATTAAACAATCTTAAAGAAGACTTTTGTGGATTTTTATTGAAATCAGATGTTGCACCTTATGTATTAGGATTAATTGAAATCATAGCAGGAAATCTTAATCAGGAAGAATTCAAAGAGGAGTTTGAAGAAATTGAAATATTTAAACAAGAAATGTTAGAGAAGCAACATATGTTAATTGAATTGGTAAACACAGACATACCTACACATGTCCAACCTTTCCACGATTTAAAGTCAACCACATTTATGCAAGAAATTAATATTATTGATTTTGCTAGAGTTATCAGTGAAATAGATTTGAAATATTTTGCATCTTGGAATTCAAACTTGGATAAATCCTTATTATTATTGTCTTCATTAAATTCAAGAGATAATTCAAGCGACTTTTACAAAAAAAATCCATTAGTATTTAATAATGATCGACATATCCACTATTTATCACGATTATTGATCAATCATTTATTCCTTGAAAATCCATCAGTAGTTCAAAGCTCAAGTGTTGCGGAAACGAAAGCAAGATTGTTAGAGAAATGGATCGATTTAGGTTGTTTGTTAGATAAATCAGGTAATATGTCTTCTTGGTTAGGTATTTCTTCAATTATTTTATCTCAACCGGTATTAAGATTAACAAACGTCTGGTCCTTAGTTTCCGCTGAGTATGTCAAATTATTGAAGAATGATTGGTCTCCAGTATTGTTTGAATTAGACCGTAGGTTTTTATCTACTGATAATACTCCATTAGAAACCAAAGCTGCTGAATTAAGAGGTGAATACAATATTACTGAAGCAAATGGATCAAACGATTCGTATCATATTATGGCACCAAGAGGTTTAGGTAAGATTTATCCAAAGGAAAAGATTGTCCCATATTTCGGTGATCTGGTTATTAATAATATCGAAAATGCCACCATGTCCAATAAACATCACGTTGACATTTATGAGTTAGAATCAATTTGGAAGAGAATTCAATATTCATTTAAGCGTTGGAACGATTATATTGTTAATGTGGAAAATAACGACGATATTATAAATTATAATGATGAAGTTTTACGCAGATATGATGAAATGGGATTCATATTCTCCAATGAAAGTTTGAATCAGGTATTATACTTGGGAGGAAATAGTGATGAAACAATCGAAGCACCAATTGCACCGAAACCAAAAATAGCACCATTCGGCAAAACTATTGAAGATGCAAATTTGACATCCCAATTGCTTAAATTGATAGATATAAACTGCGATTCAATGAATTTGGATCAGATCATGAAATTATCACTTGCTTTTGAACCTGAATTACCTGAAGGATATTTAACTCCAACATCTTCCGTACCATCTACTTCTTCTCAAACTCAACTTGAAGTTCCATTTACTAGACACAAGAGCCATTCATGTGCATCTATAAATTCTGTCGAGTCTTCAACTTCAGCATCTGGTTTTTCAATCGAATCCAATGAATTCAACCCAGTGGCAAAACTTCCAACTTTTAACAATAAATTTTTCAAATTGGATATTTCTAAATATGATCATTTGATGACTGATGACAAGAATAATGGAATCTTATTAGACCCAATTGGTAAACATAATTTTGCAATTGACGAGGAATTAACGTTTAGAATTGATGATTTCGTTACCGATGTTGATAATACTCCTGAAGGTTCAATAGCCGCTGGTGGTGGAGCTGATGAAGAAAAGAAAGACGAACCTGCCACCAATGCAGAAACTGAAAGTGGTCTTGGCCTTGATGTTGATGTATTTTTGAATTCTGATCAATTTACAAGTATTCCTTCATCACCCTCTAAGACAACACCTACCACTACCACTAACAGGGATAAAAGAACAAGTGGTGTACAATTTGACTTAAGGAAATCATACAGATTCATACCAAAGTATGCAACATTGGATAAATTAGTTGATTTGTTGTTGATTGATGCAAAACATTTCCATGAAGATCTTGTTTTGGATTTAACTGAATATAGATTTGTGTTTTTGTTGAATTATACTTCATTTATGACTACAAGAGAATTGTTAAACAAATTAGCTCATAGATTTATTAATTCAGGAAATGCTGTTATTTCTGTTATGAAGAAGAATAATTACTTAAAGAAACGAAAGACTGAAACTAATGTCAATGGTAGTGATGGCGCTGAGAAAAACGATGGCGAACAAGCTGCTGCTAATGGAGTTAATTTTGATCACGTTTTACGTTTACCATTTGAATTTCCTAGTTGGAGTATAGACAATAGTGCTGATCCAAGTGAATTAGGTGAAGTTGATTATGAATTATTGTTGAAGATTCAAATTAATGTTTTGAAGGTTTTGATTGTATTAGTTAATCATTTATATTCCAACTTTTCAATTGATTTAGGCAACAAACAAATCTTGATGAAGTTGTTGAAATTATTTAGCAACGAAATTTTACATTGGTACAATTCAAATAAGATTGATGAAAAGTTGGAAAAAACTTTTGAAAGTATGGTTTCATATTACAAAAAGTTGAAGAAAATCTTTGTCAAGAAAGTTTATCGCCCAGTTGAAGTACTGAAATTTGAAGAATATTTGATCAACAAATTCAAGTTTGATAATTCAATTCATGAAGTTCCCATGAACAGAAACTTACCAGGTTATAAGAATATTCACAAGATTGAAAAGTTCCTTCACAAGTTCAACAAATTATTAGTTGGTTTCTATAAGGGAATCAGAACCGAGGATTGGATAAAGGTTCACAAAGTTTTGGAAAATTCATTTGAAAAGAATTGTCTTTTAGATTTCAATTTACAAAAACCATCAACTTCTGATGCTAATTTGATTATATCGAATATCTTTACATATTTTGAAACTTTGGTTATTCCTGATCAAAAACAATTGGTATTGAATGAATTTCCACTTATATTCAGAAAGTTATTTAGATTGTATTTCAAGTTTAAGAATTATTTGATGATTCAAATAGGTGATGCTGGTGCTACATCCGAAGAAAGATTAGATCGTATGAAGACGTTGTTGATAATGGGAAAGATTTGTAGGTTGAAAATGCTTGACAATCAGTTTATTTTCGAAGGTAAGAATAAGGATAACATTCCATCGTTTATTGAAACTGCTATCATTCATGTCATTTATTCTCCATCTAGCAGAGCGCTCTTTGGTTTATGGATGAAAGCATCCAGATCTTTAGCTGGAGATTCTCCATCAGACGTTCCTATTTACTATGACGATGTATATCTGTTATTCCCAAACAATCTTGAAGAAAGTGATTTGCAAATTCATGAACCATTATTACCATGCTTTGGTTGGATTATTGAGAATTTGATTGAAATGAACAAGTGCCCTTCATTTTACAAACAAATGGTGAACTTCAATAAGAGATATCTTATCTTTAAATTAGTCAGAGAATTAACCGTTGAAGATTATGATGAAGAAGAATTTACTCCAACCGATAGTCATGAGTTTGATTTCCTTTTCAGTCTTGATGATTCTTTAAATACTCAATATAGTCTTCGTGATTTGTCCTCCTATAATGAGAATCCAACTACTTTATTTGCACCGGTTGTTAGAGAACAACGTCGAATCTTGGTTGCTGACAATCTTAAGAGACAAGTGAAGGAAACCAAAGAACCACCAGTTGTAACTCAACCACCTCCAATAACTGAAAATAATGGTCAAAACTTTCTTCAAACAATTAGCAAGAAGTCATCTACAAGTTCACTTAAGAGACAATCGTTGGCTTATAAATCTAATGGTTCCTCGAGGTTTAAGATAACTGGATTATTTAGAGGAGCAAAACCATTTTCTTTATCCAATGTTCCTGAGAGTATTGTTCACTTTAATGCATTACCAAGTGCTGAACGTCAGGTTGTGGTTAAACAAAAGGCACATCTTATTATTCCTTTAAGAGGCAAGAAGATCTTCCCAGTCTATATAATGCCATTAGGATTTAAGATAGATTCAGAATTAAGTCATGAATCTTACTTTTTCCAATGTACCACCAACAATGAGTTAAATGATTGGTTGATTAAATTAAACTATGCAAATCGTCATTGGTTCTACTCGAGAGCACTCAATTCTTTGAAGTCAAACAGTCCATTGCTCACCTTTGGGGTTCCAGTTAGTTATGTTTGTAACCGTGATGGTGCTCCACATCCATTGTTCTTGGAAGCTATATTCAATGAAATTGAAAATAATGGAATTAAAGATGTTGGTGTTTATAGAATCAGTTGTGCAATTACCGAATTGTCAATTCTTAAGGGAGCAATTGATAGATATGGTACTCTTGAATTCAATCTCAGACATTATGACACACATTCTTTGACAAGTGTTGTAAAGACATATTTTAGAGAATTACCCGATGCCTTGCTTACTGATAGGGTCGTGACAGGCTTATTTGAAATTAGAAACGAAGAATTCTCTGATGAAGCAACTATTGAAAAGTATACCAAGATATTAACCACACTACCAAAGTTCAACTACAATACGTTAAAATTGTTAATCTCCCATTTGAACAAGGTTACTCAATTCAAGGAAACTAATAAGATGACTGCATCAAATCTTGCTACAGTTATTGGTCCTGCATTAACTGAAGCAAGCCATTTAGAAATTCTTGTTAATAATTTTGGTTTTATGAATTCAATTTTGGAGAAATTAATTATTAATTATGCTGTTCTATTTGATGATATGGTTGAAGTTGCTACTATTAATACAGACGTGAATAGTGTTGTTGCTGATTCATTTGTTGAAGCAGCACCATTCGAAAAGGCTACTCCAGATTCATTTGAACAAGCTTCCACTGAAGATTCCAATGAAAAAGCCACCACTGAAGGCTCTTTTGACAAGGAAGAAGAAGTTTCTGAAGAATTTTATGAAAATGATGTTGAAGAATCTTATGATGATGCTTCTGAGGTACAATTTGAGAAAGATGCTGTTGAATCTACAATTGATGTGGGTTCTCAGGAGAAGAGAAACTCTGTTGCTAGTTCTAGAATAGAGGGTTAGAATTTGTATTTTTATTTTACACAGCTTTTAGTTTTAGAGATTTTAAAGTTTTTATTGTTTCATTCGTTTAATTAATTGTTTAAGTTTTATGTTTTTTAGTACAGATATAATATTATTACAAGGTTTTATATAATAATTATAAGTAATTGTATATTTAAGCAACTTCGAAGGAAGTCTTGCCAAAGTCTGGAGTACCACCCAAAGTACCAAAGATATCACCAACGTAGTTTTTAGAACCGTACTTGGTACCTTTTTCATAAACGGTTTCCCAATTAATCAAGATGTCATGAATGATTGGAGTACCAGCAAGAACCAAATTATCAAGCGAAGCTTGAATACCACCATCGGTTCTATTAAAGAAATAATCAATTGCATTCATAGATGGAGGTGGTCTTGAGAAATCAGAAATAGTTCTCATGACCATAACTCTATCAAAATCAACTAAACCAGCCTTGTCTAATCTAGTTAAAACTTCTAAAGTAGCATTATCTTCTTGAGCAGTAGAACAGTAGTTAGCAGTACCATTGGTCATTAATTTAGTTAAAGAAGCAAAATAATCATTCAAGACATTTCCAGTGAAATAATTGTCAGAAGTTAAAACATCACATTTAGATACAGTTGGATAAGAACGAGCAGCAGGTTCATTATACAATTGTCTAAATTGATGATTGAGTTCATTACCCATACTTAAGTTTGCCTTAAGAGCCAATTCAACAGCACGATCTCTTAAATTTTCATTAATTTCGAAAACTTCAGTACCATAAACATTTGCAGGATAAGTGCTTTGGTCAGTAACACCATATGGAACATATCCAGAAACCCAATCTGGATGTTGGTCAATGTAATCTTCATAAGCGAATTGATATTCCAAAGCAACTTGAACTGCATATTTGGCAAAGGTAACTCCACCAAGTGTAGTATATTGTGGTTCACCACCAGCAATACCAGCAACCAAGAAATAAGTCTTTGTTAAATCAAATAATGGAGAAAGAGTTAAAGCAGTCATTGAGGAAGCAGCATTTATTTCACCTTCACCAATGGTAATTTGACAAACAGTGTAGTTGGTGGTACAATGAATAGTTGGATACATTGGTGATAATCCTGGAATAGTAATGTTTTGAACAAAGTCCATTGATTTCAACCATGGGTCTCTTTCTAATTCGAACATGGAAATAACGAAAGCTTTTGGTTGATAGATGGAAAATGGCTTACCATAGGAGGTTTGGACATTTTTATTGGTGGTGGTGGTGGTGGTTTCGTCGTTAATTTGTTTGATTGGTTGAGCAAATACCGAGCCGATAAGCGAAATTGCAGCCAATACTTTGGTGAACTTCATTTTTTAGTGAGTGAATGAATGGAATTTGAAGGGGGGTCAATTTTTCACAAAGAGAAGCATTTTAAAATTACAACTGGAAAGATATATATATATACGCAGGTCCATTTACCATATTTGGAGCATTTGAAATTTTATTGTAAGTTGCGAAATTTTTCCAAATTTTTCCAAATTTTTTAAAAATATTATTTTTTACCGAGAAAAAATTATTGTTTATCCGATGATAAAAAAGAAGCAAAAGGCTTCTTTTCAATATGTTGTAACAGCCACGCCTTGACACTATTCGCCCCCATTATTTGAACCCATTCGCGTCAGCCTGAGAGTTTTATGCTGTTTCATTGTCCTTTAGAAAGATTCTCTGCTGTACTGGATTTCTCCCAGTCAATCTTCCCTCTCTTCGTACCGAACAACAATTTTTCCCACCTCTCTGTCTGTTTAAAACACCCTGACATAAGCCTCCCCACAAAAAATAAGAATTCATCTCAAGTTTCCATATATTAGTGGTTTTGTGTTGCATGCGATAAGAACAACTTCTACGGCAAAAAATTCCGAAACCAAATTACCTCATGAACCCAATCATATGCCATTGTTGGTTGAATCTTGATTGATTGTGATGATGAGGATGAAAAAGAGTCACAAAAAAGTGTTTTTAATCCTTTTGGGAAAATTCATCGGTAAAAAAAAATAATAAAAAAATAAAAATAAATAAAAAATATACTTTAGAAGCTGTCAAAAATATTTTTTTTTATGCAACGAATTTTTCCTGAAAACAAAAAACATCCTTCCAAAAAATACAAAAACTATGAATGATCCGAAACTTCCCGCTTCACCTGAAAGATTTTAAGAGAATTTATAAGCCCTTAAAGTGACAAAGAGGTCTCATCACATAGTCAAAAAGATAATTGTGGAAAACCGAACCGGTTATTATAGTGTGTTCAATGATCCAACAGTTGTTATTCAATGATCTCTCCACAAAAAGAATTTTTTAGAGAGAGAATTTTATACCTAAGATAGCTGTGTGACTAGAACAGGTAGAATATGGGAGGACAATTGTAAGAAAGAAAGAAAGAAAGAAATGTGGAGGTGCCCTCGTATGATGGTCGAGGAGAAGAATAAGTAAAATTATATTCTCATAATACCTAGAAGAAATGAAATAATTGGTTGATTAATTAAAAAAGGGTTATGATATTTTGCTCGGCTTAATAAGCTATTACCTTTATGAAAACTCTAAGTATCTATTAACAGTATTTTCGTAGTTTCTCGCTTTTCATTTTCTTTATTCATTAATTATCCGAGATTGATTTATTTACTTATTGGCATAAAACTTGCACAAAAAAGAAAAACAGCTAGTAAAATTACCGACAGCAACACCTATTTCGGTACCTCTGTAAATGAAAACAATATTTTACTTCAACGGCCAATGTATAAAGAGTAAAGGAAAAAAGTTGAATAGCAAACTACTATGATCGGGTAAAAATTTGGCTAACTATATCGCAATTAACTCATCAAATGCAACAAACTGTTCAGAAAATTATCCGATCGGGTGGAACGCGATTTTCAGGAAGAGAATGAATGGCTTTTCTGGGTTTGGCTATTTCTTTTAGTTCATAAAGATATTAATTATTTCACAAAGGAACAATTGGGGGAGGGGGGGTTACCTAGATAAAAATTAGATTAATTAATTAATTAAACAAATAACTTAATCCAAAGAAAAATAGCAAGATATTTTGACTTCGATGAATGAGTTTTGGGGATTAATTATTACAAGTAAAAAAATGTCACTATTGTCACCCATTTTTCGCAAGAACTAACGTTTTTCCGATAATTATGCGGTGTTAAGAACTAATTTCTGTGGGAATTATCTTAAGTTAATGTCAAGAAGTTGGATGTTTCTGTTACATAGTTATCAAATAAGGCTTCATTAAAGTTTGAAAATCGGAATTTTCTTTACGCAAAGAGCTATAAATATATGGGAAATTTGCAAACGCTTCTTTTTCAAACAAATTGCCGATGTAGGACTTCTAAACTAGCCAACGGTGACCAGAGTCATGATACAGTGAAGCGGTAAAAGTCTGGGTTTCGGGTTCGGGTTCGGGTTCGGGTTGGGTTCGGGTTCGGGTTGGGTTCGGGTTCGGGAGGGGGGACAGTTTGAGGAGAGCAATTGAATATAAGCGGCTCAATTGCTGAACTCTGTTTAAGAAAAGAGACACCGAGGAGTTCAGTTCATAGAGAGTACATACATCTTTAGGCGAAGAGAAAATCCAACTAAAGTGAAATGATGGCTTATTTTCCCATAATATTACAATTTATATAATGGTTTCAGCTTCTTGTAATATCTGAACTAGCATGAGAGTATAGCTAGGTATTATTTCCTTCCCGGGTAACAATGTTGTTTGACCATGAACAAATTTTCATTAACAAGATCTCACATCTACTAGGCTATATCAAAAACTTTATTTATCTACATAGAAGCTTGGCTGAAAGGTGGAAAAAAGAAATTGTATAGTTAATGGACTTGAATAGAATTAGTTCATCATCTTACTGTTATCTCATCTTTGGTCATAAGTATTAAACTACCTTTCTGAGTACATATCATATGCTAAACAATCTAATTACTCGGAAAACTCATTTCCTTTACTTGTGAATTTATATATATTTATAAGCTTTCTACTGATAATATTTAACTTAATAGTAGTAAAGTCTATTGTTATTGACACCACTCCCTCCCTTTGGACCTTGACTAAAGAATAGAGTCAATGCAATACAATTCAATGCAATGAAAATGTGACACGTCAAAAAATGCAAAACCAAAAATAAAGAGAGAGACGCGTCTTTTAAATTTTTTTTTTCACACACTTGAACTTAAAACCAATAGCACCACCAAAGAAAAAGAAAAGAAAAAAGGAACAAGAAGAATTTACACAGAACCCCCTTCCTTTAATCCTAAACAGAATATGGATCAGTTTATTCCCCAATCAGAATAATAATATGACGACTGATCTATCCAACAAGAGAAGACTAGAAGATGATGAAGATGATACATTCGATCCAAAGGTATGTGTTACATGATTAGGTCCTAAGTTTTTTTTTTTGTCGAAAAACTGTCCACATCTTGTTGCATATATATATGTATATATATATTTATTTGGTTATATAAAACTTATGTTTCAATCGATATTTAACAACATAGTTAAAAAGTCATTTTGAAGAAGGCAGTATTAGACCCTCCCCCTGCCCCAAATGCAACAAAAGTTACCAGGGTTAAACCCAAGAAAAGACATATTGACAAAAATAATCCACAGTGCCTTTTATCAACAAGAGCAAAGGAATTTTATTTTACTAACCAATATTTTACACAGGGAATCATTAGTGTAGATCAATTTATGACTCAAAAATTAAGCAAACGTCGTAAAGTTAAATCCTCGCTAGATTTAGATTCAGATTCCGACAGTGAAAGCACCTCCTCCGATGACGATGACGACGATGGCGATGACGAATCATCATCCACAGACAATGATTCACATCAAGTAGCACAACAAAACGGTGGTACCCAGACAAATGGTGGTACCCAAACAAATGGAAAAGATGATGATGGTCCATCCGGTGTGATTGAACTATTACGTTTGGAAAACTTTATGTGTCATTCATTATTTGAATTAAAGCTCGGAGATCAAATAAATTTCGTTATTGGTAGAAATGGATCAGGTAAAAGTGCCATTTTCACTGGGATAGCTGTTGGATTAGGTTGTAAAGCTCATGAAACAAATAGAGGTAATTCAATGAAGGATTTAATTAAAGATGGTTCAAGTCGAGCTAGAATTACCATCGTTTTTAAAAATGAGGGGAAAGGTGCCTACAAACAAGAGGTGTATGGGAAACGAATCATAATTCAACGGTCATTAAATTGTACTGGTACTCATCCATATGCAATCAAAACATTCGAGCATAAGAAGGTAAGTAGTAAGAAATCAACTGTCGATGAAATTTTAACTAGATTTGGTATTGCAATTGATAATCCATTACTTTTCTTATCACAAGATAGAGCAAGAGAATTCTTGACTTCTAGTACTGATAAGGATAAATATCAATATTTTATGGATGGAGCCAATATCAATCAAATTCTTGCCAATTATTCCGAAACTCATCAAAACATTAAACAGGTTGAAAATAAAATTGGTCATGCTAAGAAACATGCAGAAGTATGTGGTAATAGTTATAAAGAGGCTCAACTTCTGTATAATAGTTATAGAAAACAAGATAATTTGAGACAACTATTACAAACATTATATGGGAAAGTTTATTGGTATAATGTTCAAGAAATGGAAAAGCGAGTTGATAAGTATAAATTGCTAATCCAAGAACTTGAACATAAGTTAGAACAAACTGAAAAATCAATTCTTGTTTGTGCCAAAGAATTGGAATCCAATGATTCTGAACGAATTATTCTTGAGGATCAATTCCGTGATGTTGATAAAAAATTTAATGAAATTAACGCTGAATATCAAAAGACACAAGATAAACTCCAATCAATTCGAATTGAATTTGAAAATTTTAAGCAGGACTACAAAACTCGTTCCAAAGATATCGCCAGTGCCGAAGAAAAGATTAGCAATTTAGAAAAACAAGTTCAAGCTGAACAATCACGACTTGATGAAATCACCGGAGGCTCTAAGGAAGAATATCGTGAACAAATCAAACAAGTTAATGATAAATTACCAGAAATCGAAGAAGAATTACAAATAATCCAAGATGAGATTTCCAATTTAAAATCACCAACTTCCGAAATGGAATATTTAGCACGAGAAATTCAAGATTCAGACAAGTTAATTAAGGATTTAGATTCTCAAATTAGGAATTTACGTGGTGGATCTAATGAACTGGAAAAATATGCCCCATTTGGAAGAAATATGGCCCAAATTATGAGAAAGATTCAATCTGTAAAATGGAAGAAAACTCCAATTGGTCCAATTGGTATTCATGTAATGGTAAAACCTGAATTTAGTAAATTCAAACCAATTTTAAATTCATTCCTTGGGAAAACTTTGGATTCATTTGTTGTTAATAATGAAAGTGATAGACAAGAATTAGCAAGAATACTTAAATCTTATAATGCCAATAACAATATTATTGTTAGAAAAGATGAATTATTTGATTTCACCTCAGGGAAGGCACCTTCTCAATATACTTCAATGTATGATGCCTTGGATATTAAAAAGAATGAAGTATTGATGGCACTTGTTGATTCCAATAGTATTGAAAGAAATCTTTTGATGGATGATACTTCGAATAGTGATCAAGTTTTACGTGAACGTAATGTTTTCAATATTTTTTCGACTTTTAGTCATGATTCTGGTGTTAAGTTAAGTTTAACTGGTAATACATCACGTCAAGATCCAGTAGCTTATCGTGATCAATTACAAAAATTTGGAGTTGAAAGTAAAGATGAACTAATTAAAGAATTGACTGAAAAACGTGATAAAGAATGGAGAAATAAACATAAATTAGATAGTCAGTTACAAGAATTAACTTTGAAACGTGCCAATAAAAAGCAAGAATTGAGTTCAAAATTAAGAATATTACTTCATGAACAACAAAAATTGATTTCAACTAGAGATCATGCTGAGAAAAAATTGAATGAAGATGTAGATACTACCAATCTTCGTCGTTATGAAGCACAAATTGAGAGTTTAAAGGAACAAATCCAAGCATATGAAGCAATAAAGCAATCAATGGCCGAAGAAATGGCATCTAAACAGCAACATTCCAAAACCCTTAAACAACAGAGAAACGAAATCAAATTGGAATTAGACGCAGCTTTGAAAGTAAGAAATAATATTAAAGCACAACTTGTTTCCAAGACTACACGAAAACGTGAAATCGAGGGGAATCAAAAGGAACACCTTCATGCCAAAACTGAAGCTCAAGAACAACTTGAAAAGGCTCAAGATAAGATAACTTTAGGTTTGAGTAAATTAAGTGAGCTTATTGGAGAGGCTCAAAGTAAATGTTCACGAGATGCAATTACTTTAACCAAAGATGATACTCAAGAATCAATTGCTCAAGAATATGCTGAAGTACAATTACAAATCCAAGATGCTGAAAAAAGAATTGGGAAACCATTTGAAATTGTACAAAGAGAATTACAAGCTGCTAAAGCCAAATTAGATAAAGCTAAGCAAGAACTTGATGATTTAGATGAAGCTTATAAAAGACTTGATATTGAATTAAATGTTAGATTTAATGTCTTACGTACAGTTATCCATCAAATTGTTTCAGATGCCAGTAGTACATTTGAAGAATCATTAGGATTACGTGGATATCGTGGGAAATTCTTAATTGATTTTGCCCAACGAACATTACAGTTATTAGCACAAACCAAAAAAGATGATGAAATGAGAACTGTTGATTCATTATCAGGAGGTGAAAAATCATTTACCCAATTGGCATTATTATTAGGGATTTGGAAAGTTATGAATTCAAGAATTAGAGGATTAGACGAATTTGATGTTTTTATGGATCAAATTAATCGTACTATTAGTATTAAATTATTAATGGCTCATTTACAACAATACCCCAAGACACAATCGATATTTATTACTCCTCAGGATATTGCTGTTGTTGGAGATTTGAATAATCCAATGGTTAGAATTCATCGAATGTCGAATCCAAGAGATGAGTAGGTTGGAACTAGTAATATATGATTTTTTATGAGTTTAATAGTTTCTTATATATATAAACCGGTACTTTATAATTCCTTTATAAATAAATAAAATATTGTATTTGTGACTAGGTAGGATTATGACCCAGGGTAGTCATACTAAATTGGAAATTGTATATTTACATACTATATATATATGAAAATTTCTTTATGTACAAGCAAAACTACTACACACTACATTTGATAAACCACCGATTTATACTTCCCATAACCTTGTTCTTTATTCTCATTTATCAACTCCATTAACTTGCTATACTGTTTTCGATAAAGCCCCACCGACTTCTCTCTTCTATACAACACCTCCAAAGTCACTTGTAAATCACGTATTGTTACATCATTAGTTAACAAAATTGCCCCTAACCATTTTTCAGAAACTTCTGTACCTTCAGCATGAGGAATATTCAGTCTATGAAAATCAATAGCATCTAATAAAAATTCTCGAATTGTAATATTCAGACCACCACCACCTCCACCAATAACACTCACATTTGCCAGATATAAATCTTTTTGAATTGTATTGAAAATCAATGAAAAATTTTGAAATTTAATCAAGTCTCTAATTCTATAATAATAACGATGATCACGATGACGACGACGACGATAATTGACCCATACGAATTGTTTTAAGAATTCTAGGGCCATACCTTGTTGATTTAATTTGCAGAAATATGAAACTATAAAAACATGACCTAATTGATGAATATATCCAGTTTCTATATCACAAATTCGAACAAATTCATGAATGATTTGATTAGGATCGGTAATTTTATGCATGATTTCATCAAGTTGATTATGAATCATAATTTCAAATTTAGGTAAATCGTCAGTATGGATTGTAAAATCAATCAATGGTGAATTTTTCCCATCATTAGAATATACATTACGAAATATTCCTGGATTAAATAATTGAGTTTTACAAATCTTACCAATCAATTCTTGATGAATATCCAATTGGGTTTTATTCTCCTCTGTTACTACTGCTTCCATAGGAAATAAATTATATCGGATCTTATCGTTTCGTAATTTGACATTATCATTTAGACAATTATGAAGGTTTTTAAATGTATCTTGAGTTGGATCAAGTTTTCGTTGAGTATCAATTGCTAATCGATTAAATAATTCAATAGCTATTTCATGATCATTATTACCAGCATGTGCTTCAATTATCAATTCTCTAAGTCGTTTATATATAACTACATTATAAATCATTGAATAAAACCGTTTAAAATAATAATATAGTCCAGAAACTCTCATTATATCATTATTCATACTGAAAATTCGACCTAAACTTAAAACTTGCAATGGTGTTATTAAAAATGGAACTAAATTATTCTCAAGTACGAAATGAGTAGAATCTTCAACATAAAATGGATATGGATCAATAATATGATGGAATATATAGGTAGCAGCTAAATAATTGGAAGAATCACATGTTTTACTTAGGTAAAATGACCAAATTTCATTGGGGAGTTGGATTTGCTGATAATTGTGAAGTAAGATAGTTGCCAATTCGATATTGTTTGTGGTTAATAAGTTGTGGATAAAAACTTCGAGGAGTTTTGGTGAGATTAGACTATCGTATTCGTCGAGTAAGTATATGGCTTCGTTGAAACGTGATTGGGTTGAGATTAAGGTTTGGAATAGCGTGTTGATTGATTCTTTTTTGGTGGAGGACTTTTCTTCGGGTGGTTGTTCTTGTACTACTACACTGTTTGAAGTATCCAGTGCAGTGTTAGGTATAGTTGTTGTTGTTGTGTGTTGATATCGATATATGGTTAAAGGTAGTGGATTAGTTAACCGTATTCGTGTGATTTGTGATAATATTCGTCGACTAGTTATGTGTGCTAATTGCATGATTGTGATTTTTTTAACTATGGGACTTACAATATCATCTATGGTGTTGTATAGTTCACACTCAATTTGTTAGTAATATATGTTAATACTATATATAATCATACAACATAATTACATACATACAAAACCCATTCCAATCAATTTTTGAAAAATTTCAATTCACGAAAAGAAAAAAAAAATTTTTCACATTGAAATAATACAATAACGGGGAATTGTCCTATACTACTACTACTTCTACTACCACAACACAAGAGTGACCATGTTGAGAATAGGATTATCACGTTCATTAAGATCTCTGATCTTAAGAAATACAAGAATAAGAACCATCACTCCACTCACCCTTTGTTCATCATCATCATTCATTCCAATCTCGTCAATCAGATACAATTCTACCACCTCTACCACCACCACTACTCAAATCGCCGAAGAAATTAAAGATAAATTAGTCTCCTTTGACGCCGTATCCACCACAGCTGAAACAACAACTAACGCTACTGCTTCTATTACTAGTACTACTACCCTCCACTCCGATCAAATCGGCTATCTCCAATCCATAGGTCTTGCTGACGGATATGGACCAACAGCCCTAATCGAAAGATTATTAGAATATACCCACGTCTACACCGGTCTACCATGGTGGTCAACAATCATAGTTGCAACATTAGCAATCCGTATCATATTATTCCCACTCTATGTCCGTGCCAGTGCCAATGCTACCAAAATGTCAAAACATAAACCAGAATTAGATGCAGCTATGGAATTAGTTAAGAATGCCACCAATACCGCTGAACAAATGAAAGGAGTCCAATTGAGAAAGAAAATTATGGCAAAACATGGGATTAGTACCATGGCCCAAATGGCTCCCCTTTTACAATTACCTTTAGCCTTTGGATTTTTTCAAGCATTGAGAAAAATGGCTGATGTTCCAGTGGAAGGATTTGTAGATCAAGGTACGGCATGGTTTGTTGATTTGAGTCAAGTAGATCCATATTTGGGATTACAAGCAATTGCTGCCGGTGCGATTATTGCTGTAGTTAGAATAGGTGGTGAAACTGGTCAAAATGCAATGGCTCAAAATATGAAAAAGATTATGACATTTGTTCCATTAATTTCTATTGTTATAACTAAATCATTTTCAGCTGGGTTGTTGATTTATTTTGCTGCAAATGCTGTATTTTCATTAGTGCAAGCTTTGGCATTTAGAGTTGGGTTTATTAGACTGATTTTGGGTATGCCTCCAAAATTAACTGGTGAAGAGTTGACTAGTTTGGCGCAAAAGAGTGGTAATGCAGGTAGTCAAGGGATTGCTGAATGGTTTAGTTCTTTTAGTCAAAAACAAAATGAAAAGGCATTGAAGGCTGCTAAAGTTGCTGATAGAAAGTTGGAAATTACAAAGAGAAGAAAGGAAAGTGCCAAGGATGGTTTTATCAAGAGACATTAATAATAATTGATTGTATTTATATATCTATATAGATGGTGAATTCTTGTAAATAAAAATGATATTATATTAGTTATTGCATTCGTAAGAACCATAACTTATCTACAGTTAAATCTAATTCACTTCTATAATTGACGCTATATTCATAAGTGTGTATATGTACAAGAAATACTCTCTGATCTAATCTAATATAACTCTTTCAACATCTGTAATCTCAACTCTCTTCTTTCTTGTTCCTTATCATAATTACAAACATCCTCATCATAATGTTCATAAATATATTCCGAATGATATGGAACAACTTCATCATCATCATAATACTCATCACCATCACCATCAATACTATTTAATGAAATAGCCGATTCATTATTAGGTGGAGTATATGAAGTGCCAGCAAAATTCTTATAATTTGTTATATTATTGATAAGATATTCATCATCTATTCCTTGTATAACAGTAATAGTATTATCATCATCTAATGACTCCTTTGTTATTGATGAAGTAGAAGATGATGATGATGTAACTACATCTTCTATTGATTTATTTGATTTCATTGAAAATGCATTACTTAATCTGCGATATAATGATGGTTGCGTAGTACTTGAAGTAGTAGAAGAGGAGGAAGACTTTCTTCTTCTTAGTATCTTTGGTAATAAAGAAGTAGTAGTAGTAGTAGCGGCAGACTGTTTAGTCTTGTGATGATTTACTTCACATGGAGTATCAAATGTTATGGTATTATCTTGTAAATTAACATAATAATATTGTTGTAATAATGTATCATATTGAACTTTGTAATTATTACCACAGGTAGTAGTACCATTGTTACTACTACTATTAGTAGAAGTAGTTGTTGTTGTAATGTGAATCATTAGTTAAACTAGTTTATTGTATTTAAAAATGTAGGAGATATAGAAAATAAGAAACATGTGGAGTAGATGGGGCTCAATGATATATTTATATCGTTTCATTCATATTAAGAGATTCTGCATAGTTAAGTTGTTTACCTAATTAGTAATTACGGAATGGATGGCTAATTCATATAACCCAGATTGCTTATACTATTAATCGGTGATAAAAATAGTAAGCAAATAGTTTTATATAGTGACTTTCCTATTTAGGAAATTAAGACCGTATTCCCGAAAAACCTTATTATATACTAACCATTATTACTAAGAGAATAAACATTACATCCTACAGCCGTATTTACTCTATTTCCTTATAACTTCCGTCTTTTACTTATTCCTCTAGTGTTCTCTCATCCTTTTACTAGCATTCATAGTTATGTGATTATCGGAGATAATTCGGATATACTACTACTCTCTATGGTGCTTTTACTACTATTATATTATATACATTCGTACCACATACCCAGATTGAGAAGATTTTCCATAATATGCTGAGCCCGTTAATGAATTACCTCCGCCGTGTGTTTCATATTTTACGTATGTACAGACTAATTATAATTACAAATATACAATAGGAGGAGCACCAATAAAAATAATGGACCGTTGTTTGCTTCTAGTCTTTCTTGAATTAATATACGCTTATATAATCATTTTACGTTAATACTAAGTAAGAATGCAATGAACTCAGCCTTAAATTTCTTTTCCTTTTAAAATACAACAATTATAAGAGAGAAAAGGCATGATTGCTTTTTGCGGCTATAAGAATGATAAGGGAGATAAGACCATACATATACAAAGCCTAAATTCAAATAATGGCTGAATGATCTTTAAAACCGTTACTTACCGAATTTAGTTCTAGTGGTCGGCTTTACATTAAAATGCCACAGTTATAGCCCTCTTCTTTAGCCAATTTTCAAAAGGTTTACCAATAACATTTAAAGCAAAAAAAATGGGTCATAGCTGTGGTATATTATCTTTTTAACTTAGCCCTTGAGAAGGGATGATATACTTTTGAGTGAAAACAGGGGTTTGTAATGTTCTAAATGATAGTTTAAAATGACTTCCGTCCTTGCATTTGAGAAAGGGTGAAATATGTGTATGTGAAATCATGAATATTTTTGATTGGAACAAAGCAAAACTACCCACCCGCTCATTATCCACTTTCAACACAAACACAACCTTAATTTACAGGCTATTATTATCATCTCTACTGCTCTTCGCAGCTAAGACCTAAGTATTGATTAATGATACTTTTTTTGTATAAGTGAAACCGATGAGTAAAGAATTCATTTCATGGTTTGAATACCGTCTGACAATACCTTTTGGTTGAAAAATTTGATACAAATCTATACAACTTTACCCATAATAAGTAAGAAAATGATATTTATATTACAATTAATCTATATATACATTTTTATGTGCTATATGCTAATACTTTAATAAGTCTTAGTAATACTTAACTATTGTTCTTATCAATACTAAATCTTCTGTTTCTTATTACTAGATTGAGATAATCCATTTAATAATTCATTACATTGTTTCACATATTCACTAACACTTCTCTTAGATTCATCAGATGCATCTTCAATCTTAGTAAGAATATTCTTTAATTTACTTACTTTATCTTCCTTGTCATTCTCTTCCACATCATCTTCTGCAACACGCTTACCACCAACACCTTCTTCTTCATTCTTCACTTGTTCCACCTCTTGTTTCTTTGCAATTTCGACCTCGTTCCCTCCCTTCAGTCTCAAAACATTCTCTTTCAACCACCTCAACTGCTCAATACTCTCCAAAATATCCGATTTAGCAGTATGCAACGTCTTCTTACTAGGAACCTGCTTCGCCAACCACGGATTATGTCTCTTCGCTAACTCCTGCACACTAGTGACATCCAACAATCTATAATGTAAATGTTCAATCACTTTTGGCATTTCCTTCATCATAAAAAATTTATCCATATGAATAGTATTCCCTGCCAATATTCCAACTTTACTTTTTGGAATATATTTCTTTATATATTCCAATAATTCTTGTTCAACTTTTTCCAATGTCCTATCCGGGTTATCTAAAATACGTTGGGTTAATCCTGATTGAGAATGGGTTGCAATACACCATTCATTCATTTCTGAAAGACGTTGTTGTGAATAATATATTGTTGATTCATATCCAATTGGATCAACCAAGGTCAAGTCTCCATCGGTTATGAAGCATGCTATTTCGATTATGTTGTCTTTGCCTAAAACGTCTAAACCTGTCATTTCGCAATCGATCCAGACTAGTGGGTTTTTGGGAAGGGGATACATAATCAGGGTAGTGGGTCTTGAATTCAATTGGAATAATAATGGATATGTTCTTAATGATTGGATTAATTTGTTAATGAAGGTTGGAAGTGAGAGTGATCTGGAGAAGTAGGTGGTGTTGGCTGTGGTAGCTAATATTCTTTGTCTAATAAGAATACTTGTTATCATTTGATATAAGAAAACTCTTCACACACCCCCAAGTCATCACCAATTTCAACTGAAATTTAATTTTTCATCTTTTGTTTTTTCCGCCTCTATCTTTATAGGATAAAGTTATGGAGTTTAAACAGACAAGAAATAATCTAAGAGGCTTTTAAATCAATTTAGAATTTATGAAGTTTAATGAAGTATCGTTGGAGTAATTTATTGAATAACGATATAACTTCTATAGATTAAGTAGAGATTCTAACCCTTTTTCTACAAGCTTCGTTCCTCATGGCCCAATGGTCAAGGCGTCTGGCTACGAAATCGTAACCACTTCTCGGTTGGAACCAGAAGATTCCAGGTTCGACTCCTGGTGGGGAAGCTTCTTTTTTTGAATTATTTTGGTTGGTCAGCTTTTCATTTGGGATTTGTTTTATTTTTGATTTCCAATTGATCTTGAACCAAGTTTATTATCATACTCTTTCTTGAATGCAATTTCCTTTTAACACCCATACAACCATTTAGAATGAAAATTTATTCAGTATTCATACTTAACAAAGCGGGCGGGTTAATTTATCACAACGAAGTCAATCCTGGATTGAATAAACTCACAGCAAACGATTATCTTGTGTTGGCAGGAACTTTACATGGTGTTCATGCAATTGGATCAAAATTGACACCTACTATTCATGGGAAAGACAATGCTAGAAGTGCTGAGGAATATAATCTGAAACAAAATTATGATATAATAAACAGTTTGAGACCTCAAAGTCCAAACAGCAATAAATCTGGATTACAAAGTATTGAAACTGATATGTTTAATCTATACATTTTCCAAACAGTTTCTGGGCTAAAATTTTTGACAATTACAAGTCCTAATGGTTCAGTTCCCTCAGATTCTAAAGGACAAACTGGAGATTTGAATAGAAATTATGATATTGCTCATGAATATTTCAGGCACTTGTATATGCTTTATTCCGATTATGTCATGAAGGATCCATTCTACTCCCTTGATATGCCTATAAAGAGTCAATTGTTTGATTCTAAAGTAAGGGACCTAATGGCTTAAGATTCCTAGTATACTAATATTCAACCTAATATTCAAATCAATATTCATACGGTTGTACCGAATTATGATATGGGTACCATATCACAAAGCTCAAGGATTTCCTGCAATTGCCGACACACCAGTATTATTTTCTTTCCAATTGTTATTCACTTGTATTATAGAATGGTCTTGCGAGATGAAAGAGACATTTCACCTTTTATTGAGATCGAGTGGAGCGGAAACAATTGCAGCTTATGCAAGTTGGAGGAGCAGGGTAAATTATTTGCTGGATATTGATTCGAAATTAAATAAGCTGCGGCTCTGGGATTGTTTGTTTGAAAAGTTACTTGTTTGTTAGTCAATTTGAAATATATAGAATTAAGGAATATACTATGGATTGATCGGGTGCTTTATGGTAATGTCTCGTTAGATTTTACATGTATTAATAGCATCAAAACCGTATATCATTAACTAGGAAAACCTTACCGAAAACTTTTTCTGGCCAACTTTGTGAGGTTGGAGTCGTTATCAACAAAAGTTATAACTGTAAACTCCTTACCTTTATCCGCTACTCGAGTTGTAAATAGTTAGCAACTTTATCAGAAATGTATTTTCTGATTGAAATTTCGACTCATCTCGCAACACATGTTTAAAAGATATGTTCTTAATTGGAAGGTTTCAAATTCAAATGCTAAGAGCTTATAGCATTCCTTACCAACTTTAGCTGAAGAGAAACCAAAAACATTAAACATTTTTATGTTTAATAAAAGAACAAGAGAAACATCAAGGTTCGTGACGGTAAAGATCTAATTTATTACATTACATTTCCCCGATATACAAACTAAAGTATTCCGCCGTGGCAACTTGGAAATAGCCGAAATCACATTATCAATAATATTAGGCAATTTATTCACCAACCTTTTGATAACTCCATTCGCTATTATCTACAGGACATATCTTTTTGTTTATTAACCATCTCTGTTTATTAACCATCTCTTAATGCAATGTAAATGGTACGCATGATCACATGCACCCCATGCAACCATACCTTCGTCACCACCATTGGCTATGGAATCAAATTCAATACATTGTTCCATTAAATTATCTTTGCAAATTGCACATTTTTTCAATCGGAAGATCTAAAAGAGAAAGAGTTAGTAAGGATTGTCAAGTGAGTAGGCACTTAACCTAACTACCGTTTTCAATCTTATTAACTCGTAAAAATTGCAGCCATCTCAACATCGAAATTTCTTTTTGTGGAATTTTCTTTTCTTTTTATCAATTTTTTTTTTCAAACTACAGACCATCAAGGTTCCGAACTACGCTATCACAGATAACCAATGACACAAGATCAACCAGTCAAAGAGACCAAACCTCCATTAGAGTCAAGAATAGGGAAAGATACCCCTTTTACATTTGGTCAGAGATACCTTGAAAATGAAGAAGATGTTTTCAATCACAACGCCTGGGATCATGTTGAATGGGGTGATGAACAAATTAACCAAGCTAAGGAAATGATATCTAAGCAATATGAACATCCAGTTAAGGATTTCGATAAGCAGAAGTATAACTCTAATCCAGCGAAATTTTGGGATATTTTCTATAAACATAATCGTGAAAATTTCTTTAAAGATAGAAATTGGTTAGAGATTGAATTCCCTTCGTTGTTTGCAGTTACTGATGAAAAGTATCAGGAACCAGCTACTATCCTTGAAATCGGTTGTGGTGCTGGTAATACATTCTTTCCAGTTTTGAATCAAAACAAAAACAAGAATTTGAAAATAGTTGCCTGTGATTATTCAAAAGTTGCAGTTGATTTGGTCAAATCGAATGAAAATTTCCAACCAAATCATGAAAAAGGAATTGCATATTCTTCAGTTTGGGATCTTGCTAATCCGAACGGAATAATCCCAGATGACCTTGAACCAAACTCAGTAGATATAGTTATTATGATTTTTGTGTTCCTGGCCTTGCATCCAGATCAATGGGTTAATGCAGTCAATAACTTAGCCAAGGTATTGAAACCAGGAGGGCAAATATTGTTTAGAGACTACGGAAGATATGACTTAGCCCAAGTCAGATTTAAGAAAGGAAGATTACTCGATGATAATTTCTATATTAGAGGTGATGGTACTCGAGTATATTTCTTTACTGAAGAAGAATTAAGGGAGATTTTCTGCACCAATGGTCCTTTCAAAGAAGAAAAGATTGCCACAGATAGAAGATTACTAGTGAATAGAAAGAAGCAATTGAAGATGTACAGAAACTGGTTACAGGCGGTATTTAGGAATTAGATAAAAATATATAGACTTTTAGATTTCCCCATAAATAGCTAATCAGATACAATTACAACTATTATATATAAGAAGTTATCAAGGTGTTTAAACAAATCCCATACATCCTGTAAAGGTAGGTGCATCATCGACGTTGCATCAATTCCATGGATATAAGGACGAGCAATTATTGAAGCTCCAAAAAGTTTTGGCAATTGAGCTTCCAAAACCGCTCTCAAAATGACAGATTTATCCCCAACAAGTGCTTCAATAGGAGCCTGAATTACCGAAGGAGATCCCGGTATAAAGATTTTCAATGGGATTCTATCAAATTTGGATTTTGATACAATTTTCTGACTCATTGAAGTAAACTGACCTAAATTATGACTAAGAATGGAAGCAAGAAGTGCTCTTGAGTTATCTTCGCTTAAATTCATGATTGGTTTGGCACTTCCATTGATCACAAAGCAAGATTCTTTTAGTTGATTCACTATAACCTCACTCAATGAACGTTCATAATCAATTGTGTGATCAGAATTAGAATAAATGAATGGGATAATATACTCTGACGGGAAATCTTGTGTTTTCAAGTTCAATTCCCAGACACTATCATTGTCAATATTATATCTGTCATTAAGGGTAGCGGGTAAATGTAAATAGTCATATAGAACACCTATAGGAAGATTCCATTTGATTGGTACCCCTTCATATTCTAACCATATCGGGTATTTGAAGATCTCTTCCCCATATTCACTTACATATTTAATCAACAGGGGGAAATAAACGGGGAAATACGAGTTCCTATGACAATTTAGCAAATATTCTATTCGATTGTTGTGGTTGCCATCATCCGACGCAAATATTATTCTGACATTGATAGAGCCATTCCAAAGTTTTCTCTTAATTTCGGTTATTTCTTGCGACGCCGAAATCATTAAAACTAAAAGAGATTCAAAAGAGCAAAAAAAATAATATGGAATCGACCAATCAACAAAGTTTAGATCTCAAGTAAATGGTTATAATTATTGTTCAATTCAAAGTCGTTGTTGTTGTTGCTTGGCTCTGTCCACCTCCTTTCGCAGATATTACGAACCAGCCATCTTTAAGATTATTTTTTTTTCCAAATCTATTATTTGCTTCTTTGTGTAACACGCAGCTGATCAAAGAAAAAAATATTTTGCAATTTTAAATGACCTACCAGCAACTTTGGCTCAATAGTTGCAACCTTTTTTAGTACAAGTGATCTGCGTGCCGTGCACACCAGCCGCCCCTTCCAAGAGTGTGTACATTACTTGTCTCTGTCTAAAGGGATGATCATTACTTGAAAGTTGAGGAATATTATTATATATATGTATCTTTTTATTTCTCCAGTTTTACTACTAACTGTTTGCACTTTTTCCAGAGACAAGTAATACAAATGGATAGAACGGTTAAAAACCGATTAACGTTGCAAGATTTACCACCTGTGTTTCCTTCAGAAATTAGTGAATTCGATGCTTCTCATGCTGTTAATTCATATAAACCAGGAAAAATCAATCCCAGAGATTTACCATCAAAATTACCAATTTACAATGATCAAACTGGTAGTATAAGGAGATTTGTTACTCGTAATATGGCAGATAATTCGCAAGAAAAGCTAAATTCAGTAGCATGGCCTCAGAAAGATCTCCCTCCTATTCCAAAATATGTTAGTACTCAGCCAATAACAGTAACTAGTTATATCTCAGATTCATCATTAGAAGACGTAGGAGACAGAAAATTAGCCACAGTACATCATAATAAACGAGTATCGAGCACACCAAATTTACAACAATATGCATCCAAGAGTCTTCCAAGGGTCAAATCAAATACAAAAATCCCTCGGTATATTGTTAAAGAAATCAAAACATCAAAGGATTCAAAAATCTCGCTTAGCAGTTCAACATATTCTACCAATTCCCAACTTTCGCTCGATCAGAATGATCTGAAAGACAAATACTCTACAAAAATCCCAGGTTTAGCCTCCGAGCATATGCATCCTGCTAGCTCCAATTCACACACAAATTTACCAACTAAAGATACAACTATAATTATAGAGCCTCAATCTGTAATGCAAGATCATCGAGAAGAAATTCAAGATGTTAGAAATCCTAACTTAAAGCAGAGTTTGTACTCGGAACTGTCATCAGAAGAACTTGACATGGAAACAAAGACAAGGAAAGAATTCCCGCAAATGAATAATATACTACCAAAGACAAGAAGACCGAAAAGCAATTCTCTGGAAGAGAACACATCATCTAGCACCTCACAAAGTTCGAGTTATCCAAGGGGAGTGAATTCAGATTCTGAAACTAGTTTGAAGAGAAGATCAAGATATGATGTATTTCACGAGAAAGAAAAGATAAAACAAGAAGTAAGACAAAGACCTTTTAGTTACTGCTTAGATCGCCCAATTGATTATGAAATTAGCCGATTCCCCAAGGTCACAAATAAGGCACTCTTATCATTAAAGTTTCCTGACCATTCAATAAATCCTGAAAAGAAGAGGGCAGAACTTTCCAGATCTAAATCTCCACCAAAGAGAGTGGTGAGTGATCTTGGTTACTATAAACCAGGTAGATCATCTGATTCAATCAGCCCACAGTCAAAGAAGGCCGAATTAATGACATCAACATCCCCACCAAAGAGATTGTTGAATGAATTTGGATATTCTAAGCAACCACAATTTTCCATAAGTCCGGAGAGACAGAGGCCAGAAGAGAGATCAATATCCCCGCCAAAGAGAATATTGAGCGATATTGGATCATATAAACAAGAATTCTTGAAAGAAGACAGTCCCCAAAAGTCCCAACAACAACCAAATACTATGAAGAGGGTAGCAAGTGATATTGGCTCTTATAAACAAGAATTCCCGAAAACTCCAGAAAGGAATAGAAATGAAACGAAAATGGGACATCCACAGAAGAGAGAAGTTAGTGGTTTTGGTCCCTATGAACAAGTTCAATACACTGAATCAAATAGTTCCGAGAATCATAGACAGGAATTTATTACACAAATGTACCCACAAAATGGATTTGAAAGTGCTCACTGTAAGCAAGATATGTTTCCAGATGTAGCTAATTATCTATCAGGGGTCAAGATTTCAAATTCTCCACAAAGGAGAGATATTGGATCCCATAAACAAGTGCACTTTGAATCATGTAGTCCCCATAGATCTTGGCACGAACAAACGAGGCAAATATCACCTCAAAGGAGAGTTGTCGATGATTATGGATATTCTGCACAAGATATGTATGGAGATTCGGAATATTACTTAAATACACCATCAATTTCGCCACAAAAGCGAGTACTGAATGATGTAAATTACAATAGACAAGGTATGTTCCCTGATGTAAATTATCATCTAGCTAAATTACCAATATCAAAATCTTCACAAAGGAGGGTTATAAGTGATTATGGATATGGGCCGGAATATTCCTCAATAGAAACTAGTCCATTAAGCAACAAAGCTGAATCCCCCAGATCAATTATTGAGCAGAAGAGAGCTGTAAGCGATCATGGAATACCTCAACAAGTACACTTTTCAGACGCCGCCAATCTGTATATATCTGAATCCAATTTAATAGGAGTTACGCCATCCCCACAAGAAAGCTTTGATCACGATCTTGGATATTTTAGATATGGATACTACGACGCCGGATCAACAAGTTCACCAAAATATAAAGCAGAACCAAATTTTTTATCTCCATCAAAGAGAGGTGTAAATGAATACACATATGGGTATTATATTAGCCACATTAAACCAGAAGAAGAGAAAGAACTTATGAAAGAAAAAGCTCAATCATTCATTAATCGTTTCAAGACAAAATCAAAATCACCTAGCCCTGAAAAGGGATTACCGGAATTTCCAACTCCACAAGAACATAGTTCTACAAGGCATAAACCAACCACGTATGGTCATATTTATTAGCATTTTGTATTCATCACTGTCTTGTATTATATTCTTTTTTGTATTAATAACTGTATTATAACTTAACAATTAAATCATCATTCTTGTACTTTTTTATAATATCAACAATATCATACTTTGTAGCAATTTCTTGATTGATAAATCTACCACCCAAATAATGTATTTTACCAGGTCCTGTTTCAACAAACCTTGCAGCACAAGGTTTTGGAGCTGTTAAGCTGATCAACATTGAAGCATTTATGTCTATATCAGTAGGACCTTCGTCTACATCCCATCCTGAAGGAATATCGACTGAAACAATTGGAGCTATTTTGCCATAATTTTTCGAGAGATAATTTATCAAATCTCTAAACAGACCACGAATAGGTGGTCTAAACGAAAATCCAAACAATGAATCAATAATCAACCGTACTTCATTCTTTTTTTCAAGCAAAGCAGTGACTTCATCTAACGTATTTAATTCACCCACTTCCAAATCTTGCAATTGTTTAACTAAATTAGAATATAATTGATTATTTGGTGATTTCTTGGGATAATATAATATTGGATCATATGCACCCCAAGTTTTTAAATGTCTAGCAGCAACTAATCCATCTCCTCCATTATTTCCAGGTCCGACTAAGACTAATACTTTAGATGGTTGTGATGGAATTGGGGGATATTGGGCATAGATGGCTTTTGCAACTGCAAGACCAGCAAGTTCCATCAATTGATCAATTGAGAATGCACCTGTAGACATCAATTCTCCATCCAATTGGGCTGCAGCTTTGGCTGACAATGTCTTGAATCCGGCTTTTATCATTTTCTCGTACAATTGTAGATGATGATAGGATATTGAAACTTTAAGAATTTTTGGTTCCCCTTTCCTGAAATAAAATATCAAGGATATAAACGCGACATTTCAATTTCCGAGAAATGTCTCACAATTAAAAGTGTCGCAAGATGGTTGCTGCAATATCCAGCAGAAAGCACTGTTTCTGTTCCAACCTTTGATGGGGAACAACGCTAATTAATAGACTAAGGTTCTTCTTTGCAAAATGAGGATATTCTACGACATAGGGTACTAAACTTGTTTTGCCTCGTATGTAGTAAATAATTATCTATTTTTGTTTATGTGCTTTAGGGAAGAAATACAATACATTTTATAAAGTCCCAGACATATTATTAGAAACGCGCTTCATTATCAAATAAAATCCTGTTTAGCTACATCTAATTTAATTCCTCGAGTCTTTTCAATTGTGAGAATCTTGGAACAAGACGGTATCATGCGATGAGCAGCCAGAAGTGTCGCCTTCATTTCAACAATTGTTCTTAAATAATGAAAATCGAACACAAATTTGAAACCTGAAATTCGAATTTCTGGAGAGGAGATGAGATGAGATAGGATGAAATGAGATGAGATAGGATGAAATGAGATGAATCAAGAGTGGTTTCTATATCCTCTTGTAAATAGTACAAGAGATTATCTGGAACACCTTGTTTTAATGGTGTGATAACCGGTATTTCTAGTTTTGAATGTAATTTACATATTTGAAACTTGTGCGATCCAACGAAATATGTTTCCTGTAGAATGAGAATGTAAACTACGTCGCTGATTTACAATTGTAGAATTCCATGGTTTGGGTGCAAAAGATAATTTTATGTATAAGTTATGGATGGTCCATAATAAATTAAATGATGCTACTTGCTTGGGGCAACATTACTTTCCTAAAAGGGAGAAAAATATTTTTTTACGCGTCTGCGTAAATTAAATATGATCCATTATAATTACTTTAATCACCAGCAACTATAGTCAGAGTCCATATAGTAGTTCGAGTGAGTGGTAAATTCTCCTGGGAAGGTTGAAGTTAAGAAGCTATTGTTGTTCACCCATTTTGGTTTAATAAGGCATTTAATGTAGAATAAAATAGAGAGAACGTTTGTTTGAAAATTACGAAATGAAAGTGGAAAATTTTTCAGACGACCGTTTCAGAAATTTTCACAAATTGGAAAAGGTTCTATTTGCACGGTTATTTGGCAAAGGGAGGAAGGATATAACTACAGCCTTAAACCTTTTAACCTTGATTGTTCCAAAACTTTGGACCAAATTTGGAATTGATGGTTATTGTTTAATTACTTACCTGGTACAATTTACGTATCACGGTGATTTCACTCACATATTATTCTTTTTCTATTGAACCCTTTCATCTTTTTCATTCGAACAAGAGTAACATTAACAATGGAAGGGTTAACAATTGGGATTTGGTTTCCTGTATTTATTTTTCTTTTTTTGGGCATTTTCACTTTATTAAAGCATTTCTTCTTCTTCTTCGTTGTATTTGTTGTTTATTTGTTATTATTGATTTTCTTCTTATTCTTGAATGTGGTTATAATTATGAGTTAAAGCAGTAAAATTATATAGAATTATTATATTTAACTATTAATTAGATTGATTTGATGAGTTTATTATTATTCTTATAGTTTCTCTTTAATAAAACTTTATCTTGTCATTATAATTAACTATATATCTCTTTGTCTTTCTCTTTCTCTTTCTCTTAAACAAATAAAAATAAAAACATTCAAAACTCTAAAGTATTAAACCAAAAATCATTTTAACGAACAGTTTTCTTTCTTTGAGGCTTTAACTTTTTCCATCAACTCACACACACACAACAAACACACGCACATTACAAATCCCAGATTTTCAACGAATAAATCAATTTAACTTCAATACTTTTGATCTCACCCATAATCAGCACTCTCCCCCCAACAGTCAACAATCAACAGGTCATCAAAAAGACTACTTTACTATTTACTACGTGATACCACTACCTACCACCACAACAACAACAACATCAACAACATCAACAACATCAATAACAATATAAATAAAATTTACTAGCAAAAAAAATGAATTTTAATATGCTGCCACCTTCCATAAACGGAGGAGGACCTTCCAATTCTCCAATTATCAATTACAGAAAAGACGCTAAAAAGGGTATTAAATTTACTTTCATGGTAGTAGGTGAACTGGGTACTGGTAAAACCACTTTTGTCAATTCATTATTAAACAAGAAAGTATTAAATCATCGTTATGAAAATTCCATGACTGATGCAGAAACTAAAACTTTATCATTCACATCAGCTAAATCAGTTGCTTTACCAAATACTTCCATTTTAACAAGAAATGAATTTAATCCAAGAACAATTCATGAAGAACCTGGTATTGCTTTAACTGAAACAGAAGTTGAAATTCTGGATGGTGATGTTATGAAGTTATATTTAAATATAATAGATACCCCTGGTTTCGGTGAAAATTTAAATAATGAATTATGTTTTGTTGAAATTGAAAATTATTTAAAACAACAATTTGATTTGGTATTGGCTGAAGAAACTAGAATTAAAAGAAATCCTCGATTTGTTGATACTCGTGTTCATGTTATGTTATATTTCATCACCCCTACCGGTCATGGTTTAAGAGAAATAGATATTCAATGTATGAAGAGATTAGCAAAATATGTAAACATTATTCCAGTGATTGGGAAAGCTGATTCATTTACTGAACAAGAATTAAAACATTTTAAACAACAAGTTAGAATTGATATTGAAAAATTCAATGTCCCAACTTTCCAATTTGATTCCTATTTGAATGAATATGACGAAGATGAAGATTATGATTTAATTGAAGAATCAAAATTCTTATCTGCATTACAACCATTTGCAGTGGTAACTTCAGAAGATACTTTTGAAGTTACTGATCCAACCACAGGAAAAGCAAAAACAATTAGAGGAAGACAATATCCTTGGGGTTTAGTTGATATTAATGATACTAGATATAGTGATTTTCCAATTTTAAAATCAGTGATTTTAGGATCTCATTTACAAGATTTGAAAGATTTAACTCATGATTTCTTGTATGAAACCTATAGAACTGAGAGATTAACCAAAGTCACTGGTGTTAAGGCCTTTGATGAAAGTACAGAAGATGACAGCGAATTCCATGACACTGTTGAACATCATCACGATAGTAGTAGTATGGGAGATGCTACAGTCCCATCAATGTCCAACTTGGCGCAATTGACCGATACAACGAGCCAGAGTATCAATGATGATGATAATTCCATAACATCTTCAACTGTTTCTATCAAAAAGAAATCATCTATGTTATTGGATGATGTTCCAGAAGAACCAGAACCACAAACACCAAGATTAGTACCACCGTCATTGACTGGATCTACTAGTAGTTTTACCCCAGAAAGAACAGCAAGCCCCGCTTCATTCAAGAGAATGTCTATTGCTCCTCAACGTAATCAATTAAGACAAATATCGGAAACTGTTCCATATGTGATAAGACATGAAAGAATCTTGGAAAGACAACAGAAATTAGAAGAGATGGAAATGGCAAGTGCCAAAGAATTGGCCAATAGGGCTGCCATGTTGGAAAAGAAGGCTGCCGAATTAAAGGCCAAAGAAAAATTATTATTAAAACAATTGGAAATGGCAAAAGCAAAGAAACTTAACAAAGATTTAGAAGTTGAAAGTTTGAATGGTCATCATGATGAAGGACTTAAAGAGGTTACAGAAGAGGAAGAAGTAATTGAAGAAGATGGGGAGCTTCCCTCTCCAAAAGGAATTGAAAAGGATGAAACGATTACTGATTTACATTCAATCGTGAGTGCGAAATAAAAGAAGACTGATTTAGGTTTATGTGAATGAAAATATTGGTTTATGTGTAAAATTGTTCTATTTTTTTTGTAAATTATTCTTTACTGATAAATAAACTTCCATTATTTGGAGATATATATATACACAAATACATATGAAAGGTAGGATAATATTTATCTAAATTTGATGTAGAAATGAACCTTGTCTTGAATGAATTGAATAATTATAAAAAAAGACAAAGAAAAGGGAAACAAATATTCAATTCATCTCAGTTATTCAATGTAAAACCATCATTAATAACTTTAACTACACATGCAAGACACGAACTAATATAGTGCATCTAGGATACCTTTTATCAAGTTCATCTAGAACTTGAGCTGAAAGATAATAGTGAAAGAAAGTAAGAAAGAAAAAAAAGGCATAGCAAAAGGAGACAATTGAATAAACAATGAATTTTTACCATAAATACAATTAATTATAATTCAAAGTTTGACGTGGTTGCCAAACTGATTTAATAAACAAAACCAAATTTAGAAAAATACACTTACACTCTTACATATATATATTGCCATTCTTTAGTTTTAATCTTTTCTTTGATCAGTTACAACTACTGTGAGTCATTAGTTGTTGGTAGCACTTGCTTCTGGTGTTAAAAAGCATATTTTTAGAAAGAAACAGTGTGAAAGAGTCTGTGAATGTGAGAGAAAAGGTAGTACAGTAATTAAGAACAGAAAAAAAAACAAGAGAGAGAAAGAAAGAAAGGAAGAGAAAAATTTCATCGAAGTGTATCTCTCTTATATTTTTTTCTTATAAAAAATTTCTTTAAAACTTTTGATTTTTGTTGTTGCGTGTGTTATCATTTTCTTTTTCAAAGAAGAATTCATTTAAGTTTTGGTCTTTCAAGGTCTAATCTTATCAAAGAGAAGATATATATAGAGAAAGCGTATCATCATGGATATCCTTCAAACATTAGAAAATGCATTATTAAACCCAGATCCAAATGAAAGAACCCAAGCTGAAATTCAATTAAATGAGGCTGCTCATAATCATTTCCCAGAATATATTCAACTTCTTATAGAGGCATTAAATAATGAAGAGGCCAAGACTGAAGTTAGAATGTTGGCTGGTATCGGGTTAAAAAATCAATTGACTTCAAAAGACCCAAAGACTAAATTGGGTCAACATGAACGTTGGATCAAATTGGATGGCGATATTAAGAATAAAATTAAAGAAACTGCACTTGAAGGATTGAATATTCAAGATCAAAAAGTTGCTGGTACTGCTGCTCAATTAGTTGCTGCAATTGCCGATATCGAATTACCTAGAAATGAATGGCCCGAATTGATTCCAACTATTATCAAGAACACAAAAACTGAAAATCCTGAAAATCTTAAAAAGGCCTCTCATCTAACAATAGGTTATATTTGTGAAAGTGCAGATCCAAATAATGAAGCTATAGTTTCTCAAGCAAGTGGTATCTTGATTGCTATTGTTCAAGGTGTCCAATCTAATGAGCCTTCAAAGATTGTCAGATTAACAGCATTAAACGCATTGGTAATTTCTTTGGAATTTATCAAGTATAATTTTGAAACTGAAGGTGAAAGAAACTATATCATGCAAGTTGTATGTGAAGCTACACAAGCTGACGATAGTGAATTACAAGCTAGTGCTTTTGGGTGTCTTGCCAGAATCATGTCTCTTTACTATCGTTATATGTCACTTTACATGGAAAAGGCGCTCTATGGATTAACTGTCTCTGGTATGCAAAGCAATGATGAAAAGGTTGCATGTATGGCTGTTGAGTTCTGGTCAACCGTTTGTGAAGAGGAATTGGAGATTGCATTACAAAGACAAGAATTAGGTTTGGACCTTCTTGATCCTGCCCTGACCCCAGAATTAGTTTCTTATAATTTCGCGTTAGTTGCTGTTCAAGATGTTTTACCTACTCTTTTAGCCTTATTGACCAGACAAAATGAAGACCCAGAAGATGATGATTGGTCTGTTGCAATGGCTGCAGGTGCCTGTTTACAATTATTTGCCCAAAATATCGGTAATTATGTTGTTCAACCAACTTTACAATTCGTAGCTGCAAATTTGGTTAATACTGAAAGTTGGAGGGCCAGAGAAGCTGCTGTTATGGCATTTGGATCTATTTTGGATGGACCAGATCATGACGAATTAAGAAATTTGATTGGACAAGCCTTACCTCCAATTCTTAGTTTAATAACCGATGAATCTTTACAAGTTAAAGAAACTGTTGCTTGGTGTTTAGGTAGAATAGCTGATATGGTGGTTGATGCAATTGATGTTCAAAATGAATTACCACAATTGATTCAAGCATTACTTGCTGGTTTACATGATCATCCAAAAGTTTCCACTAATTGTTGTTGGACATTAATGAACTTATTAGAACAATTATGTACTGATAATTTGGACAAAGCAACTACTGTTATGTCAGGTTATTATGAATCCATTATTCCAGTCTTGATCCAAATATCCGGAAGACCAGACAATGAATTCAGTGCTAGAGCTTCTGCTTATGAAGCCCTTTCCACATTCGTTACCTACAGTGCCAATGATACCATGCCAATTGTTCAAGGTATTGCCACCGAAGTATTATCAAGATTAGAATCTACCATCATAATGCAATCTCAAATTGCCAATGCTGAAGATAAAGGTAATTTAGAAGAATTACAAACCAATATATTATCCTTATTAACCAATGTCATCAGAAGATTAGGCGGAGAAATTTCTTTAGCTGCCGATAGTTTGATGGATAGATTTATTAAATTGTTAGAAGCACAAGAACCAAATTCATTAATTGAAGAAGATATCTTTATTGCCATTTCTTCAGTTGCTGGTGCTATTGGCGAAGCCTTTATTAAATATATGGATGTTTTCGTTCCTTACTTAACCAAAGCACTTCAAAACACTGATTCTCCAACTTGTAACACCGCAATTGGGTTAGTTGCTGATTTAAGTCATTCATTAGGTTTCCAAATTCTTCCATATTTGGAAGGACTTATGAATATATTGGGTGCAAACTTGAATAATGCCGAAGTTAGACGTGAATTAAGACCGACCATATTAGCAGCATTTGGTGATGTTGCTACTGCCATTGGACCAAATTTCAGACCATATCTTGATTTTGTCATGCAAGTTGCCATCCAAGCTTCCAATATTGAAGCTAGTGATTCATCTCTCGAGACTATTGATTATGTGTTTAATGTCAAAGAATCTGCCTTGGATTGTTTTGTTGGTATTATTGGAGGAATGTCTGATCAACCACAAGAAGTTTATCCATATATTGGGGCAGTTTTCCAATTTTTGGAAAAGATTTCATTAGATATCAGTATGTCTTCTACTGATTCTGTTGCTAGGTCAGCTACTGGGTTATTGGGTGATATATCTGCCATGTATCCAAATGGTGAATTCAAACAGGTTTACACACAGGAATGGGTGACAGAATTCATCAAGAAAACAAGAAGTAATCCTATCTTTGATGAAAAGACTAAGGATGCTGCAAGATGGGCTAGAGATCAACAAAAGAGACAATCAAATTTGTAATCTTGATAATTCTTAAATCTATCACCAACACCATTATTAATCCTACGATGGTATTTAATAATAATCGTCACACCTCGTTTAATTTTACAACCAACCAACCAACCAACCAACCATAATCATCTTACACAACACAAGAACATTTAAATAATCTCTTACAAAATCAATTTACTACCTCCTCTCATCTCCTCTCATCATATCATATCATAGCAAATATCATTAACGTTTCTCTTCATTACATTATATATACATATTTATTTGGTTTCATTTTTCCATGAAACTACATCTTCCATTCCACTATCCTAATGTCTGTTTGTCCTTTTCCTGTTCATGAGTTTTATATAAATTTTATAAATATACAGTTTTCTTTCGTTATTTCTTTTTTTGATGTTACTACTTGCTAAATTATAATTGGTTAACATCTAAAAAATTGATGCATGTAAAATTGTACCTTTGTCTTTGCAACCATTATTCTCGCATATAATACCATTCAGAGAAAAGTCAACCGATTATTAATCAATTATAATTGAGTGAAAATCTTTAAGTTTTTGTGAAAACCAGGGGGGTGAATCATATCCGTACCCACAAGAACAGTTTAACTGTTATCAGTTGGAGAAAAGCTCGTCAATTATGGAATGGTATTCCGATCCCGGTTACTCAGATTACCTTATGAAATACATAAAAAAATTAAGTTATTCCAAGGAACAAACAGAGTAATTAGTAGTTAAGAACGTTCTTGTAAGTTGCAAAACTGCAATAGATTAGTTACATATAGATATATATATCCCGCTAATAAATAATATCAGGTGTGTTGATACATAAGCGAAATCTAGACTTGTTAAAAATTTCAGATTTCTAACTTTCAATTGCAGTAAGAAAGAAGGCCCAAGCAAAAACCTAAGAAACAACAAAACAAGACGATCGAAGATTGAAAGTGGCATGATGTCAATTAACAAACAAACAAACAAAATCATTTCAAGAATAAAGCTCTTTGTATTTTATTCATTTCATATTTTTCTGTGACATATTTCAACAGCCTTGGTAACTGTACTGTCTTGTTCGGTTAATGTTGAAAATGTCTATTGTGTATTTTTCTTATTGTGATTTGGCCCAAAAAAAAATTTACCACCGCACTCATGCAACCGAAAATTAATTTTATAACTTGGTTGATTAGCTAAATGTGACAACGAACAACCAAATAAGTGTTATTACACTATTACTATTACTGCAGGCAATACTTTAGAGGGTGTTAGTACTGCCGCCATTACTACTTTTATAACCTCACCCAATTAGTCTTTCAACAACATTTTCTCACAAACAAATTCAACAAATTATTCACGATTTGCAAAAATAAAAACTTTAAAAAAACTTTAAAAACCCATCTGGAATCATCTCATAAGTTTTAAACACATCTAAATCACTTCCTTCATAAGATTCGAAACACCTGAAATTTTGTTGACAAAAAAATGAACTTCTTCAACAACACTGTCGATATGACTAAGTTATATCCAAACTATAAACCAGTTCCCTTCGATCACACATATATATTATATGATCCAGAGGATATAATATCATCGATATCGGTACATTTATCATTGTTGCCAATCTATATTATGGTCTTTTATACTTCCTGGTTTTTAATAACCAGAGAGATTGAACCGGTTATTATTGTAGGTGGTCATTTGTGCAATGAAATCGCTAACAAGATAGTGAAAAGATTGTTCAAACATCCTAGACCTGATTTTCATAAGGATTTCGGTATGGGATCTTATAGTCTTACTTATGGAATGCCATCGGCTCATTCACAATTTATGGCATTTTTTGCAGCCTATTTCATTTGTGTTCTCATGTTTAAAGTTGAACATTTATCAACAATTCTGAAATGTGCTGGATATGTTTCATTAATATCCGCTGCAATCTTAGTGGCATTTTCAAGAGTTTATCTCTTGTATCATACCATACCTCAAGTTGCTGTCGGAGTTATGTTAGGATTTGTATTGGGGTTGTTGTTTTTCATAGCATCTTCGATTGCTAGAGATACCGGAATCGTTGATTGGGTGTTGGAATGGCCAATTGTAAAGTTCTTCTTTGTAAAGGACTCATATTATCATAGTTATAAATCTTTTAAAGATGAATACCAATATTATTTATTAGAAAGGAAATCAGTCAAACAGAAATTGATTAAGAAGTTCCTTTAGAGTTGTCAACCAAAAAAAGCATATTTACTTACTATTACACGTGTCTAAAATAAAAGTTAATAATCAATATACCTAGAATGACGCTGCATCTTTGCACTTAGAGATTTATATGAGCTTATCTTATGTAATTTTATTAGAACATTTATGATACAGAAAAGCAGTAGAAAAAATATGCTATGACACACACTCTATCCTATCCCTATTAGAAGTCATCCCACTTATCATCGTCGTCTTTATTTGATAAATGCTCATATTGCGAACGTTCTTGTGGCTTTCTATAACCAAAGGCAGATGGGACTTGGTTATTAGCCCCTCCAAACAAACTTCCAAATCTACTATCAATAGTCTTGTTTAATCCATGTTGATTGATTTCATTTGTAAAACTTTGGAACGTTTCTTGACCATATTTACCTGTTTCTTGCATCTTTTGACCAAATTGAGCCATTGCTCTTTTGGCTTCATTACCGATATCACTAGATTGAATAGTGTTCAAACTTGGCTTTATTACTGATTCGTTAACTTCGGCAACTGATTTTACAACAGTAGACGAGAACAAACCCCAACCTTTAGTTAAAGTACCCAAAGGATCATTTTGAAGAGAATCTAAACTCAAACCGGCCATTGAAGAGTTTCCATTTTGCTTTGGTGGAGGTGTGTTACCAAAACCAGCATATCTACCACCTTGAGAAGGAGGTAAATGTTCTGGTCTTTGATCATTTCTAGAGCCTAACTCAGCAAAGTATGATTCATTTCTTTGTTTTTGATCATTAGGCAACTGTGGAGTAGAACGAGCACTGTTTCCACCAAAAGCAGGAGTAGATGCTCTTGATGAAGTTACAGAGTCACCGTTAGGAATGATTTTGCCACTATGATCTTTTGGCACAAATTCTCTACCTTCCACTTCACAAGTCAAGATTTCCTTATAATCTTCAGCCACATAATTATCATATTTGGCTTTGGCAGGTAATGATAAATCAACTCCATTAGAAGCGAAATAGTTTTTTAATCTTTCATTACCACCAATTTCCATTCTTAAAGTTTCTTCAGGTTTAAATGAATCCATTGTTATTGATCTTACAAATGAAATATGGACACCTAATCCTCTATGAACACCAGCACATTCTAAACAAATAAAAATACCAAACTTAGGAGAAGCCCATTGTGGGTTTGGTGCTGAACAATCGAAACACTTCTTATTATCTCCTGTCTTTTGCAATCTAAGTAACTTTCTACGTGTTTCTGGATCAATGGATGACATGTTCTACCAACCTAAAAAAATCTAGTCTATTAATTATATTGAAATCGTTATTAAGGGTGATGTGTCAGTGAATGCAACTGTCTATTATTTATTGATCACTATTTATTTCCCAGCACCTTTGTGAGTGAATAGGTTATAAATAGATATTTGATTATTAGATAGTGTGAAAGGTGAAGTGTGTTAATTAACGGTGAATGATAATTTCAAGCCCACGAAAAAAAAAAGAAACAAAGCAAAATTGCAAAATGTTTCCAAGTTATCACACTAATTACTATAGTACATACCTCTCCAAATGTATTCTTACCAGAGTGTTTGACAAATTATGTTCAAGAGCCAATGTATAACTGTGAAAGGCTTTCTATGCGTTCTTTATTGATTCCTTATGATTTTACTTTCCTGTTGTTTTGCTAGTCTAATTTTACGAGATGAAGCAATCATCATACACCAAGATCTACCTACATGATGAATTTGGTAAATATTCACAGCTGTTTGTCAAATATCTTTATAGAACAGTCATAGTCACCCCAGTAGTGGACTTCATTGTCCACTAGACTAAGAATTGTAGACTTTTTAGCTTACATCCACTAAATGTCTCAATCATTAAAGTGCGATTCTCTTGTCCTAAGTCGCGACAATAAAACGACACCAGTTCTAGGTTTTCTTAGATTAACTGAACTTACTTGCTATGCTAGTTTTTTATTATGTTATACACCATATATTAAACTTCTTATACATGTTTTACATACAGAAATAAAATACCGGTAAACTGTGTTTTAGTAGGGAAAATTTTAAATAACCTACGAATTAAGAAAGCCATTTAATAGGGTGATTTGTAGAGGATGTTGAAATATTGTACCCATTTTCTTAAAAAGTCAGTCGATAATTCAAGTAATGAGTGTTGTCGTCGTACTGCTGTTAAAGAGTCAACAGCTATGAGGTACTTGTTAAGAGCTAGTGCTTGTTCGGCTGTAAGTGCGTGGTTGCAGATGAAATTCTGAAGGCGTAGTTGTATAAATGCTTGAAGGTGTTTGAACCACCTTTTTGTAGGATATCGAACTACTCGGAAATAGTCTAAGCACTCAACTGAATTTCGAATGTAAAAAATATTGAAATCACAACTCGTCTGCAATTTCACTCAGTGAAGGCTTTTGAGAAAGACCGAAAAGGGTTTGGAGACCATCCCAGCTTTAGTATAACCATAACCATCAAACGAATATAAAAACCAACCCTCCCTACATAATGAGAAATCAGGTTTGAGAGGGGTTGAAAAAAAGTGGTGTGATTCTGTCAAGCAACAAATCATTATTCTAAAACCTTGGTCAGACTGTTCAACATGCATTGTACAGTATTAGTAAACCATTTGTGACATTCGGACTGATGTTTCGTGAGTATGGTATACTGATTAAGCAAGACTATCAGCAGACATAATCAAATGTGTGATTTTATTGAATTGAAGGAGTTTGAGCAAGTTCCTCGAAAATGCGTAAACTCACCCCTAGCTGAAAGTTTAAAAGCAAAGAGCAAGGGGTATAAAAAGACACAGTTAGTCCACCATTAACAGAATATTAATTTATTTCTGCCAAGAACATGTCGAAATATTCATTTATCGATGAAATTTTGAAATTACCTCCAGAACTAGTGGAATTAATATTTGGGTTCATCCAGAATGTGTATTTGCACACATACCTAGACAACCCCTTAATTGGAGAATATGCGCTTAGGAACTTATTAAGAAAAGTCTACATACCAAGCTTTATAAGACGACCATACCAAAAGGAGAAGAGGCTACATATACCAATAGGGGATGAGAATTTCATTCGCCCATGCGCCGATGCCGATTCCAAAGGTTGGTTCACATTTGAAGATATTTATTCATTTATTGAATTCATGAAAGTACATCCACATTATCCAGTGCAAACCGCTATCTTTTTTAATGCAAAAGATGTACTTACACTTATGAAGTTAGATCATCTGTTATTTGTTGCTATTGATCAGATTGATGTCATGGATGAGGTTCCAGAGGACTTGAAAATACTGCGGGGTTTCCGTGATCTACTCGAGTTCTGCGATCAGAATCTTATCAACGAAAATGATATCATGTTGCTATATAATAAGGTTGCCTATTTGTCTCTAGAAGGGATTCCAGATAATGAATCTTTAGGGAAGTTCGTTCACTTGAGTAAATTGGAACTTCGGGATGAGATATTATCTAAACAATTACACTCGCTCCCAGAAAGTTTGAGGTCTCTACAGACGAGTTTGATAGTGGACGGAGAATGCAAGCCCAAACTTCCACATACTTTAAAGACAATTGATGTCAAGTTGAGTTTGGCAGCTGATGCAAGTTTTGATATATCAGACCTGGAAAATATGACATCAGTTAAATGTACAGTTATTTCCGATACCTGCTTCAGTCAAATTAAACTTCCTACACAGATAACTAAATTACAATTGGCACATTTACACCATCAAACCAATTGGTCAATAATTGATACATTTCCCCTTCTCAAAAGCTTACATATTTGGTGTAACTTCCCCAGGTTACACAGTTTGATGGATAATTTGATTCTTCCGAGATCTTTAGAGGAACTATGCATATCTGGCGGAACTGATTTAGATACTTTAGTCACTTTCCACCGTGGATTTAAGTTACCTCCCAATCTCAGAAAATTTCTATTGAGCTTTGTTAGAGTGGAATTTGAATACGGGTTTCGACTTCCTCCGAAATTGCAAATCATAAGTATTTTCGATGAAACTGGACATGGATCGAACTGGGAACAATTGGATTTAAGTCCCAATTCGCAAGTGTTGAACGGTTGTCATGAATCAAATTGGCAGGAATTAGATTTGACTCCCAGTTTACAAGTTCTAAACCTAAAAGTTGATACAATAAACATTAACAGAATCCCTGATTCATTAGTTGTTTTACATCTCCATGCCAAAAACTTGGACGAGATTGATTTCTCCAAATTTTTTAAATTGGTCCGACTAGTGCTTCACTCAAATAATCTTAAAAGAAGTCATTTCGTGTTTCTGAACAGCCTAAGGTATTTAAATCTATCAAAGAACAAACTCAATAGGGTAGAGATAATTAGTCCAAATTTAAAACATCTTGATCTAGGTGATAATGAAATTACCAGATTGGAAGATTTGTCACTACCGGATACTATAATATCTTTGGTATTGAGCAACAATCCACTAGCTGTGAAACATAAGCTAACCGAATTCACATTTAAGTTTCCCAAATGTCTACGAGCCTTAGAATTATGTTTCTGTGGAATTGATTCAGAAAAACTTTGGAATTTGAATTTGAAAAACACTTGTAGTCGTCTAAGAAATTTAGGATTAGTGTCGAATGGATTGAATGTCATTGATCCAGGCCAGTTCCCGGAATTATTATACTATCTTGATTTGGCATGGAATCATCTAGACCAACCAGAACTCGACCTTTCTCCTTTGTGCAATTTAGAGAACTTAAATTTATCCAATACTCTTTCTGGTGAATCGTTTACTTCGGAAAGGAGAGTGATTTTACCGGGATCGTTGGTCCATTTAAACATTCTTGGATGTAATCTCAGTCTGGAACAATTTTTCCAATTCAACTTTGAGAAATGTAAGAATTTGAAAACCCTTGAAGTTGCTTGGAATAAAATAGATAACTTTGAAGAACTTGCATCGGAACTAAAAACAAAATGCCCATCTTTAAAATGGATTTGCTATTATGTACCGGAAATGGTTGAATTTTAGTTTGGTAGTGTTTATATTGTAGTCGAAGAATTTCGGTAATATAAGAAAATCGGAGAAGTCTCCAGCACTCATTTAGTGCACCTTGCTAATAATAAGTCGCTTCTACTAATTTGAATCCATTTAGTCATGGACATGATAAAACATAGAGATGGCTACAATGGGCTTTAAAATCCTCTAAAAAGAGATCACATGTTCCTCGTATATTAATGTAGAAATCGTTTTCTACATATTGTGAAGTATTCACAATTTGTTGGTACCATCTCTAAGAGCACCAATAATCGAAACTGGGTAATCTTTAGTTCCTCCATTGCCAATTTGCCAGCTCCCTCCATCCACAACCATTACTTCACCAGTGATGTACGACGCGGCAGGAGACAACAAGAATACAGTGGCATCAGCAATATCAGTTGTTGTTCCCATTCTTTGTAATGGAATTCTCTCGGCTATTTTTGCAGCAGTATCACGAGCAAGTCTTGACATTCCTTCGGTTCCCGCAATTGGCCCTGGAGCAACACCGACAGAACGAATTCCAAGAGGACCCAATTCCACAGCAAGTGCATTACACAAGGCATCAACACCTGCTTTGGCTGCTCCTACATGGATTTGGAATGGAACACCATAATAATGTAAAGTTGCACTGACGAAGAGGATGACACCTTGGTTCTTCTTCAATTCATCATAACATGCTTTAACAGTATTATAGGATCCTAACAAATCTATATCAACAACGGTTTTGAAAGCATTACTTGAAACATGATTAAAACTAGCTAAATAATTACCAGCAGCACCACAAATCACAAAATCAATCTTTCCTAATTCTTTAACCGTGATATCGGCAGCATCCTTTAAACTTTTCACACTACGAACATCGACATTACCAAGACCCAATACTTTAGATCCTGGTCTTAATGCTTCAATTTCTTTCGCACATTTTTCAGTCTTTTCGGCATTTCTTCCAATGATTGCTACATTTGCTCCCAATAACACAAGTGCAGCTGCTTGCCTAGAACAAATGCTTCCATTACCACCAGTGATAAATGCAACCTTGCCCTTGAATAAGTCTGGTTTCCAAACACTTCTGGAGACCCATGATTGATCTAACGTAAGTGACATGTTAACAATTTGCTTTAGTATAAAGAATTATATAAGTGATTTACAAAACCGAGATCCTCAAGGATTGTTTTGGTAGGAAAATCAGTTGCTCTTTATAAGTATCAGCGTTCTTTTTTCAGAGGAAAGTTCATACCCCCGCCCCCACAAAAAATTTGAAATGGATTTCCGAGGGTAAGTTTCCCGAGGTACAACGGATTTAGCGTGGGTCTAATCTCCGGAGAGAGACCACCGAATTCCCACGAATACATATTAATCAATTATTAAAGTTAAGTTATCTACCATATATCATTATCATTATACTACAATAGAACCCCTGAATCTTCCGGAGTAGCCGACACAGCTAATCTCATTTTCTTATTGCCATTAGTAAAATCAGACTTAAAATTCTCGGCAAGCTTCCCCTGCAGCAGCAATGAAGATAACGCATCTTCAGCTAAATGTATTCCATGACCCTCCGCGGTGGACCTTTTCTCTACTTCTCGCTTCCTCTTTTCGATGCGTTCTACCCCATTCGATTCTGAAAGGTTGTCTACAATCTCTGGGTTGCTATCCTCATTTTGATCTTCCTCGGAATCAATAATTTCACGCGTTACATCTTCAGCCAGTGAATCCCCATTCGCGTAAAGATCTTGACCATCGTTATCTTCATGTAGAAACTCCTCCTCATTGATCGGGGTTGAAGCATTATGCTCTAGGAGTTCCTCGTCAGAACCAGGATTCAAGTCATCCGTCTTAATTTCCTCGTTAATATGTTTCGTTTGTGCACCTTTGGATAGACCAGCAAATCTCTCAACTACTAAAATAAGGTCCTTTCCTGTACTAACATAATCCAATTTCTTATCGAGGAATCCCCTATAATTGTCATAAACATATTTAGCTAGTAATTTATAATTGTGCAACTTGCTTGAAATTATACTAGCACAATTTCGAATTATGATTTCAAGAAAGTCTAAACAAGCTGAATTAGCGAGATTGTTTTCTTCCGCCACGGTCTCAAAAAACCTAATGAAATATCCCAAGATGTCATTTACAAGAATGTAGCGACAATAAAGATTGTCATTAAGTCCTATGATATTCTTTAAACAACGGATGACACTCAATTTTAAGGTAATTTTGCAATTGGTATCTAACAACTTAGCAGCTCCTAGTAGAATATGATTTTCCAAGAAGAACGGTCTAGATACAAGTATTTTGTGTTCTCTGGTACAAAAGGAAAACAAGTCACATAGATGTTGAAATAGCAATTCATCACCATGGACTATCAATTTAATTGATTCATCCTGTAAATCTTTGGCTTGTGCAAGGTCAATGAACTTTTTAAATAGATTGGGTGCTACTTGCAAATAAAATGCAGCAAAATAGTTTTTTGTATTTATATCTTTAAACTCACCGCAAGAATCATTTGAATCTTCATCTCCATTACTGTCGACCGTACTTCCATTAGTGGCAATATTGGAATCCAACAATATTTTCAACGCTTCAACTGCTTGAAGCTTTAATCCTGGGTTTTTATCTTCGCCTAAAAGCTTTGCAAGTATCGATATTAATGTCATGTCATCTGATAATTTAAGTTTGACCTCTTTTGATTCGATAATGGTATCATCTTTGTTCACTTCATCTGCAATGGGACTTGGTAAGGGAGGATCCAAATTGTCTATTGTTTCTTCTCGATCGATTGTATGAACCAAAGATACATCCTGTTCAATTATAATGACAATTAATTCTGTTCCTAGCACTCGAGTCTTGTTATCCAGATCATTTAATGCAAAACTTATCATTTGAAATAGCCCGTTTTTTACCAACAAGGAAAAGAATTCCAGCTTTTGGAAAGATTGAAGTGACTTAGCAATTAGGACATATTGATGAAGCATTTTTACTCCGTCTCTTCTTAATTCTATATCTGTATCGTTAGCTTGGTAGATTTGGAATAGCCTCTGCAATATGGTACTATCTTTTAGGTAATTTATTATCTCTACCTGGTTTAAATATATTAATGTGGACAATAGATTAAATGCTTGGTCATCTAGAAATCTTGCAAGTACAACATCTTTCAAAAAAGTTAAATGAAAATCTTTCTTAAAGATCAGTAGGTTCGCCACGGGAATGATTGATTTGAATGACTTTGTTGTGAGAAAATCGCGATGACATGATTTAAATTTAGGATATTCTGAGTCATATTCTAGTATTCCGGCAAGTGAAAACAACTTCTCTTCTGTCTCAACGAAGTCCTCAATCAAACTGATTTCGTTATATAAAATTAAAGACTTTAAGATTTCACTTAGCGTGTACAAACTATTCAATTTCTTCTTTGCTTCAGCCTTATTGAATGCATCTACTAATTTCGTAAAATAGTTATGCTCCACTATATATTCCAGAATCTTATGTCTTGTAAAATTGGCATTTGAACCTTGATTTATTAGATCCAAAATAGTTTCCAAATTGTCATCAGTTGGGTCTTCAGGATAAGCCACCGGTCCAGTTATCAACTCGGTTAAATCATCACCTTCTGCAGAATTCAGTACCACGTAGTATAATGATATTCCTGGACTATAATTTTCTTGTTGGGCTTTAATTATAAAATCACATAGGTCCGCACAACCTTCATTTTCTTGGAATGATAAAGCCAAATCTTTCCCTGATAAGTCAGTCCAAACAATCAAAGTTTCCTGTTGTCGCTGGTATTGAATAGAACCTTCTAAGAATGATTTCAATATTATATCATTGGAGTTTAGTTCATTTCTAACAAGAAAGTAAGGTGAATGTGACTCGGGATCTATTTCACCTACACAATAGCCGGTTCCATTATCTATCCAATCTTCGCCATTAAGTAAATATACTTTCACTCTTCTCGGAGTCAGTCCCGGTAGATTCGGTCTTTCTTCATTTTTATTTGTACCATTGCCAATTCCGTTCGTATTTATCACGCCACCAGTTGGTTCCATTTTTCGCGTCTTTGACATGTAAGAATTCTACTAAGTTCTTTGATTATTGATTTATATAGTGAAGTTCGCCTTGTTTGTGAATTATATGATAGGTTCTTGTGGGAAAGAATCCTTACTGCACGTTTAAATGGTATCAAAAGTATTTGTTTTCACACTTCTCGTGTTTTTAGTTGTTTCTATTCAGCGTTTTACAATGATTTGGATTGTATACCCATCAAAATTCGTCACACCTTCTCTTGGATCTTGTATGACCTTGTTATCGGAAGCAGATTCTCTTCCTCACAGAATAATGTTAAAAATGGGGATATGTTCAATATTTAATCAAAAAATTCTGCAATTGATTATTTATTTTTAAATGTTGTCATATTTTCTTTTTTGGTTGTTTGGTGTTTTTCTTGATTGCTTGGTTTTCAATTCAGAAAAATTTATGCCGACCTACCACGACCAGTGGGACTTCATAATTTTTTTTTCTCGTTATAATTTTAGTTCAGTTGTCGCCTGCCCGAATATTTCTTCTCACTAAATTTTAGTGCCATTTGTTTTCCATGCACCGTAACTTTTGTCCCACTCCGTTCTACGGATTATCCACTTTCAAGAGAATTCTCGGACCACCCCTCCGCCCACCCTGCCTGACGCGTCTACACCTCGCACGACGACACCACGCCTTTTCTATTAAATGTTTTATTACATTATATGTACGCAATGCCTATTTACAGGAGATATATGGCCATTTTCAATGACACACTAAAGCAGCACTTGCTAAATTTCTTAACCAGTCTACCTTATCGACATCATGTGTATCTTCAACTTCACCCCATTCTTCTGTTTGGAAAATAGTTTCCAAGTTACCCAACTCAACAATCTCTTCAACGGTCTTGTGGTAGTAATCATTAATATCCAGTTTATTGAATTGATATAATTCTTTCATAACCTTTTCGTTGGAATTATTTGATCTAATCAATGAAATACCACATAAGAAGGATTTGGTTGTCAAAATAGCCTTTTCTAATGCAATCAAATCATAGATTGGAATGCTATCTAACCAATCTAATACAACTTCTTGAGTAGTTATTGATTGTCTATTACCCCTTAAACCATCAGTTTCACAATCTAGAAATGTTAACTCGACTTTATCTTCAGGATTGGCTAATAATCCACCCTTGTTTCTAGCATAAGTAGTAAAGAAATTATTATATTCTTCGATTAATGGTCTATATAACTCTTCTTGTCTTTGTCTCAATTTTCCACTATATTCTTTCTTGGTTGTGAAGATAAGACAAGTATCAGTATCAAGATATCTTAACATGCTAATTTTAATATCTTCAACACTACCAACTTTCGCAATCATTTCTTCTTGATTAGATCCTTCTTCGGTACTTTCTTTAATACGTCCTAAATCAATAGCTCTTGCGGTCAATGAAGTTAATGGTAATGAGTTAGTCTTGATTTTCAAATCTGGCAAGTTTGCCCACTCATGGGCAATCAAATATGCCAATTGTTTTTTTGATTCAGGTACGGAAAGTGGAAATCCTAATGGAGTTCTCAAATTCTTTCCGTCTAACGTAATATCATAAGTTTTAGTTTCTGGGTTATGAACAGTACCTACTTTTTCCCAGAATTTGGCTAAGGTTTTAGATAATCTGTTGGTTTCCGTTGGGATATTGGATTCGATGGTTTTGTCACCTAATGGAATATCAAGTCTACCTGAAATGGCATAAGAAACGTTTGATTTAGAAAGAAATCTTCTGCTTGGAACAGCAGCGAATCTTAATGATCCTAAGACAGATACTCTTCTAGAAGTTACTCTAAGCATAATAAGTAGTGGTTAGTGTTTTAGTTGTTTCAGCAGAGATCTCGGAATCAATGAAAAAAATTTCAACGTCTGTGTTCAACGAGTGCGAAATTATCTCAGCGATATGAAATCGTTTGAAACCTATCAATAGTGATAATCAAGAATACTCTCTAACCGTACAAAGCATATAATGAACCAAGAAGCCCTTCAGAAAGTCCTAATTGAAATGGACAACCAGCTAAATAAGTCCCGTGCTGAATTATCAATGGTCAATGTACAATTAGAACGAGTGAACACCAATTTAACTGTCATTGATTCCACCAAGACCCGATTAAATAAGTTGTGCGAACCTACAGAGACTGTTTGGCAAGGTGTAGGTAAAGCATTTGTTGCCAGAACTACTAAGTCTTATTTAGACGATTTGAATCAAGATGAAAAGGAATTTAATGAAACTAAAAAGAGTCTTGTCATAAAGAAAGATTATTTACAAACAACTCTTGACAATACCATTCAAAATATGCAATCTATAGTAGGTAAGAAATAACAAATATAGAACTTGTACTATACGCTACATATATATTAATACACAGAAAATTAATCACTTTCATTTTCATCTACACCCTCATCCAAGATTCTTCTTTCAACATCCTCTTCTATTTGGTCACCCTTTGCTTTATCCTTCTCAAGCTGCATTCTTTCAGTAAGGAATACGTTAATTTGATCTTGAAGTGTTGTCAATTGAGCTCGCAAATTCCCTAATGGGGTATCATTAGCTTGACTTGGTTTATCTCTGTCTTCTCCACCAGCTTTTATTACAACATCTGAAATTTGAGTGGTTTTACCATATGTAGAATGGGGTCCATCACCTGGGTGAAACTCACGAGGTTGTGAAATATCAGGAGAAGTGTATTCGGCAGTGGGTATTAATGGTGGCATAGTTGTATCTGTTATCTTTCTCTTCTTGTTCAGTTCTTCCATTGGCTTGTACTCTACTTGTTTTACAACCTCAGCTCTTGCTAATGATGGGAAAAAAATCTAATTAATTACTATACTATGATACATAAATAAAAGCCAACAATAAATACTAACTAGTGAAAGTCCTTTACAGTACCAACTCTACATACAAAGATTTAATCTACGCTAAACTCCAACGCTATAATCTCTTATCTTGATTCTTTCTGCTGTATTAGAATATGCATTAAACTTGATTTCGATGATTTCATCAGTCTTAAAATCCAAATCAGGAATCTCATAACAAGAACATGACATCAAATATCCATAGAAAACCTTCAACACGGTGTCGTCAGCAACAATCAAGATATCTCCGCTCATTCTCTCCATTTCTAAAATCAAAGGCTCAATCTTAATAGCTAAATCATGATACGATTCGGAACGTGAATACCTGTAATGATAAGGATCCAAGCAATATTGGGCATATTCTTCAGGATACTTTTCCTTAATTTCCTCTTCCAGTAATCCACCAACGATTCCAGGATTCTTTTGAGATAATTGAATTCTATGCCTAATTTTAATATTATGCTCAGCAAAGTATTTGGTAGTTTGAATTGTTCTCTTTTTAACTGATGTCCAGACCACCAATGAATCTTCCTTGACCCCATCTACCCCTGCTGCTGGTTGTCGTTCATCAACTGATAATTCACGTTTAAGTTCACTATCGTTCAAGTTGTCTTCGATATAAGTCTTCCCTTGTGATTTTAAGTGATCGATTAAAGTACGAGTCAAGTTCTTGGCGTATTTAATACCATCTTCATCCAATGGTGGATCATAGGCATAGTCTAAGGAATTCTTATAACATCTCGCGAAAAACACAGAGCCCAGTTTGATTCTTGAGTTCATTAAGTAGAAAACAACCTTATTAATCAAATACCCATAATTGGAATTGTGTAATTCGATTCTTTCACCAAAATTAACAAACTTAATATATGACAAAATATGTTCCTCCTCAGAACCCATTGGTTTATAGTATGGTGCTAATGCATTGATTCTTTCACTATAATCTTTGTATGCTTTGTCATAGTCCCAGTTCTTATAATCCGGAGACAATCTAGCTGCTTCTTCCATATTCTTTAAGATAATAGAATCATCGGTTACTAAACTTTCAATAAATAAGACTTGAATATTCAATTCATTGAACTTTTGATGTAATTCCAATCTAAATTCCGGAATAGCATTAACGGCATCATAAATTGCAACCTGCCCTTTATCTGCTTTGAAAAAGTTCAAAATATCATCGAGACATTCATTAACTACCTTTTCCCTAATTGCATGAGCCTTTCCACTCTTAGGAGAAGGTACAAACAAATCATGAGTCAAATCATCTTCAGCACTAGCTCTTCTATAATCTCCTAAATGGAAAGAATGAGTCTTTACCCCTAACCAACGTAGATATCTTGTCAACGAAACAGATAAATGGGTTTTTCCTCTCCCGGGTAAACCAGCAAGAGCGATAATTATTTTCCCGGCATGGAATAATCTACCAGATTCAGTGGAATATAATTGTGCCCCACCCAATTCAGAAAATGGGTCAATAGCTTTATGAACACCATCAATCCCTGTAATATCACTAAGTCTTCTTGGGGGTCCACCAGTAGATGCATCAACTGGTAAATCATAAAGATTAGGTCTAGTATTATTGTGGAAAGACCACCGTTTGGTTGTTCTCATTTGGTTTCTAGAAATAGGTGAACTACCAAAGCCGTTAAAAAGTTCACATTCTTCATCTGAGATAGCAGAATTGGACATTTTAAGGCAGTATTTATATCTGATTGAATGGTAATAAAGGGCTAGAATAATTTACTATGGGGAGTTTTAAATGGTCTCTTAAGCGACTCGTCAATCATGTTGTAATTTATGTGTGATACTTTTTTTTTTAAGAAATTGTGGGTGAACATGGAAAAGTTTAATTCGGTGTGTATTTCCCAATTTGTTTATCTTAAGAACTGGTTTCAACAAATTTATTATCTTTTATTTTTTTTACCCCAGGTATCTTTCATTATGTAAACTCGTAGATGCACACTTTGTAGACTAGTATCTTCAGACAAAGAGGTTTAAAACTGTAATTAAACCGTGTTCAACGTTAGTTTTAATAGTGGATAATTAAAGCTTGATGTTACACTTATTGTATGGAAACTTAAGAATCCCTAGGTGAATTGCCTCAGCACCATGGTTTCGATTTTAGCATCCAGTTGCAGTTTTGCATCTAGTTCTTTGAATCTGGGCAAATTCAACAGAGCTGAAACTGTCTCGAGTATGTATATGTGTAATTTAATTCTTTTAGAGAAATCTTTCAAGCAGATTTATGAAGGTTTCTGTACCTTTGGGCGAGCAATACACACTACAACATTCAATAACAGAAGATATGACCATATTCGCTGACCTTACTGAAGAAAGCTTTCTAACTCAGGTAACTTAGAATAGAAATAAACAAGAAGACAAAGCTAGGTATTCTTCACCAAAATGTCATATAAATCATTTACTCGGTGAATAGAAATCACAGCGCATTCCATGATTATATCCAGCATGAGCTATCCAAATCTCTACAATGCATTCAGTAAAGTCATAACCAAAAATTCTCTAAAATTACAGAAACCATTAAAATACATTCATATTAAATAAACACGTAGGATAATATATAAAGTTTTATTACAATATGAAGTTAATTTATTCGGACTTACCGCCCTTTCTTTCAATCAAAGCCTTTCTATCCTTGTCCAAGTGTAATTTGGTGATGACAACCTTAGATGGGTGAATGTTAATTGGAACGGAAGCACCGTTAGACTTTTCTCTTTGTAATTTTTCAATTTGAACAGCGAACTTTAATCTGTAAACGGAGTTAACCTTACCTTCAGAACCCTTCTTGGAACCTCTGACAACTAAGACTTCATCGTTTTGTCTGATTGGTAAAGACTTAACGTTGTATTGTTCTCTTAATTCTTTAGATAATGGAGCAGATAATAAAACTCTTCTTTCAACAGAAGAAGCGTTGAAGTAAGCCTTTCTAGCTTTGGAACGAGAAGAAGAAACGTCTAAAGATTTATGTTAGTAAGATTGCTTTCTATTACCTATCCTCTAAGGTATAATTCATGAACTTCCTGGAGTTGTTTCTTTCAAGTAGTTTTATTCAATCTACCTTGCTAGGTTGCTATGGTGGTTTTTCAAAAGACTTCATAAATTATTACATTTTCTGAACAAAAAGGGTCGTGGTATCTCATATTCTTATGCATTACTGTTTGTGTATCTGATCACAATCTCGTATGTCATAAAATTTATTATTCCTGATGATGAATATCTCTTCTCATAGTTCACTCATTTTCTATCTTTCAATATTCTCACAAACAGCGTTGATACCACGATCTCATGAATTTATACCCTCAGGATTATGTTCTTTCGCTATGTTTGAAGCATACCTTGACTGATCTTGGCCATTTTTAATGTATTTCTAAGGTCTAGTTAGAATTTTATCAGTAACTCAATTGAAAGAAAATTTTTAGTATACTGAAAAAATGCGTATACCAACGATGTGTCAGGTTGGAAAATTCCTCACTGTTTGGTGGTGGTGACAGTACTACTGCGCAATAGTTAAGGTAGCCCAAAAAAAAAAAGGATGTTAGTGTAGCAACCAAAAAAATTGGGGTTTGTATGCAGTTTTAGGGCTTTAACCCTAAATCTCAACTGCACGTGATGACTTATTTTGCAACCAATTTTCATTTGCATCAACTTTTCAGCTCAAGAAATCAGGGTTTGTAGGACAAAAGAGGTGCAGTATTAGAGGAACAGGGTAATTGAAATATATGATTCCAGTTCCTGAAGTGGTCCTCCGTCACTGGCCTGCTTAACAAAGAGGAATAGAAAGAAAATGCACGAGCTGCAAATGTACAATCTTCGACTCTTGCTGAAAACAGTCAAGCAACATAATCTTGCTAATCCTAGTAGCGTTAAAGGTATTGACTGGAATAATGGAAAGATTATTCATCACTTTTTGGAGCACAACCTGGTCTGCCTACCCAGTGTTGTCAAATACACCTTATGTATTTCTCACATGGTGCACCATTTTTTTGACGTTATATGTACAAATCAAATTACTCTTATTTCAAGATATTATGGTTGATATATATTTCTGAATACAGTAGGCTTTCCTTGTCAACTATACTGAGTTCAAACCAAAAAAAAACAAAACAGTTGATAGAAGTTTATAAAAAAGCAACTAAGCCCGAGGCGGGACTCGAACCCGCAATCATTATCTCCGGAGGATAACACCTTAACCAATTAGGCCACAAGGGCTAGTTTGTAAGCCTGAAATGGTTATTGAAATATAGCTCCTGGATCCTGCATCGGTATTCAAGCATTCCAGTAATCTTATTTAAAGTGGTATACTAATATCAGGGTGTTGGCTAGAGGTTTGTAAGTTTGAAGTTATTAAATTAATTTTTTTGTTTCGCTGCTCGGGTTTCTAAATTTGGAGTCCATTTGATTATTTACCAGATACGTATCACTTCAGTTTGGACCCAAAATAAATAATTAAATAACTATACTTTTTGTGCTTAAAGTCGTAATTGAATATTGTTAGATGCTTGATTTATATTGTTTCTTTTAAGGAAATCAAGTATGTCTCAGAGACGATAAATACGGTTAAAACGTTTCGGAGAACTCCAAAGACTACTGGAAACTAAGTAAATCGGTACCTAAGTACAAAGTTTCACATTCCTCAATATCATATAGTAGCAAGCACCTGATCATTCCAAACTTTTTCAATTACCGTCGACTTTCATTTTGAAGTGTGCTGCCAATTGTTCTTGGTTTTCTTCATGTCTTAGTTAATTGTCACTGATTCTTCAATTACATAAAGATACCAAGTTATACACCTAGATAGCAGTCTTCTAGTATGGTTGTCATTACAAACTGATATCTAGTAATTGGCTGTTTGATGATCAGTTTTTTCTAAATGGATAAATCATTTGACTGCAAAATTTTATTAACGATCTCTCACAACTTCAGGAACTATTTTATTCAGTGACTCCCTTATTGTAAAACTGTCCCAGAAAAAAAAAATGATTAGATTTTCACTTCATCAAACAATCAGTAGCCTGGTTATATAGTTCAAGGAATACGATGAGTTTGCTACAACGGTCCTCCATTTTAAGCCCTCGAGTCTTCAATCCAAAGCTTTTGGGTTCAAAGCTTCCAATTTTACCAATTGGCCTCTTAAGAACATACAATACTTCCAGACCATTCTCCCCGCAGTATTTTAAGCAACAGCCACTCCTTAATCATTACAAAATCAGCAGCAATGTCTTCAAGTTAGCTAGAGCATTATACTCAACAAATACAGCACCTCCTCCTCCTCAAGCAGACCATGATAAGAACGCTAAGGGTAAAAAAATTCTCAATAGAATATCAAGAGCATTTACATTTTCTTTATCTACTTTGATCGTGCTTGGAGCAGCTGGAATCGCTGTATTAGTTGTTTATTTGATCTTATCTGAATTGTTTTTACCTTCAGGAGATACCAGAACTTTCAACAAAGCTGTGAAGTTAATTGAACAAAACGAAGCTGCTCAAAAGATTTTAGAATTTCCAAAGGGTAATAGATTGAAAGCACATGGGATTGTATCCGCCGATAGATGGGTTCGTAATAGACCTGTTCAAAGCGTTAAAACAAAAGGAAAAGATGGAAAAGACCATTTATATATGAAATTCATGGTTGAAGCCGATAATGGAAAATATGGTATAGTTACATTAGAACAAATTGATAATTCTTTCTGGAATGTTGAATTTGCATACATTGCCTTGGACGTTCCTGGGTCAAGAAGAATTTATATTGTTGAACCAAAGTTTAAACCAAAAAGTCTACTTCCAACATTTCGCAGTGGAGGTGGGTTCTTGGGTCTTAAATGGGGACCAAAGAAGGATGACGAATAAGAGATGTTATTTAATGACTTCAATTTTTTACGAAAAACATTTAAATCAAGATAGTTTATATATAAATATTCAATAATAATTCAGCAAATACAACCTACATATTTTCTAAATGAAAACCGTCCCAACTGCGATAACTGTCTGAACTAAGACCTGCCAGTAATAGATAAATGGTTTGTGACCGCCAGATGATGCCTGCGAGCCAATGAGATCTTGTTTCTTGTTAGGATTCTGAGGGGCCTTGGTATAATTATTCAGTGAAATGACTGATTCAACTGTAGTTCCTTCCTCTAGTGCGTCTGGAGTTAGAACTTTGTCGCAATTGCGGCCGTCTGATGTGAATATTGATTTTAAATCAAAAGGTTGTTGTCTTCTCGCTAATTCTCCGAATCCAGTACGACAAGTTTCCTCGTTTTCTCCTTCCTCATGGTAAAGATTATTCAATATATAGGATGCCCTTGTTCTTGAGTCGCAGTCGGAGTAATTGCCATATTTACCAGTTCTCCCATTAGCTGTAATTTCCGTGCAGTCAGTTTTTTGGCATAATTTGGTAAGAAGTATTTGTTCATCAAATGGTGTAATTTCTGGAATAACACAATCAAACGTCTTAAGTAAGCATTCGCATTTACCTTCATCTGGGGTTTGTGGTAGGTTGTAAGAAATGTCCCATGATTTGTCAGGTTTGTTACATACCACTTCAAGAGGCTCGTCAACTTCATTGACTGTAATTCCTAATGGTGATGCAGACTTGAGCCTGAACTTCAACGTATCGAAATCTAACAATTTGACAATTTGGCCATTCTTCTTCTCAACAACAATACCATAATGATTGACTTCTTCAAAATATTCATAAGCAATACCACCTGAAAATACTTTCGCCATTGTAGGTCCAAATATTGCTTCAACTTCTGTAAAAGGTCTTGGTGAAATAATATTACAACCATACTCACTGAAAAAGATAGGCACTGGATAATCACTGAACTCAAAAGTTAAATGTCTATAACCTGAAGTAGAATAAGTGGAATATCCACACCACTCGTATACATTGATTGCAAAAAAGTCGACCATTCCTTCTTCTGTTCCATCAATCGTGCAAACAAAATAGTTTGCTAAATTATCTCTAAATGAAGTATCATCATTGGATGCATAACCAACTGGGATCTTTCTATATCCCTTTTTTTTTATGTATTCTTTTGCATCTCTGATAGCAGCTCTGACAAATGGAGAGGCTCCAGTCGTTGTTGGAGAATTTGAGACTTCATTACCAGCAAAAAAGCCCAACAAATTGTTGTATTTATGTAATGAATCAATAACTGCTTGATATCTTTTTAATAATACTGTATCCCAATGAGGGTAGTCTCTTCTGATGGAAATGTCAGGTTCTGAAAGGTCCGCTAAAACATATATCCCAGCATCTGCAAAAGCATTCATACAAACATCATGATTGGCGGTTGGAAGGACTTGATAAATTCTAATAAGATTAACACCTAATTCTTTCAAATATTCCAAATCTCTTAAACATGTATATGGATTTGCCATTGAGTCAACATAATGAGGCTCTTTGGAGTTGTCATATATTTCACCTTCTTGTCGTGATTTTTGGTATGAAATACCTTTAATAAAGAATTGCTCTCCTGTGTCACTATAGAAAAATTTGTTGCCGACGACACTTATTGTAGGGATGGTTTGAGATTGCTCCTCGGGAGTTATTGTCGAACTGTTGCCAGAGAAGGCACTGATTATTGAATTAAGCGATAAGAATGTTAAGACTAGTGGTATTAATGTCATTTTTATGGTGTTTGTTTAAGATTGGACGATAACCACATGGATGCAAAAAAAGCACAGAAGTTTATGAATTTTCGCAACCAAATCAACAAAACACAGAAACAAAACAAACGATTGCCAAAATTAAATCAACACTTATCTTATTATACAAATATTACTTCCTTAAAATAAATACACATTAAATTACCTATAAAACTTCAAATAATTTCTTAAATTCCTTTTTGCCCTTACACTCAATCATATACAATTCATCATCAGATACTTTAACCAATAAACCAGCTTTCCCAATTGTCTCTAAATAGTTAAATTTGGAATCTTCTGGAACCAACCAACCAAATTCCTGTTTACCAGACGTCTCATTTGTTAACTTAAAATGAAAATATGCCCGCAATGACATCGGTTCATTCACAATACTAACAGACAAATTATACATTGCCAAAATCTTCCAAGATGAAGGTACATAGATCTTAGAATAAGATTGAGTTTGCATTTGTAATCTCACAGTTAGCTGAACTAGTTCTCTGCTTTCCACAATATTATTTAAAACGCAAGAATTGGAAATATCTTCGGCATTGATTGAAAGACGATATGATAAATTTGTCAATTCTTTATTTCCAGCTTCTTGAGAAGGAGATGCAAGCGGAATTGAACTCATACTTGTCATAGTAGACGAATGACTTGGGTGTGAGTCAATCAAGGAAGAAGCAATTGTACCATCGGAAAAGTTTAATCTAGAATCTCTTAATGAATTAGGCCTGGACGAAATGCTTGCAAGTGCATTTTCTAAATTAGTGAAAATACTATTAATCAAGGCTCCCGTTGTACATCTAATTGTTAAACGTAATGGCTCAACTGTTATTGAATTAATCGAACTTATTTGTAAATCCAACGCAGCTGATCTTCTTACTTCCGTCATTGCTGGATCAATATCTAATAATACCAATGGAATATCTACAAAGTGATTGCAACGAATGTCGAATTCTTCCTTGAAGACAATCAACCAATGCTTCTGCAATTTGTAGTTCATAACGATCTTGATAAACAATCTTTCGCTGACAGTTATCATTTCCCATTTCCCATATTTTTCCTTCCATTTTGATATTTTCATAGATTTTGGAGCAGTTGGACTGATGAAGAAATCTATAGTGTCATCCAGATTTATTGAATCCTTTAATTCTTGAGGAATGCATAATTCTTCTTTATCATTCTTGCTGTCTCCCAACGTAGCATTTGACTGATTAACAGTTGGTTCATTCCGAGGCTTTTGGAAAAAGTATGTTGATGTTGAAGATGGTAATGCAAATGGGGCTGGAAGAACAGAGCTGGATCTTTCGGCTTTCTTTTGTGAGTCAGCTTCTTCTTTGTCAGAGAGTTCATCCGATAATCCTTTCGATGGACTTGATGTTTGTGATGCATTTGGTTGTTGTGATGCATTTGGTTGTTGTGATGCATTTGGTTGTTGTGATGCATTTGGTTGTTGTGATGCATTTGGTTGTTGTGATGCATTTGGTTGTTGTGATGCATTTGGTTGTTGTGATGCATTTGGTTGTTGTGATGCATTTGGTTGTTGTGATTGTTTTACAGGTTCTTCCTTTTGCACTGCAATTCTGTTCTCAGGTAATGGTTTCAAGACTTTCATCGATTCATCATATGGTGTTGATAATTGGGTAGGTATAGGAACGTTTTCTTTTCTGATAGGTTGGGGTTTGATTGGGGCAGGCACAGCTTCAAAACCAGGAGTAAGTGTTCTCAATTTAGGCTTTGATGTTTTCTTGAAAATACCCAAGATTGACTTTCGTTTTTCCTTTGTGTTTTTTGTTTTTGGTAATGATTCACAAGAAGCAAATGAAGGTTCATGCATCTTTCCAAAATTAACAAGATCCACGGAAGACCCATTGGATAACTGAAACAAGGTCGGTTTGGATTCTTTTGCACTTACGTCGGGAAGAGATGATGCAAACAGACTCTTCATTTGTGATTGTAATGGTTGTTCATCTTTTATATCAGATTCAAAAGACTCCTCTATGATACTTTCGGGATATTCTGTAACATTACTAAGATGTGCAATCTCTGCTCGAGAAGAAACCGGTCTCTCTTCAATCTCGGGATTTAGTAACTGGAGTGATGACAGTGGAGTCATTTGGAATAGGAACTCATCGTTATCTTCATCCTTCTCTATACCAAATGGAGTTGTAGATAATGTCTTTTTTATAAGGGGCAAGGAACGGTTATATTGGTCTTTCACTGGCGAACTTTGACTAGAACTAACTGAAACCGGTGAAGTTTTTGCCGATTTCCCGGGTGATTTTTTCATACATGATTTATATTTAACTTGAGGAGATTCAACAGTTCCCTTTGAAAGATTTTCCACAGAAGCATTCTTGCTATCAATCATATCAATTCCTAATCCAAGGAATTTAGTTGAGCTACTGCCCCGATTAAGGAGGGAAAACTCGTTTGATGGCAAATCGCTTCTTTCTGATGGGAATATAGTTGATAATTTATTAGCCCAGGCATTCAATTTATCTGATTCTTCACAAACGATAATAATAGTTTCGTTCTCGGTAATTGAAGGAGAAGAAAAGTTAATTGCATGTAATTCTAACTTGTTAGAACTATATGAAACAGAAACTTCATTAAGTCTAAATGGTGGATACTGGAGTGATCTGGTTACTTCTTTTCCGTTTTGATAATCCACCGACAAAATAGCCAAAGCATTGTAATCACCTGTTCCTGCGAGGTCTAGTAATAAAAACTCAATGGGTTCTTTCTTTCCTTTAAATTCTATGAATAATGATTCGTCCATGCTTCTTTCTACAATTTGATCAACTGTGAAAAAACTTGATACAAGCTGCTTACCTCTTCGGTGATAAGACCCAAATGGTCGAATATTAGTAAACAGTATAGCATTCAATCTCTTTAAATCAAGATGTTTATTATAATCACTGACCACAACTTCCAACTTGTCTTTAATTGCAGCCAATTTTGAGAATATAAATGGATTTCGCAAGTACTGGGAACAAGATTTGATAAATGTTATATAATGAGTCAAGTTCTCTATTGGACAATTTAAGCATTTTGAATCAAAGCTGGTGGCGTCTTCTGAACTGATCAAGCCTTGTGAATACTTTTTAAGTAAACCCAAGTGATTGTCATCTAACCATAATATGAACTCATTAACAAAATTTTTGAAAGATTCCAATCCCAAAATACCATCAGATTCACATTCAGCTGTTGTCTTGTCCAATATGGATAGTAGGCTAGTATTTTTGGTATGTAATCCTCGTACGATAGATGCAAAGGAAGATTGGGTAGATTTTCCAGGTTTAATAACTGCTAATACTTCCATTAAATCATTAGCATGCTTAGTTTCAGAAGCATGCAACTGGATAAGTGGTTGCGATGCATTGGCTTCCTTTTTTGTTGTCATTGAAAGTGTACCAATATTCAAAGGTATGAGGAGGTACAATATGAGTAATAAATTGGTCTTTTCAAAAAAATCTAAAGAGGAATCTTAATTTATAAATATGAAAAATTTAAGTAATTCAACAATCTGCTGTGGGACCAAGAAAAAATATCGTTCCGGTATATTTAATTAATTTTTTAAAAATGATTAAATTTCAAATATGATTATGTTTTGGAAATATTTATTATTTAGTATGTTATTATATTCTTCTTCTGTTATTGTCTAATGTCAAAGGAGTTTGTTTAATTAAACAATAAATTTCTTGATTGGGGAAAATTCCACAAAGCTTTGAAAAAAATTAAAAAAATTCGCGTCTTTTATAAATATTGTTGTCCGTTGCAGCTGAACGCGAAAAACTTTTAAACTGAACCTTTCCATTCGATCCATTTGATTTATTAATTTAAATTGGAAATTTGGTAACCATCAAGGGAAGGGGGGCAGGGGAGCTAGAATTTCAAGCTAATCACCTGTCACCAGATGGTGACCAAACAATTATTCCTAGTAATATTATATTACTGAGTAAACATAAACATAAATCTATTCATGTCAATAATATTTTTTTGTGTCCCTTCTAACCAGCATCACCCATTTAATGAAAAAAATTCTATTTGACTTAAAACATATAAACACAACTCATTGACACATAAACAATGAGTACAGTGTGTATACATCAATAATATTTTTCTGGGACGTTTAAGAAACAAAGAAAAGCTTGTTTCTATTCAATTCCTCTCTTTAATTGCCATCTCGATCATTTTTTTCATTATGTTTCCTATTTAAGACAATTCATTGACCATACGTTAAAAGCCATAAATTTACTTGACAATATTTTCTTGGATCTAAATAACTTACAATAAGAATTCTTTGGTGTATGTGTGTGTGTGGGAGGGGGGAGGTTAAAAAAATGATCTCTAATTGTTCAAGTAACTAATTAAGCAATATGTATAAGGAAAGGGGTGTGTTGATATGGAGAGAAGGAGCTAAAAATCTCGCGAAATCACCCAATTAAGCGTTTCTTGTATTCCATAACCAGATTTCCCACTCACTAATGTGACATTCCATTTGTTACGTTCTGGAACCTGTTGCTCTAAATTAAGTTCCTTAATCACCCTTTGTTTTAACTGATCCCTTGCTTCTTCAGGGACTAGATCAATTTTATTAATTACAACAATTAAAAATACCCCCAATAATCGATCCTGTAAAATCACCTTTTCTCTCAATTCTGAATAGGATTCAGATAATCTTTCCACACTTAAGCCATCAATTACCCACATTACCAAATCGGTTTTATCAAAATAGTTACCCCAGAAAGATCTTAAACTATTTTGACCCCCAACATCCCAAAAGTTTAACGTATACTTCTCATAATTTAACGTATTGATTTGAAACCCCATAGTTGGACTGATTGCCTCTGTATCTTCACCCAACATTTGTTTAATAATTGTTGTCTTTCCAGCATTATCTAAGCCTAAAGTCAATATACGTATCTCATTATCTTTCTGCTTTTGCTTCTTAATGATAGTTAATAGACCCATACCGCGTTTTATATACCCTTATTTGTAGGAGAATCCAATTGTGCTATGAAGTGAAAAGGTTGGCAAAAATGTTTTTGGTGCGAATTTAATTCTAATTACCCATCTGATAAAGATTTTATTTTTACAACCATCAATCTGTTGTTGGTGCAACGACCCAATAACCATGCAACAACATCATCATTAGAGATTACTAATATATATATATATATATCATCCATATAGAATTACCGAGAAGTCCTACGAAGGCAGGGAGAGTCAAGCACAATGAAACAACGATCAATATTTGAGTTCAGTCAACGCAAAACTAATGATGAGATTATAGAAACGAATCAAGTCATAGAAATCTTTTCTGAAAATGAACAAGAAGATGGTATTGATGAATTGAATGATATTACATCGAGTGTCCGACCAACAGACATTGAACAGTGCAATATTTCTTGTCCCATTTGCAGCCTTGATATTAGTAAATTGACTTTGGCTGATAGAACCGATCACGTAGATACTTGTTTGGTACGCGTAACGTTTGTCGAAACGCCCACAAAGGAAGAACTTAAAGTAAATATATCAATTCAAAAAGAATCTAAACGACGAAAATTAGATATTCCCACTTCATCAACAAAAGATCACGAGAAATTGAAGTATATGAATGATTCATCTCAAAGAGCAAAAAAATCAGACATCATCAAAGCACCCAAAAGCATCGTTCCTTCCAAGAACAAGAAGCCAATTCCTTATCTAAAACTTATGAAATTCCCAATGGATAGTCTGAAAAATTTGTCATATCAAGTTAGCGTAGATGCTTTTTGTTTTGCTCCTGATGACAATGTATCACAGTATTTCCTTACCCATTTCCATTCGGATCATTACGGGGGAATTTCTAAAAAATGGGCGTACGAAAGGGTATTTAAAGATGATGATGACTTTGAGAACGATTCCAAATATCGTAGAATCGTTTATTGTACCGAAGTAACTGGAAAATTACTTTCTTTATATTTTTCAATTGACCCTCGATTCATAAGACATTTGAAGATGAATACTAGATACATGGTCAAATCATACATCAGTGAAATAGAAGATGATGGGATTGAAAGCAATATGTTTGAACCAGGATTATATGTGACTCCTATAACAGCCAATCATTGTCCCGGTGCAGGTATTTTCCTATTCGAATCAATCAGTTTAGATAATCAAACATATAGAATATTGCATTGCGGAGATTTTAGAGTCAACTCAGAAATCCTTCGTCATCCCCTATTGAAATGTTTTAACTTAGAAGTGACACCAAAACCTTTAATAATAGACAAAGTTTATCTTGATACTACATATATGTCACCAGTTTATAATTTCCCTGCTCAAGAATTGGTTTGTGAAACGGTTGCAACAATGTTCAAAGATCTTGTCGATCAGTCCTCACTTGACGGAGGGACCTCGTTATTTAGTACATGGTTTGGGGTGCTTACTCAAACTCGAATAACAGATTTTTTTAAACTACAATCCACTATGAAAAAGAAGAAGTTTTTAATCTTAATTGGAACCTATGTTATTGGGAAAGAGAAACTAGCAATTAGTATTCTGAAGAAACTTCATTGTCCAATATATGTACTGAACATAAACAGTAGAAAAGATAAACCAGAAATCCTAAAAACTTACGGAGATGACTATCTCGATCTGGTTTTAACTTTGAACGATTTAGGTGATGAAACCTGTGATTGTGTAATCCACTTGGTGCCGATGAAAATAGTTGGCGCAATCCAAGAATTAATCAATTATTTTAATCATAATCGATACTATGAAACTTTTGAAAGATGCATCGGACTAAGACCTACCGGATGGAGTTTTGTACCTGGTTCTCATGGGAGTAATTACCAGGAATGCTTACAAAAGAATCATTTGGAGGAAGTTGCAGATATAATGGAGACCAGACCCCTGTTTTCTTATTTGGAAAATATACTTTCTCAATCACCATTAGCTAAGAACTCGACAAGTGCCAAAGGAAAGCCAGACAAGACTTTATATAGAATTTACTCATTGCCTTATAGTGAGCATTCCTCTTATAGGGAGTTGGCGTATTTTGTCATATTTATGAATTGTGGACAGGTTATTCCGACCGTCAATGTGGATAATCCGATATCTATTGGAAATATGGAGGCAATGATCTCAACTTGGGAATTGATTCGAAGTATCAAATTTGGACAAATGAAAAATAGTGATAAGAATATTGATACAGAAATTATAGAGAAACTCGAAAACATAACCTTAGATAAGTTCTAAACGATAGTTCTATTAGGGTTACTTTAATATAGAAATCTTACAAACTTACTAATTAGGTTTTCTTATCTTTGGATGGTAATGATCTAATAAATTTTCACACTCTTCACTAGTTTTACAATCAGCCCATTGAACAGCAAAATCTCCTTCCGAATAAGTGAACTGTTCTGGAATATCTTCCTTGAATGGATGAACTGATGATATAGTCTTTGTAGGTACAATTGAAGTTTTACTCAATATAAATGGATGCCATTGCAAAACATGAGTTAAAGCAGAATCAGGTCCATATGGGAAACCTAAATAGTTCAAATAAAGCGGATCACCCAAAAGTTCAATAATTGATTTGGAAATCTCATCATTCTTAACCAAAAATGATGCTGTTTCAATCATGGTTTCAGATTGAGTAACAATTAATTTAATAGATTCAGCCTTAACACTTTTATAGGTCTTGATTGCTCCCTTTGGAGGAACCAAAGGTTGATCTCTCATCATTATTGGTTCTAAAGAGGCAGGATTCAACATATATTCTTGAATATTAATGTTCATATCCATAATTAACCCACTTTGGTCAAGATACCAAAACCATTTAGCTTGAGGAAAAGCAAATCTAGCTGCTTGTAATGCATATAAACGAACCCATTTGGATTTTTCTCGATCATAGATATTATTGATTGAATTGATTATGGGTAAGAATTCCTGACTCCAACGAACATAGACACCATAATTATGGAAATGACCATAATCGACTCTATTTTGAACAATCTTCGCCAATGCATCAACTGAATATTTGGTGTAATCAATTGCTGTAACTATAACTACTTCAGGGTAAACAGCTGTTGCTTTTGGCTTATAAACCACCTTATCACGGTTCTTGAAATTATTAGTAACTGTAGCGATGTCAGAAACAGCATTCGCCTCTTGTTCCTTTTGTTTTTGAACAGTTGGATCTGGATCATCCATCGAATTTAAAGAAGCAAACACCGTTTTCTCGATTTCTGGAAAGTTGGAATCTCTAACTTTCGACATTTTCATAAGTTTATCAAGAGGTGTACGCTTTAATGTAGGAGCATCTTCGAGATGTGGATAGATGAACTTGGAATGTGATTCTATTGTATGCTTGGATGTCAAGGCATGCGGAGGTGGATATTTGTGTGTTGGAGTTGATCTGAAGTAATGGGACACGATAGTAAGGGGATTGAAGAAATATAATACAAGTAAAATGATCAATAGAAATTGTGGAATATTCCTTCGTTGTAACGAACGATTGAACGTTGCCGGTATAGGTAAAAATGAAATGCTATTTTGTTTCCCATGCTTGGGCTTAAACTTTCCTGCGGCACTGCTGAACATTGTCTAAGTTGCTCTTATAGAGTGAAAGTAGGATGTGAATGTGATTCCTTGCCAAAACAACAATCATGAAACCCTTTTTTGAAAAAGTGGTGAAATGAAATACTGTCAAAACAAAATGCCAAAAAAAGAATCAATCATTGTGCGACATAAACAATGTCGCGACAATAACCAACATATCCCTCTAATCATCAAATGAATGGTATTGTCCATATATTTATCTAATTTATACATCTCTAATTATACACATACACACTGTAAGGGGGTCCTAGAGTTCACACATGCAAAGGATACCAACCAAAGAAAACCAGAAATTTAAAATTGATTGTCTATTCAGTCCATTGTACCCTTAAACCGCACTCGTACCTGATGTCTCTTTATTTATTCTATCTTCAATAACTTGTAAAGCAACTTGTCTTCTTCTTTCAGCAACAGAAGCTGAAACTGGATTTTGCATTTTTCCGGCCTGCTCTTGAGTCTTCTGGGCTCTCAAATTAGATTGTTCTACCATTTCATCATTAAAAGGAGTAATCAACCCAAGGAATACACTCATTTCATAAACAGTTCCAAAAACGCGAGCTAAATATGGTTTAATTGCGGTTGGGAAAAATTCACTCAATTGGAAGGTGTCAGATGCATCTCCTGCAAAAGCGGTACTATTAATATTATCATTAGCTGAGGTTATTGGTAAAGTTGGTTGTGCATGAAATTGTTGGTAAAATCTCAAATAGAAATAGGAAACAAAGAAACTGCCAATCGACGGAACAGCTGGATATAATGATCTACTAATTAGTAATGACCACAAACTTACCAATACCAACATGGCAAATGGGACATGTTTAACTCTAAAATTAACTAAACCTTGAAACAACACAATATTATGCTCAGGAATCAATTGTTTAAATACAACCAAAAACCCAAAATAATATGAAATCCCACCTCCTAATGGCTTATTCATACTTTCAACATCTGATCTAACAATGTTGGAAACAATTGCAACAATAACAGTAGACAAGTTTGTAATAGATCCAACTAGAAGAACAAACTTAACCACCTCCAAATATCCCCAAAATCTTTCCACAAATTTACTCGAAACAATTAAGATCCCAAAAGATAAAATGAATGAAAACACCGAAATCTCAGCAAATATAGCCGTTACTAATACCCAAGGATTGAATATGGTGGAGCTGGGAATTAATTGTAAGAATGGGACTTGTATATCATGAAAATTGACATCATCATTCAACCGATATGCTCGAAACTTTATTGTACATATCACTCCGGTAATCGTGATTAATAAACCAAGTAAAATCCTGCTTGATTTTGCAAGTGTAGTACCTCTTAGGAATGCCATTGTATATCTCTAATACACTAATTAAATGTTCAGTCAAATAAGGGACAGTGTGGTGTTGCTCTCAAAGATTAGATTGATAGGTTTTTTTTCTTTGGTTCTCCCTGTTAATTCCAATTTCATTCTCACCAAATTCGCTAAATTTTCAGTTTCAATGAAAACTGTTCATAAACAGTGTTCATAAAAGCGAAGACTGAAAAGAAACATACTTGACACATTTGAGGTTCCATCGGAATTACATCTGAACTAACAATTTTAAATTAACAGTAATCATCAAATTTTAAAAGTATACAAAAGAAACTTATAAAACAATATAAAACAAAATGTAAAATCAACAAGAATATATATATGATATAAAAAAACAAATATTTATATAACGTACACATGCTTCAATAATATTGAAGGCAAGTAAAAATGAACAACTCTCTCCTAAATCTAGAATGGATTGGTTGAGTATCCCTTGGTCTTAGTTTTAACCATAGTACTCAAGTAAGTCCAAGTGTAACTCTTTGGACGGTTATCACCAGTATCATTATGACTGACATTTCTTGGTTGGAATAAACCAGCAGTAATAGAACCAGCACCTCCAAAGCTTGCAAATTGATCAACGGCAATTTGACTTGAAGCAGCAGCTGGTGCAGCAATGATGATAACGAACAATAATAAGATAAGGAAATATAAGGTACAGTACTTTCTAACCATTCTCTTTCTTAATCTAGCTTGCTTCAATGAATAAATTGGTGGTCTGATTAATCTGGAAGGTTTCAACCAAAACAACATGGTAGAATGCCATCTATCAATTAATGGAATAAATAAGATTGGTAATTGACAGAATAAGATGATATGAGCTAAGATGAAATCACCAGCGAAATGAGACATTTCAATAGTTTTGGCAACAAATTCACGAGCTGGTTGAGTAAAAGCCATCCATCCCATACCAGTGTTATACCATTTACCAGTCCAGAAGGCAGTGTTAGCTTTATCGTTCTTGAATTCTCTAGTTAAGAAGGCTAAAGTCATAAACTTGAACAACAATCTTTGAATGTAAACCATAGTAGCAAGGCCCAACAAGGTTCTAGCAAAGTTAAAACCTTCAGTAACCCACATGACAAGGAAGAAAATGATGTGAATAATGACAGCGAAACCATGGGCAACACCAGCAATAACAGCACCAGTCTTCTTACAACACATTCCCAACATTGGACCTGCACAACAAGCCATGGCAACACAAACAGCTAAGACACCCATATCAATAAGAACTGGAGCTAAAGCACAAATAACAACTCTCAAAGTAGAATTAACTGGTTGTGGAGTAGTAGAACCACCTATTTGGTATGGGTATCTAGTAACACCGGTTTGAGCATTAATGAAAGTGTAAGCAACATAAAGACCAGCAGTGTAAAGAAGAGTTGGAATGAAATCAGCAAACAAAATGTTGGATCTATGAGCTCTGGAAGCATCACCAGCAGATTTTTCAGAAACATCTCCAGTCAACTTACGCTTGAAACCAGTAATACGAGATCTTGAAAGTCTAACATAACCAATCCAGGAGTTTCTGTGCCATTTAGTATTACCTCTTGATAACCATCTGATGAAATCTCTGTAATCAATAAAGAAATCTTCCCAAGCAAATTGATGTGGGTTGAAAATGAATGGAGAGAACATCAATGAAGATAATGAAGCCCAGAACCATAATAATGGTGCTTGCCAATGAGAAACTGAACCGAATAATAAAATCAACATTAATCTTGCACCCATGTAAATAGATGAATCAGCAAAACGTGAGTACAAAATGGAGAATGGAATTCTTGACGTAGCAAAACCTCTACCAGTTGAGATATATCTAGCACCACCAACAGTTAAATCAGTGAAAACAGATGAAGAATAGATTTGAGCAACGAAGACTTCAAACATTGGAGACAAAGAAAGGAAATGTCTAGCAAATCTTTGGAATGCCTTCAATACACCCCTTTCAATCAATTCTTGAACAACTAATGGAATAAAGGAAATGAAGAAAACAATGAAAATGGATAAAGTATAACGTCTAATCCAATCAACAGCTGGAGTCAAGTTGTAACAACCATATGGATACAAAACATCAGTAATTGGTGCATCCTTGTTGTATGAACAGATAATGGATTCATGGGCTAATGAGTTCAAGTTAGCTAAAACCAAAATGAAAACTTGTAAAGATAATTGAATGAAAATATTGTTAATATGGAAACCTGGATGACCATAGTAGAATGATAAGAAACGATCTAATGGTAATTGAGTAGACAAGTAGTAGTATTCTCTGGATAACATTTGTTCACCCATACCAGCACCAATTTTAGTAGTGAAATTCAAAATAGAACCGAAACCCATATCTCTACCTTTACCACATTGATAGTATTCACAGTGCTTAATCTTACCACCTCTCATCATAGCAGTCATACCAGCATAAATATCTTCGTTCAAATGTAAACCCTTTTGAGCCTTGGAAACACCACCTCTAGTTAACATGAATGTAGCATTCAAGAAATCCGGATGACCATAATGTAACTTACCACCAATTTGAGCTAAAGTTCTTGCGAATAAAGTACCGAAAGTTTGTTCCTTACCAGCTGCAACATCACCTAAAACACCAGAATTTTCAGAGAAAATATATTCTCTAGCACCTAAGAAAGCAACTGGATCCTTCTTTTCCTTAGCATCTTCAGTCTTCAAGTTTGGAGCATATGGGTTAACATGTTCAACATTTAATTCTTCAAATTCAGCTAAGACAGATCTAATCTTCAAACATTCTTCCAAATAGTTATCTTGATTGGCATCAATCAATTGAATATATTCACCTCTGTGGAAAATAACAGCATGATTTTGATTATCAGATTTACCATCACCCAAGATTGGATTACCAGATAATTGAACTCTAAACTTAGGACGACGTCTTCCATTTTCCAACATTTCACAGTGACCGTCAATTAAGGAACTGTAGACTCTTGGCTCTTCATCTTCATTCAAAGCAGGTTCTTCATCCAAGTAAGCAATTTGTAAATCTGGGTATGCACGTAATAAGAATTCAGCATTTTCCATTTCATCATCCTTGAATTTAGATAATCTTTGCATAGAAACTAAGAATCTAAACTTCCTTCTAGCCATCTTTTCCAATGCCATTTCTAAACCTTCTGGATCACCACCAAAGTATTGAACTAACTCTGGGTTTTCCACTCTGTATAATAATTTAATAGCTCTTGCATAATTCATAAAACCGGAAACAGTTCTGTACAAAGTTTGAGATCTTAAAGAAGCCCAAATTCTAGTTCTTAAAGTATATTCTGGAGCAGCAGACTTAAAACCAATACAGTAGAATGGTAAATCATCAATCTTAGATTTCAAACCATCTTCGGATAATTTTTCAGAATCATCACCATTTTCATAAGCAGCAGTTTCTTCAGCTAAAATCTTGGTATCCTTCACAAAACAATCCCATTCAACTGGATGTAATTGCTTCAAGTATTCTAACAAGGTAACTCTAGAAAATTGATCATCTTCTCTAATAATTTCTCTCAATGATAATAAAATCTTTTCAGAATAATGAGGAGTGAAAACAGTGAAAGTTGGCATGTTATCAACTGGTAATGGTTCAGGAATTGGTGTGGCTAAAGATTGAGCAAAGAATGAAATTCTTCTTTCAGCTTCGGAGTTTCTTGGGAAAAATTCAGTTTCAAAGTTGTTATCATCTTGGGAAACAAAGAAAGTTGGAGCTCTTAATGTTCTCTTACCTTCAACTTCAGATGGAACCTGGTGATACAATAACTTTTGAACATGATCAATGGCTAACAAGTGTTCTCTGTACATAGAAATAACAATAGCATTCCAAATTTGTGAAATTAAAACCTTTGGTTTGTACTTGATTTCCATTTCAGTAGTAGCTAAAATCTTGGAATAAATTCTTTTTGGTAATCTGGTGAAAATGTTTCTCCATGGAGTTAAGATGGAAATACCCAAGTAGAACGAACGACCAATGGAGAAGATACAGTTACAGATAATGTACCACATGTAAGTATCCAAGAAGAACAATAACAAATCAACAAGGTACATCAAACCCAAAACAATCTTAGCTTGATTCTTACAAAGCATTTCCTTATACCAAACTTCACCAATACATCTCATTTCCATAGTGGATAAGTTTCTAATTGGATCTCTCAATGATAAAGTCAAGAAGAAATAAGATTCAGCTAATTTAGCAACAAAAACCAATACCCATAATAAGTAAGACATCCACATATCTAAACCCTTTAACTTGATAAAGTTAGCAGTAAAAGCTTGAGATGAAATATATCTTCTTGATTTCTTGTTCATGTATGAAGTGAACAAACCACCCAATGGCATAACAGCAAAGAAAACCAAAGTAACAACAGCAATGAAGAAACCAACAATGGAAACAGCATGTGCAGACTTAGAATATATCGTTAAACCGGTAATGTAGAATGTGTAAACAACTGGAATCAAGTTAACAAAGAAAATCAAAATCAAAAACAATAAACGACGAGTCAAATGTTGAGCACCAGCCCATTCTCTTGGAACAAACATCCATTCAAAAAGGGTAGCAAAGATTTGAATAAGACATGCGACAACACCACCAATAGCACAAGCAGCCCATCTGGAAGAAGCAAGAGGTTGTTGATTCACTGTTTGTAAATAACCCTTGGTATATAATGTTGGGGAGTTAAATGCAGTATACATCCAATAAATTGTACCATGGATAATCCAAATTCTATTAAAGTTAGTGATGAAATGCAACCAAGTTCTAATTTCCTTATATGTTTTGAAGAAAACATTTCCCCATTCAACTTCACCTAATCTCAAGAAACGTTCTTCCTTAGGAATATCAACCAATCTTGTACCATCTTCAAACATAATTCTAGAAATACCTTCTGGATACCAGAATAATTGATTGACATCATCATACCCAATGATTTTGTTGTGGTCCTTTTCACGTTTCACAAATCTTCCTTCATAAACTTCATAAACTTGAGACCTGAGGAATCTATATAATGGAGTGATAACACGATTCAAATAATCACCTTCAGGAACTGGTTCTTGTCTTTGTTGACATAATGGAGATTGCAAATAATCAAATGCAGCTTTGTAAATATAACACAAACATTCAGGAGTAAAACGAACTTGGTTAGCTTCACCCCATAATAATAAGTAAAGAGCAATATCACGCACTCTTTCTTCAGGAGTTAAAGTATTCATTTTGGCTTTCCATCTAATTTCAGCAGCTTCTAATGAATAATCACCTTCCAATTCGTTTGCAATGGCATCGGCATCTTGACCATGTTCTTCAACAGCTTTTCTGGCTTTCTTTGATTTCTTGGAAGCTTTTCTTGCTTTTCTACCAATCTTACCTAAACTCATATTAGCAAATCCTAATGAATCATCTAAATCTTGTTGGGAAGAAAAAAACCATTTTCTATAATTTGCATTTTCACCACCAATATAGTCGGCATGTAAACTTAATAAAGCTTGAGCTGGTGACATACGTGATGATCTTGAATCCAATAAGGTCATGAAATAATCAAACATATTTCTCATGGAATCTCTTTGAAAACCAAATTTATTAGCTAAATCAATGAAAATATCTTCAATATGTTCAACTTTAATTGGAGCTTGTGGGTCTGCTGACCATGCTGGATATGGTAAGTTGGATGACATTTGGAATTGTGTTGGGTCATAACTTTGCCCTTGACCATAAATTGGAGTAGAAGCACCTGAAGAGGATCTTGGATCACCACCATAACTCATATGCGAAGGAGTATATTGAGTACCATATTGATCATATCCTGGAGTACCTGTTCCTTGACCACCATAACTGAAATCAGAAAAGGCTTCTGGGTCAGCATTATAACCTTGTGAATTCATCTGTTGACCACCATATTGACTACCATATTGGCTACCATCTTGATATGTGTCCATGTCATATGGTTGTTGTTGATATTGAAGATTTGGGTCATAATAATCTTGTTGTTGTTGTGGTTGTTGTGGTTGATTCATATCATCATATGGTTGTTGATAATATCCATCTACGGGTGGAGGTGGTGCACCACCCTGATGATTGGGATCATAATAATTGGGGTTGTTATTATCGTTATACGACATCTTAAAGTAAGTTAGTTAGTATTCTGGCGGGTCCCCTGTTTTAGAACGAGTGTATAATGATAAAACTAATGTGACTAAGAATTTAAAAATGTTGTTCAATGTAACAAGGAATTTGAAATAAGCAAAAAAAGTTTTCAACTTAAGGAAAAAAAAGAATGTAACCAAAAACTGTGTCTTTTTTTAAAATAATTATCAAGTGAAAAGCTTAAAAACTGTCCTGAATGGAAAAAGAATCCTGGATCTGTAAGTATAGTCACAATTATAATGGCAAAAAAAAGGATTTTCACGAGTTGCTTTGGTTTTTTTCTTTTCAAAATGACCAAAGGTAAGTTGACCAAGTGTATATGTATTATTGATGTTTTCTTTGATCTAATTATGGAAACACACAATATTTTTATTCCACGTCCTTTTGCTTTAATTATTATTATTTTATCTCTCTGTATTACTCGAATACGAATATTAACAAGACAGAGCGAGATTTATATTTCCACAAAAGGTGTTAATCATTTCAAATCCGGCATTAAAAATTTTAAATTTCTTTTTCTTTTTTTTTTTTGCTTAAATACGTTTTTGGCAACTTCACACATAAACACACACGCTCTCTTTCATTCTCCCTATATTAACAACCACGCTACTTTTCTAATTTTAGAAGTATATTGCATATACAAACCGGCTGAGCAATAGTATTGACATTTTAATTTTTCTTTTTATTTTCTTGGGAAAACAAGGCTTAAAGTTGGTGTCAATGATCGTATTGGTTACAAGAACTAACTGAGCTGGAAAAGTACTAATTTGCCATTTTCAGCTGGTAATAGTTGACTCCCTTTCCAAATAGACACACAATAGACACGAACCGAACCCATCCCCCCTTTGGGATTTTTAAAAGTGAAATTGGTTGTATGCAGTAGCAACAAAAAAAATATATCGAGAGACAATAAAAATGGCAGCAAAAATCAAATCTCTTTGACAGCCAAAAAATTCAATCTCTCGATGGTTGTTAATGATTTGGTAATGTAGGATGTAAAAATAAGGTTGATGGTTGAAAAAGTAGGGAGAATCACCAAGTATATGACAAATGTGCTTATCATTTTGGATATGGTAAAATGGTTCTTAGATTGTGTTGGTGGGACAGATCAATATTCATTTCTCTCATATCAGTTTTATCATTATTATAATTTAGTTCCGAAGAACTTGTTAAAACAGAAAAAAAAAGTAACATACCTTTATTACCTTCCTTTAGTTTGACTCTCTTAAACGAATGTAGTTAATGGTACTGGTATATAAAAGAATGGTTTGGATGAGGTTGATCACTAATAAAGGGTTGGTTGTATAATCGATGATAATCAGAAGAAAGATTTCAACAAAAAAAAAAAAGAAAAATCGGGAAAGAAAACGTTAAAATAAGAAAAGATTGATTGAAGAGACCGACGGACAAAACAGCAGTGAATTAAGTAGACAGACAGTTACAGATTGTGTGTGTGTGAAACAGTGAATTGCAAAAGTGCAATTTAAAAAAAAATTAAAATAAAAAAATAATGCAAAATCAAATAAAAATAATTGGGAATAACTAGTAATATTCATAACTAAACTGTAATTAATAAATTGTAACATGTAACTTTGTATCTATAATGGAATTGAAATAAACTGTAATATTATTGATGAATATTACTGTTAGAGGTTGAACGCGAAAAAAAAAAAATGTAGCACAAGTCTCAATCGTTCTAGACTACTTCGTAACCGTTGTATTAACAATGAATTACTTGATCCCAATTATTTGTTTATCTATATCGCTACTGACACCATTAAAAGTGGCAAAATAAAAAAGAAAAGCAATTTACAATATCTACGATTTTTTTTCACACGAGGAGTTTAATTTGACAACCTTCCGATGTTATATTTATTGTTGGCTCAATCCACAATGTATTGTGACTTACAGCTATGCCTATTAACTTATAACTCACTTACTCTTGCCTATGAATAGAAACGCCCCCCGTCCCCCGCCCACCTGCTGTAGCCTGATTTAGCCACAAATTCTGAAACCACGAAACCAAAAAAAAAAAGAAAAAGAAATATTGTTCTGATCCAATTATCATAGTTTTGTGTTTAGTTTCCAAAAGTGGATCTATCGAATATTTAATACATCCGAATACCGTTGTTAACGTTTCGTTAATAGGGGTACCCATTCAACGTTTTATTATTAAGCTGTTTCCAATATAATCTGTACATTCTTTAACCTATGGTCTAACTAAAATAGGTGTGAGATGAAAATTATGCTTTAAACATTGTTCCTACTTAATATTCTTTTATTTTTATTTTTCGTCTATTAAAAGAAACCAAAAAAAGAACATTCACGGTAACACGTCTTACTCATTGCTTGCAGCTACTGAATAGTTTATGAAATTGTAAATCTATGGTATCTAGCAAACCAAACTCTAAGATATATTACTTTTGGTAACATATGCTAAATGTAATTTGTCAGCTTTACCATGTCTAAAAATAGTAATTAAGTTCAATATGTTGAACAAAATTCCAACCTGAATCCAACACATTTTTGGGAAAATTTTAGTATGAAATTTCACAAAAATTTAATTTAAACAGAAAATCTGTATTCTTAATTTTATTTTCACACACATAGAAACGATTATTTTTCTGTAACGGCTTTTTTAAAACCGTTGGATTTTTTTTATTTTTCTATTGACAGGTTTAGTGTATAAGTATTTCCGCTTAATAATAATGGATTTCTATTTTAATTAAAATTTTATCTATAAACGGATAGAATTTAATTAGAAATATATTAATCTCTTTTTTGACACTCAATTTTGTTAAATCTTTTTTTATGAATTGTACAAAAACGGGTAAATCTTCAAAGTGTAATTATATATCTAGTATATATTTGTAAAAGGTTCAAATCATCACCAGCTGCTACAAAAGAAGGATAACTTACTAAGCAAAATGCCAGAAAAGAGATAGAGAATTCAAATCGGAAGGTTATTGCGTATATATATTACTAGAGACTTTTAGTAATTATATTTTACTTACTACTGTTTCTTTTATTCGTCCCACCCTAAAGTATTCAACTCTTGTCTAATCTCATCCTCTTTTGAAATCTTAATGACTTGAGTATCTTCCAATTGTTCACCAGAGGCTTGTTTCATTTTCAATTGCTCAATTGCTCTCAATTTCTTCAACAAAGATCTAATCTTCTTCTCTTCAAGTGAAGCAACACTTCCAATCACGACCCCACCTTGACTAACAGGAGGTGCAGAAGATGGAGTAGCACTGGTTGTTACTTCCGGAGTAGCACTCTTACTTTCAGGTTCTTGTTGTTGTTTCTTAGCTTCTCTCTTTTTTCTATTCTTTGCAGCCGATTTACTTTCCTTTTCACTAACTGGAGCTGCACCCACCACAGTTCTTGGTCTACCACTAATTGGATTCACTCCATTCTTGGTTAACCCTGGTGGAGGAGTAATACCATTTCTTCTATTGTTTTGTAATTCCTTTTCATACAAGGACGAAGTTGGAGTCATGCTTGAACCACGAGCATGAGGTGGACGATAAGCACCAGCTGGTTTCGTTGCTGTTGCACTTGCCTTGGCGGCATGCTTAGCCAAATACTCTTTTGCTGATGTATGTGGTTCAGGTGCTGGTTCTAATACTTTCAAATGAGGGAATAATGAAAGTTCCTGTGGTTTCCATCCAATTGAAAATAATTCTTGATATTCTTTCATAAAGATTAATTTACCACTAGCATGCCAGATTTTTAATCCATTATCAACTCTTAATCTTGGAGAAGTAGTTGCAGTAAGAATAAATCTACCACATGGAGACCATTCACAAACTGAAGTATTTGAAGCTTCAAAAGTCACAACTTTAGAAAACTTATTTTGACGATCATATACATCAACTGTTCCTTGTAAATTACCAAATCCAGCAACTAAAACGAACTTTGCATGTGGAGAATACAAAATTGTATTTCTGGGTGCAGTTGGTAACGAATGAATGGCATTACCTCTGGCATCGAAGAATGTAGTTTCTGAAGGCATATAACCATAACTTACAGCAAATTCACGAGCAGTTGGCGACCAAGTAATGTCATGAATTGGGCCTTCTCTCTTTAAATCGATTCTAGAATCGTATGAACCAGCAATACCCAATAAATAAAGATTAGTTTCACCATAGTACGATTGATTCGAAGTATCATGATCAGTTGATGCTAATGCTAATAATGCAGTACCGAGACAATTCCAATTTAATTGACATCTCTCAGCTTTGAAGAAATTCTTTGAGCAAATAGCTTGATTGAAATTTGGAATGTTATATATAGACACATTAGCTGGTTTTCCTGATTTTTCAGGAATGAAAATCGCTATACTTGGATTCTTTCCTAGAGAAATCTCAAAACTTGTAAATGTAGCTTTAGCATCTGCAACTTTATATTTATAATTTGGTTGATTGATATTGATTGTTGCATCTGATTCGGAATCAATTTCAAAGAAATGGAGTTCCCTTTGATTCACACCTCTACAAAAGATTTTTTCATCACTTGTAAATTGTGGTTTCCAACCTGCTTGATGTCTTTGACTCCATTCAACAATTATACTTTTAGTTTTTAAGTTAAAGATTTTCAAATTGTTATTCCAAGTACCGTTTTCCTTATTGATTTGAATTGGTTTACACCAAAGACATAAATAAGTACCATTAGGAGAAAACAAAATATCAAATACTTCATCCATCTCAATACGATGATATAAGGTGGCAGTGGAGGATGTATCAAAAATCACGACTTCATTAGGTTGAGTATAAGCGAAATACTTCCCATTGGTGGAGTATTTGGCAACACGACATTCAGCATTGGCTTTTGGAGCTGGTGTAATATCTTCAAAATCTTGTATTAAATCAACAGATCTAGGAAGACGGCCTAAAAAAATATATATAGTTAGTATATAACTTTGAAAATTTTCATAATAACAAATCTATGATGTTGATAAATACATACAAAATATTTCAGTAGATTTAGACATAATTCTAGTTGGTATAGATTAATTAAATGTTTGGATAAAAAAACTGATGTGAAAGTTGCGATGTGAAGCTAATTTAATGGGGGGGTCGTAAAACGGTTAAATTTTAATCTCTTTTTTCTTTCTCTTTAAGTTAACAAAGCAAAAGAAAAGGTGGGGGGAGGATGTTATTGGGGATTTACCTTGATAGTATATGTGCTTTCTATATTAAGCTGAATTGGTGCTCTATACAAGAAAGTGAAGAATCAGAAGGAAGAAGAAGAAGAAATGAATTCAAATGAAACGATGGGAATCAAAAGAAAATATTTATTTAGCTGTGTATTAAACTTTTTTTTTGCTGTCTCTCTGTCTATGTGTGACTGTGTGACTGAATGAACTTTTTTTTTCAACTGAAGATGCGATCTGTCAGTCAAAGTCATCTTAGCCCTATACTTTTAAAGTATAATTACTGTATGTATTTAATAATGCAACCAACAAAAAAAAAAGTAGAATCTTCTTTTTCGCATCCAATAACTGTCATTGTAAGCAAAAATAGCAATACAAAGTTTACTTAACAACGTGTACGTGTACTTACCACTACTATTCTGGGCATTCTTACTTAACAACATCCACATCGTAATAAAATTTAAAGCCTGAATTATATGTTATTAATAATATCTAAATATAACCATTATGATCTACATTAGGAGATTATCAACAAGAATTGTATATGTATATATATAAACACATAAATCAAATCTATTCTAAAAAAATTGGAGAAAATTTTTCTGCAACAAAAGTAAACGTACTAAAAGAAAATACAAAGCCTTGAACTATTTGTATCAGTTTTCTTATTGACATTTACCCCTTCAGGGTAAAGCCTACAATTCTCGTCAATCAATGGCTATACTATCAGTGTTTTCAACTTGGTTACCTCTCCAAAATTAACATGACCAGTGTCTTCTGCATGTTTCGAAGCTCCCATTTCCCCAACAAGAATTTGTAAACAATCAAGACATCTCACTCTAAAGGTAGTAGTATTAGTCGCATAGTCTTGTGATTGTAGTAATTTACATAGCTTTTGACTTGAAGCGAGTATTATCTCCTCTTCCTTAGTATCTTCAACTGACCAATTTGAAATATCATTAGCCTTGTCTCTATCGTCAGTAGATAAAACTTCATTGACACTCAACAAATCATAATGTATCCCACTATATATCAATATTATATACCTCTTTGCTGGCTCCTTTTCATTTTCAAACCGAATAAAATTTCCCAGTTCAATATCAAGACAAACAATTCTTACATTATACCAATCTGCTAAAATACCCAATTCAATTGCACCACCCCATGAGTCTTTTTTCTTTATCCATTCACAATAATCCTCTCTTGGTCGTCCCAAAACTAATTCTGAATAAAGATCAGGATCTTTTTCGATATAACTCACAACAATCCCTCTTAAATTTCGAGGCGGGGAAAATGTCTTGAATGAATCAAATCCAAAAAGGGCATATGAAATTGAATTAAATAGACAAGAATTATCATTGGGAATATTTCGAAGAATAAGATATTTCTTCAACTCTTGCATATAAATTGAAGGGATTTCTTCAGTAGGTGGTGGTTTTCTCTTTATGGGTGGCGCCAAAGTTATTGATTCTGTTGATTCGGAAAGTTGTCGTTTATGTAGGATACCAGTCCTAAACTCTATGATCAATTGATCTCCATCTTTTATCCCTTTGTCTGACAATGTTGTTTCCGGTGGTATATCTTGTAAATCTAATGGTTTTGGAGGGAATCCTAATTTTATCAGATTCACGGTTTCGGATTGTCTATGTAGTTGAAAGTTTTTATCTATATCATCCAAGAATTCTTTGAATGGTTTTGTTGCTTCTATATTTAGAGTGCATGAACCGCACTTTGATTTCAATTTTAGCCTCATGTAGGTCGGAATATAATTAGTAGTTGTTATATTTGTAGGTGATGGCAATGTTAAAAGTAAAAGTTAGATTTTGTGTTGCGATATTGATTTTGTTTTTGTTTCTTTTGTAACTTGATGGAGATAAAACTTTCTCGAGAGAAAAATGGGTTTACCTAAAAGAGAAGAAGAAATTAAAAGAGAAGAAGAAAATAATAAAAAGGGGAAGGAAGGATTCAAAATTCTTTTTGTATGTGGCGTAAGAAACTTATTTAAACTAAAAGAGTAAACTATTAAAATGCATTGTTTTCACACAGTTGGTTTGTTGTTATCTTAAAAACTGATTGATTGTAAAGAGGCAAGACGAAATGCATGTGTGAGTGTTTGCTCTGCGTCAATCAGCCGTGTTTTGATCAAGATGTGTGTTTTCTGTGTGTGAGCCATGACGTATGAACAATAACGCTGTTACTCACAATACATGCAAATTTATTTTCGGATTGTTTTATAAACCTTGCTGTATTTTAAATTCATTGCTAGGTTCGCAGCCCTGTCAAGAAAGTGTTTATTATCTTCTGCTTGATGTTGCATAAATGGTGCCACTGCCCAACTAATTTCACAAACAACACAGACCACCAAATTTTTTTGGATATTCGCCTCGGGGCGGTTTTTTTTTGCGAAATCTCTACTAACAAGATTAACACTGTAGGAGGAGGAGTTGTAATAGTTGACAATTTAAATGCATTCGCAACAAGTTGGTAAACATAAGCAGCCGCACACGTTCTTCTTTGTTATCCTCACTCACAAAAAAGAAAAATATGTCTATTAAATATAAAGAAAAACCAAAAGTAATGAACTGAACAAATTATAACTAATGTACATTTAACTCTCACCGGCAAAAACTCCTAGTCAGTCATCGTGACTTCACCGACGACTTCTTGCCCGTCTTGTTGCTGTTGCTGGTTTTGGAATTCCTCAGATGGAATACCAGTTATAATAGCATCCAAAGTATCTTTTCTTTGATTTGTCAAGGAATCGATTTCTTCCTTATGATCCGCTTTAATCTGTTCTAATTGTTTGTATTTTTCCACCGATTCCATGAATTTAACCATATTCACCCCAGCAGCAGCTTCGGCTTCTAATGGAGTATACGGTCTTTGTTTCAACTCTTTTACTCTTCTCTTGTGTATCTTAGACTTCACATGACGATCTAATGCTAGTTGGGTTTCAAAATATTTGGCACATTGAATACAATAATATTGACCTAAACCAGGTTTGGTTTCGTCCAAAGGTTGATTCTTTAACTTAATGATAGAGTCTCTTGATGACAAATCATTATAAATCAAGTCGAGATCCCTTGTTCTTCTCTTAGTCTTATATCTTTTAACACTATATCTTCCCATTATTCCCTGCTTATCTTCTGGCTTTTTGAGTATGTAACTCGAGATGAGCTTCGTTAATTTTTTTCCTTTAAACTAAAGCGAATCATAAAGAAATTTTGAAGCTCCAAATACGGAAATTTAATCACGTGCCATGATTTTACATTATCGGATCATGTGATCTCAAAAAAGCAGTCACATAGTCATGTGACTTGGAAGAAAACATTTCGGGTTTCTTGCCCTCTTTGATTTTTTCTCTGTGCATCCAAAAAGGATCTTTTGTATTATGCGATGAGAGTTTTTTTAACCATACAAAAACTTGGTAGGAGAAGAGGACTCTGTGCAGGATCGATAATTTTGACAATCGCACGTCCTTTTTTCGACTCTCACACAATTCTCAATCTCAATAAAAAAGATTTTCTTGAAATTTTGCTTACAAATCCTTCAAGTTATAGCTACTAACCAAGGTTGAATAAGGTATGTGTGGACCCCCTACCTATAGATAATAGCCATATGTATATCAGTCGGAACTACCACTATAGCAATGAACTATGCCTTGAGATTCCGTGAAACAAAACAAGTTGAAAGAATGAAAGCGGCGGTGATTTGGAAATGTTCATTATTTACATGATTGATTTGTCAGCACGGCAATCCCTTAAATTTCGACACTAAATAGTCATGACTATTTAAAGAATAACGTTCCCTCGATTTAAAGAAACAATACTTTTAAATGATATGCATTATTTCTTCTAAAAAGATTTGAAGTACTAACAAATTTTATATTAGACAAAATGGCTAGAAGACCAGCTAGATGTTACAGATACTGTAAGAACAAACCATACCCAAAGTCCAGATACAACAGAGCTGTCCCAGACGCTAAGATTAGAATCTACGATTTAGGTAGAAAGAAGGCCTCTGTCGATGAATTCCCATTATGTGTCCACTTAGTCTCTAACGAATTAGAACAATTATCTTCTGAAGCTTTAGAAGCTGCTCGTATCTGTGCTAACAAGTACATCACCAAGGTTTCTGGTAGAGATTCTTTCCACTTGAGAGTCAGAGTCCACCCATTCCACGTCTTACGTATCAACAAGATGTTGTCATGTGCCGGTGCCGATAGATTGCAACAAGGTATGAGAGGTGCTTGGGGTAAGCCACATGGTTTAGCTGCCAGAGTTTCTATTGGTCAAATTATCATGTCTTGTAGAACTAAGGACTCTAACAAGGAAGTTGTTATTGAAGGTTTAAGAAGAGCTAGATACAAGTTCCCAGGTCAACAAAGAATCATTATTTCTAAGAAGTGGGGTTTCACTCCATTAGACAGAGCCGACTATGTCGCTAAGAAGAACAATGGTGAAGTCAAGGATGACGGTGCTTACGTTAAGTTCTTATCCAAGAAGGGTAACTTAGAAGCTAACTTAAAGCAATTCCCAAACTTCCAATACCAAGCTTAATTTTATAGTTGATAAATAGTTTATTTAATTGGTTTGTGTATTTTAATTTGAAAAGAATCTTCATATAAAGTTTGAATAAACGGATCTCTCTGTATGTACAGTTTAGCATGTCTAGCTATTTCTTGTGAGATTCAGACGCTGATCTAAAGAAGTGCAAAAATACGTCAAAGTTCTGCACAACCTTATCACGTCTTAGTTTAGAGAATTTTGCAGTGATAAATTTTTCTATCGTTGTTGTTTCAGATTAACTGTAAATTCCAAGTTGATCCTTTTTGAATACGCATTCTTGCACTTGCCAGTTGTTTTAGATTATGTAGAAGACCAAGTTGTTTCCTTCTTGAACATGTATCATAATAATCTCAGGAATGTGTATCGAAATTAGCGCATACGATCTCCTTGTTTATGTACTCCTATTATACAGTATTTCTTCTTTTCTATATTAGTGAACTACATTTATTAGCTTAGATATTAAAGCTCTTTTTGTAGTTTTTTTGCTGCAAAAAATTGCAAAAAAAATACTTGATTTATAAAGTTACTGTAATAAATAATAAAAAAGGCAGAACAATAAAGACTCATTTAAGTTCCATTACTCCTGAACACACAGTTTGCACTGGGTAGCACTGCATTATTCAATATATTGATACACAGAAAAAGCATACACATGTTATCATTAAAAGGTAGCTAAAATTAGAGTGATACCAAATTGAATCGATATAAAGTGATAATAAATGAAAAAAATTAAGAAAAACTCCAGAGACAGAAATTAACATTCTTTATTATTAACATTTACATAACGTGGCTGATTCTTTTAAAGGGTTTTGTACCATTAACCGAAGTATCTGTTTTGGATTGAGGGCAGTGCAAGCAACTTATAATATTTATAAACAATGTAAAAACGCTCAATTGACTTTTGTTTCTTAAGAAACGTTTTCCTATTGTGTTAAAAAATTGTGTGTGTGTGGTAAGAATAAGAAGACGCGAATTTTTTTAAAATCGTCCACGTAAACCCAAAAATAAAAAATTGTAACAAATTTATAAGTAAGAATTAAAGTACTCGAAAAAAAACTTCACACAAAAAATGAACACCGTGTTGTGGAACTTTGAAATAAGCTTTCCAAATAGTTATGATCCATCCATCCATTACTATAATAAAATTCACATCAACTTCCACAGAAATCAGTTTTTCTTTTTTTATTTCTTCTTTCTTCTTTCTTCTTTCTTCTCTCTTCTCTCTTTGACTTTAATTAACAAAGTAATTATCTATTTATAATGTCATTTGCTCATAAGGAAAACCCAAAGGTCTTAGTTTTATTCGATGTTGATGGTACTTTAACCCCAGCTAGATTGACCATTTCTGATGAAATGAAAGAAACCTTACAAAAATTAAGAGAAAAGGTTGCTATTGGTTTTGTTGGTGGTTCTGATTTATCTAAACAAGTTGAACAATTAGGTCCTACTGTTTTGGAAGATTTCGACTATTGTTTCTCTGAAAATGGTTTGACTGCTTATAAATTAGGTAAAGAATTGGCTTCTCAATCTTTTATTAACTGGATTGGTGAAGAAAAATACAACAAATTAGTCAAATTTATCTTAAGATATTTATCTGATCTCGATCTCCCAATTAGAAGAGGTACTTTTATTGAATTCAGAAATGGTATGATTAACGTTTCTCCAATCGGTAGAAATGCTTCTACTCAAGAAAGAAATGACTATGAAGTTTATGACAAAGAACACAAGGTTAGAGAAAAGTTTGTTGCTGCCTTGAAGGAAAATTTCCCAGATTTTGGTTTAACTTACTCTATTGGTGGTCAAATCTCTTTTGATGTCTTCCCAACTGGTTGGGACAAGACTTATTGTTTACAACATGTTGAAGACGAACACTTTGATGAAATCCATTTCTTTGGTGACAAATCATACAAGGGTGGTAATGATTACGAAATTTACACTGATGAAAGAACTATTGGTCATGCTGTCAATTCCCCAGCTGATACCATCAGAATCTTAAAGGAACTTTTTAATTTGTAAATTTAATTTTTTCTTTTCTTTTGCAAAAGATAAATTTAGGTGTGTTGATAGATAATAGATTATAATATATATACAAGAAGGTTAAACAACCGAGGGAATCTCTGGTGATTATTTACGTCTATAAAATATGGCAGAGGCATCTTCACTGGCTACAACTACTTGCTCAATATTGGCGCCAGAAGGTACTCTGTGATTATGCAACAACAGTAATCTATTAGTAACAACTTCATTGATCTTCTTAGCCAACTTATTCTTTGATATACCCTCCTCAACATCTTTCGGCTCAAGCAATTTAGGCAATTGAACAGGCTTACTAGATTTAACTTTCTTACCATTACCAAATTGACCTTGTTCATTTTCACCAACCGCCAAGACATCCTTCATACCTCCCAAAGTATCTAAAGTGACGAAAAGATGCTTGTTACCAACATTAAGATCCTTGATACCAATATTCACTGTCTTTTCCAAATCTTCATCATATTCAGATAATCCGACTAATGATTTGATAATTTGAGGCTTTGAACAAACGTGCAAATACCTACTACCTCCTAATTGTCCATTGATACCATTACCAAAACTCAACACAATATCTTGATCTTGCTTATCATCAGCATAACTTAAAAGAACATATGAACTTTCATCACCAGCAAATACATCCCTCACTGAAAAACCTTCAATGGTTGGATTTTCAAAAGAAGCCTTACAAATACGGCGATAATCTTCCTTATTCAAAACAATCTTAGGAATTGGACGTAATTCGGTAGTTGGAGACAATTCGACTCCGCATTGTCCATGAGTATTTTTTCCCCAAGTCCAAACGTTTCCTGATTTATCACTGGCAACATTGAAGTATTTCCCAGCAGCTATATTATTGAAAATACGAGGCTGAATAGATCTGGATCCATCTTTACGTTTCACAATTTCATTATTTAATAGTTTTATATCAATTGGTTCATTTAATGGGATTTTTTTAGATTTATCAAATGGTGAATATGATGGTCCATATTGACCAAAGTTTTTTGGAGTTGCAGTGGAACTAACAACAAGAATTTGTCCTTGTTTGGTTAATAATAAGACATGATCTTTCCCAGCTGAAAGCTGTTTAATATTACTGGCTTCTAATTTGTTATAGACAGTTTCTCTGGTAAGTCCAATCCAGTTTCTTTTTGTTGTTGGAACAAACTCATTCACTTGTTTGTCACCTCTTGGCATATAGGCAACTTCACCTTTGTTAGTCAAGAAGTAGAGGAATGATCCACTACTTTCTATTTGTTGTACCTTGAAAGGTAAATTGATCAATTCCGGTTGTTCCAATCCCTTGTATGATCGGTATACTTTTCCTTCATCATTCACAACAGCCAAAAAATCACCACTAACAATGACATCCTTGAGTAACATATTATCGAAGAATGGGACACGAGTTGGTAATTTCTGAGAATTGTGGGAACCAAATATATATAAACCTGGTACTTCTTTTGAATCTTTAACATTGCCCAAAATTGAATCATCTAATTCGTTACTCAAGGCATCTTTCAAATTACTAGCCTTCTTTGTATTCAACTCTGGAGAAGTCATATCCTTTGCCTTGCTTTCATCTACTCCTTTGTATTTAATATTAGCCATTACTTTATTCTTGCAGTATTCATAATTCATAAATAATTGATGGGCGGATATAATTCCAACAAGTGCGATTGCACCAAATAAAACTCCCTTCATTCTTTCATTAAATTCGAATCTCTTTCTTTCCTTTTCTTGATTTTGAATAAACTCTTGATGAAGTACATGTAACTGTTCCTTATATTCCGCAGATCCTGGACGTAAATTAGCCAAACGTGGATCTTGTTCAATCATAAAGTTGACATTATTCGCTATTTCATCATCCATATTTATAGTCTTTTTTGGAGCTTGAGGCGTAGGATCCGGATTAGTTATAGGTTCTAAATCTTTAAGTTCATTGAAGTTATAGCCGAAATTATATTCAGTCTTACGTTTGTTGAACTCATCGATTGATAAGTACTTCGAATCATCATCTTGCTGTTGTTGTTGTTGTTCGGTCTTGTTGGTAGATGAATACCTTATTGATATGAGTGGTCTTGTAAATGACCGTGATATCGGAAGATTACGAACGACCAAACGAGTCCTCGAAAGCATGGTTTTACTAGTTGGAATATGGTGATGGACAAATGAAGATTTACCCATTGAGAGATTAGTAAGAATTTTTTTTCAGTTGTTCATTCGCTTGTCTTTGCCTGATCGGGAAACGGAAGAAAACAATTCAATGGCTTACACAGAAAGCAAGATTGCTCGCAATCTGCTCAGACATCTATCGCCATTAATATTACACTACCATAGAGTTACTTACTACCAACAAGGTTTAACCCCCTAATTCACTAATATCTTTATTTATAAAACCCATAATACAATTATACAAATGTCACGCATAATATCGCAACAGTTATTTCTTCAAACTCCGTCGAGAATAATAATACGCCCTCAACACTATCGAAATATATCATCAATTACCAAATTTGATACCAAGAAGTTCGTGCAGACATTACAAGAAAAAGGTGAATTCACCGAAAAGCAAGCAGAAGCAGCCGTGAAGGTTGTTAATGCCGCTATTAATGATGGTGTACTTTCAATCACAAAGAACTTGGTGACGAAGGAAACATTATCGTCGACAGCCTATCAACAGAAAGTCGATTTTGCAAAATTAAAAGGTGAATTACAAACTATGGATAAGACCGAATTTACCAATTTGAAAAAGGAACAAGAAAGATTACGTACCGATTTAACTAATTTGAAAAATCGTTTAAAAGAAGAGATCACCAAGAATCAAGCTGGAGTGAGATTGGATTTAAATTTAGAAAAGGGGAGAATTAGAGAAGAAAGTTCTCTGCATGAGCTGAAGATTGAAGATACTTATACTAGAATTGATGAAGAAATTGCTAATATGCATATGCAAATTAAGTCAGTGAAGACTCAGGTTATGCAATGGTTGATTGGGGTCTCCTCTGGTACTTTCGCATTGATGTTGGCATTCATTAGATTCTTTGGTTAGTTTCGTTTTGTAGAATGAATCATGAGCTTCTCATGTTTATACTCTAAGATGTGAATATAGAATATTGGGGAAACTTATTGTGGAACAATAGACATTCCCGGTAAATGCGTAACTATTCTGCGGACAAGTAGGCTCATCGGAATATAGTACTATATAGCAACATTCAATCTTACAGATTAGAATCTACTCACAAGCAATATACTTTCACATGTCTTAGGTGTCCTTAATTAATTCATGATGCTGCACAAAAATGACAATTGTCAACAACAAACAAAATTAAAAATTAGAACCATCGTTTGGTAATGAACACCTGACATCGCTTGCATACCACAATGAATTCGTTATACAATCATGGATTAAAGCAGACCCAGACAATCAGTAAAGATCTAACAGAATTCGAAAAGAATTTATCAACTTCTCCATTGTCTTTACAGGGGGCAATCACAACATCAATTACAGCATTTAGGAAAACAATCAAGGAATATGGCGATTTAGTATCAAGAGACATTCATGATCCATCATATACCAAAAACGAAGCCAGGCTACAGAAGTTCAATGAAGATTTACAAAGGTTTGCATCAAAATTTGATAACTTAAAAGCACAACGAGAGTCAATTATACATGAAAGTAACATGCAAGATCTTATTGGTAGAAGACATATTCATAACAGCACAACTAGTTCAGACAATCCTTATGATCCAGCATCGCAGCAACAACAACAATCATACATGTCTTACCAAGAAGGATTATATAAAGAGAGAAACACTCTTGTAAAGGGATCAGAACAATTGGATCGAATACTAGAAATGGGCCAACAGGCATTTGATGATATAGTGGAACAAAACGAAACTTTACGTAAGATTCAAGCTAAGTTTGAAGAAAGTTTGGTAACTTTGGGTGTTAGTAGGGGTACTATCAGAAGTATAGAAAGAAGAGCCAAACAGGATAAATGGTTATTTTGGTTCTGCGTGATTGTGATGTTATTGTCATTTTATTATATCTACAAGTATTTTAGGTGAGTTTAAATAACAATGAATGGTTATGTAAATTAAATCTCGTAATGTATAACTTGTGTAATTGGAAACTTCCAAGTAAATTGGTGGTAAGTTTGAGTTCTGTTGTGTATTTTTATTTTGAAACAAAATTGAAAGAAAACTACCATATCTCTTAAGTAGTGATAGTGCTTTTCTTTTAACTCAAACGGTGTTTAGTGCTATTTACAACACCTGATTTGGTGGAAACTCAGGTTCTCTAACATTAGTTTTGAAGGTATCGAATTCTCAAAGGTTGTGACTCTTCTTTATATTGATCTTTTTCCGAATCAAGTAAAAAGTGCCAAAAATGCATTGATTTAGCGCTACTTTTGTTCATTCTTTTTCAATATTATTTAATCTTCAATTAACAAAGACACAAGATTATATACGATACATTTGCATTTAAATAAGAGAGGTGATATCCAATCAACTTTGAAGTAGTTTCAGAAGATTCGTATTTTCCTAATTGGGAAAAATCGGAGAAATTCAGTTGCAAAAAATAATGTGCTGCATAATCGAACAATTTGTCCCCCAACTCCTATTTAGGAAATGTTATTTCATAAACTGAAGATCTAGATGATAGCTATTTCCCTTTGAAGTTATCAAATGAGCTCAAAAAACAACAACGGTCTAGATAATACCCTTAATGAACGTTCATATGGCCCTTTGGTGTTGTGATTTTAACGTACTTAAAGGCATTATTTCCAACTTTGATATTAGAAACAATTTTGTAACAATTGCAAATCAGCCAATTTTCAGTCCCTAACCTCCGTAAAATTTTCAGTATAAATCCATTTATATAGAAAACCTAAGTGTAAAGTAAGTACACGGTGAATTTCAAGCGTATACATAAACATCAGAACCCATAAAAGTTATGAAAGTTTTGCCCGTTCTATTATTTTTTGGTGCAACATATGCCCTACCTATACATACAAAAAGAGGATTGCTAGATGATATTTTTGGTCTGGATGAATTACAAATTGACACAAGTATCCAACCATCTTTTACAGATGCATCAAATATCCAACCTGCTACAACATTTGTTCCGTTAATAGAAGCAGAACCACATATTGCTGCTCCCATCAACAATCCACCACAATCTTCTGTAGAATCACCAAGCGGAATATTTGGGGACCTATTTGCCAAAGCTATCCAAGGAGCATTTAATATCTTAACTGGGGATTCAGGAACCAGTACAACAGTGGCACAAGTTGAACAAGTCGATTTTGCAGCTGATTTAACAGAAAACGATTCAACAGCTAAAATACAAGGAACCACCACAATTCTCACTATCGAAACAGTGACCAAATATTATGATGAAATCCCAAGCTCCACAGATCTAGTTATTCCTGTATCAACTCATTCACTTTCACCCGACGAGGTGTTTAGTCTTTTACTCGGTGATTCATCAGAATCGTCATCATCATTTGCACCCGAACCAACTAGAGGAGTTTCCTGGCAAGGTGGTTCTCCCGGTAGAATTGAAGGTTCTATCGACGTTGAAACAGCAACTGCCATTGGAGGTGGAAGTAGTGAAGGTGCAGGTGCTTCTGTTGGTTCGCGAGGAATAGCATATTCTCCATATTCAAAAAACGGTCAATGTAAATCAGCTTCTGATGTTGCGCTGGATATTTCCAAGTTAGGCCAATTTGAGCTTATTAGATTATACAGTACCGATTGTTCTGGTGTAGAAAACGTTTTAGCATCCATAAATTCAAATCAACAACTATTCTTGGGTGTTTGGAATGTACACCAAGTTGAAGGCGAATTAAGTGATATTGTGAAGGCTGTAGAAGGAAGCACCAGAGGTTGGGATGCAGTGCATACAATTGCCATAGGAAATGAAAGAGTTAATTTCAGGGAAGCAACAGTGGATGATATCCGCGAAGCAATTAACACATCTAGATCATATTTACAAACCAATGCTCCTGACTACAATGGATATATTGTTTCCGTGGACACTTTGGTTGCTGTTGTGGCAAACCCTGGTTTATGCGAACTTTCAGATTATCTTGCAGTAAATTCACATCCTTATTGGGATGGTGGGGTGGATCCTAGTAATTCAGGACCATGGCTAGAAAATCAAATATCAAATTTACAAGGTGCCTGTGGTTCGCAAAAAGATATCTTGATTACTGAAACTGGTTGGCCAACTCAAGGACAATCATATGGTAAATGTGTTCCTTCAGTTGCAAATCAAGTTGCTGCCATCAGATCGATTGTGAAATCTCTAGGTTCTAAGGTGTTGATGTTTACAATGTATAATGATTATTGGAAAGATCCTGGACCTTACCAAGTTGAACAACATTGGGGGATTTATGGAGATCCAAGTGTTTAGTTGAGAACTTAATTGAAGACGATCTTTCTCTTTCACTTTGTGCCTTTCTTAGGAACATTAGAATAATTCGTTTTCAATTTCGTTTAGTTTTATTTTTTAGTTTAGTTTTACTTTTATAGTTTAGTTATTTAATAAAATACATCGATTAAAATGCTCCTTCAGAAAATCATTGGCTGCAAATGTGTAGTTGTGCCAGTAAAGTTTACGTGCATTACACAATTTTTTAGCTTATGTCTCAAATTTTCCATTTTTTTCTTTTCTCTCACTTCTCATTTTTTGAAATTCATCTGACTGCCATTAAAAAAAAAACAAATACAACGGTGAACGACCTCCATTAGAAACTTTGGCAGATTTAAATCAATCAAAAGAAAATGTCTGACAGAGAAAGAAAGAAACTTCTGACGAGAGTAGGAGTACTACTCGACAGATTGTACAAGATTGAGGACAATGGATATTTAATATATCAAACATTTCAAACGTTGCCATTAAGAGCAGGAACAGATTATTACAAAATTATCAAGAATCCCCTTTCATTACACGCAGTATCCAGAAAAGTAAAACAACAAAAATACATCAATGCACAAGAATTTATCGACGATTTGGCTTTAATATCGTGGAATGCAAGATATTTTAATGAACCAGGTTCAGCGGTTTACAGACATGCTCAGATTTTGAGAGAATTTGTGAATACAGTTGTTCTTCCCAAATTAAGACAAGATAAGGCTATTCCTCATCATGAGTCGTTGATATACCCGCATCTCGGTGATTTACCAGATGATAAGAATGCAGGAAGTGTAACTGGTTTCAATTTTGAAAATGAAGCTCCACCAAAAAAGGAAGAATTCGTCCCTGAAATGAGTACGACACCACAAGCTGATCCATTTGCATCAATAAACAAACCACTTGTGACTACAAATCATCCTCAGCAACTCCCACAACCTCATAAGCCTGCCCCACTGTTTTTAAGTAGCTCTACTCATACTCCAAAACATTCTTCACCACTGTATTCAAATAGACCCGCCAAACAGGCAGAAAGTGGTATCAGAAGAGGTCGTCCTCCAATTATTGACAAACCATTTGAAACTCGTATCAAGTTGATTTTGAAGGGATTTAAGAAATTACGTAACGCAACAGGTGATCATGCGTTGACAAAACATTTCGAAAGACTTCCAGATGTAAAGCTGGATACCGATTATTTTGAAAGAATTACCAACCCAATAAGTTTGCAGGAAATTAGAGTTAAAGTGAGAAGTAGAAAATATGCTACCGTAGAACAATTTATAAATGACTTAGATTTAATGTTTGCTAATGCCCAAGAATACTATGGTCTGGATCCATATTGCGAAGAGTTCTTAGATTATACACATTTCAAGAGAGAAGCCAATAGTATAATTCAAGCGGAGTTGGCCAAAACAGATAAGGAGATATTGAGTCTTAGTACCGCAAGCAGTGATGGTGTTTTGAGATTCCCATTGGACTCTTTGGAAGTGAATGGCTATACATACAGAATCGGTGATTGGGTATTAATGTCGAATGATGCAGATCCAGACAGACCAACTGTAGGACAGATTTTCCGTTTATGGTCAACCGAAGAAGGGAATAGGTACTGTAACATATGTTGGTATTACCGTCCAGAGCAAACTTGCCATGCAGTTGATCGTTTGTTCTTCAAGAATGAGGTATGTAAGACAGGGCAATATAGAGATCATTTAATCGATGATATAGTTGGTCCATGTTATGTTATCTTTTTGACAAGATATCAAAAGGGTGATCTTCCCGAAGGTGTTATTCCAGAAGGTTCTCCTTGGTTTATTTGTGAATTTAGATATAATGAATCTAGCCACGTTTTCAACCGTATTAGAACATGGAAGGCTTGTTTACCAGATGAGGTTAGAGATGATCCTGAACAACCGTTTATTCCATTACATGATAATCGTAAATTAATTAAATATGAATCTCCACTCAAAGCTTTGTTGAGTCCAGATGCTTACGTTGGGATGCCAATTCCAGAACCTAGAAACGGACCTTCCAATTGTCCTCCAATATCAGGGCTGGTTTATAAAGCTGCGCCATTACCAGATGATGATTTAGGACAGTACATTTCAAGTCCTAATGTTGTTGCTGTTCCTGAACATGACGATCCACAATCAGGACGTCGTGCTTTCCTTTTCACACCAATTTCTCAATTGAAAGGTGGAGGAGGTGCCACCACTACTGTTTACACTGCTCCCAATGTTCTCCCACATGGTTCACCAACTGCACAAGCCGATGTAGTTGTTGCTCCTCCTGTTGCTCCTGTTGCAAGATCTGGATCTCATACAGAAGAGAAACCGGTATTCCCAGGTCTGTACAAGCTGTTACAAGCAGAAATACAAGAAAATCAAGCAAAGAAGTTACAAGAACAACAGTTACAGCAATTACAACAGCAACAACAGCAGCAAATGTTTAGACGAACAACTACTCCAACTCCTACTAGTATTACACCTGTCGGAACCAATTTCCACACCTCTGCTTCAACATATTCTACTTTGCTTGCTGGGGGCATATTGGCATATGGATTAGATGCCGAAGAAAATGGATTGAAAGAGTTTGCCGAATTGGTGAATAAAAGAAGAAAAGTTGATAAAGATGGCAAGGCATCGGAAGAAGTTGTGTTCTATAGAGCTCCGCCAGTGTTGTTTGCTGGAAGAAAGATAATAACCAATTCGAAGTCTGATTTAGGTCATTCCGTCTCATACTTAGCTTGGAAGTTAAAGAATAAGACCAAGCAAAGCGAAACTTAGATAGTTATGTATTATAATAATGATGTATTCAAATTGTAGTTAAATTGAATTCTAATGTGCGTCTGCTCGAGGCATTTTGTCACAGCAATTTGGAAACTTCTTCGCACTTTCAACAGAACACGGAAAAAATCTTGAGAATCCTTTTTCTTAGATGAATCGAAAATCCTTTCTTTAAATGAGTTTACCAGGCAATTGATATTATAAACAACCCCAAATGAACCATTGATGACGACTCAACTACAAGAATTCCAAGAATATTTACTCAAATCCAAAAAGATAATAGCATTAGTAGGAGCAGGTTTATCTGTATCCTCCGGCCTTCCTACATTTCGCGGAACTCAGGGGTTATGGAAAAACTTCAATATGATAGATTTGGCTACTCCTGATGCCTTTTATATAGATCCCGGATTAGTGTGGCAATTTTATTCGTGGAGACGATATGGAGCTTTAAAAGCAAACCCTAATCGAGGTCATCATGCATTAAGTAAATTATCACAATTGAGCAAAAATAAGAATTTTGAATATATTACAATCACTCAAAATGTGGATGGTTTACAAAGTCGAAGTGGACATTTAAAAGAAAATCTTTATGAAATTCATGGATCATTGTTTACGTTGAAATGTACTAGTTTTATGTGCAATTATGTCGAACATAATAATTTCACACAACCGCTAACCAATGCATTATCAGAAACTGAATTTGAATATGATAAATCTCAAAATAGAAAACGAGCGCTAGATGAAGACGAAGCAGTGCTATCGCCTCAATTCAAGCCCGTGAAAACTCTTCTGGAAAAGGAGTTACCCCAATGTCCTGTTTGCAAATCACTTCTACGTCCAGGAGTTGTTTGGTTTGGAGAATCCCTTTCCTTGAATTTGATTACAAAGATTGATCATTTTATTGAACTGGACAACCCTGTTGATTTGATACTTGTAATTGGAACAAGCGGAACAGTATATCCTGCGAATAGTTATGTTGATCGGGTTAGATTAAAGGGTGGAAAGGTGGCAATCTTCAATACCGATATTGAGAATGATATTGTTATGGGGAAGGTGAAAGATACCTGGGGATTCAAAGGTAGTGCTGCTGAAGTATTACCAGTGGCATTACACCCATTGATCGGAGATATATGATAACAAAAGAAGAAGAACAATTATTCATTTATATAGTATATACATACATATAAGAGTGAATAGGAATAATAATGTATTAATGAAGATCGTGACCAAATTTACTTTAAATAAATATTACACTAGAAATGCTTTAACAAACGTTTTTTTTTGGTTGTTTGGAATAAAGTGTCGCTAAAAAACTAAACTAATTGTTTAAAATTGTTAATAAGGAAGGAAACAAACAAAAGGGTAAATACAATCGAACTGAAAATTAAGGACCAATAACAAGTAGAAAAGAACCGGCTTTCAACTTAAGGAAAATGAATCATCAAGAGGATCAAAATAATTTTCTTTATTGTCATCAATGATTGTGGGCAACTTTGCATGGCTGCTAAAGAGCGATTCAACCAATATTGCATCATCGGCTTTTATAACCATTGCGTTGGTAGGTGTTAATTCATCATCATGTTGTAGCTGTTGAACTAATGTAACCTGACTAGAGTTTTGTTGAGGTTTGCGTCTTGCGTCTTCAGGGAATGTCTGTCTTGGAGATATTTCAGTGTTCAATGTAAGTGGCTTATAGAATGGATTACCAACTGGTCCAGGGGGTTTTGTTCGGGGACTTATAGCAGTGGGTGACTTCTGGTAATGGTATAATGTATTGATAGATGCTATAGTTACGGATGGCTTAAGTGGTGGTGCCATTGTTGGAGAAGATAGTTCGCTTTTGCCAACTCGGAATTTGGTATTGATGCTATAATTATTTGTGAATAAATCACCATGACTATTATGACGTTTTCTGGTTTGGAATTTTTTCTTGTATTTAGCAGGACTCAGTTCGCGTGGTTTAAATTGGGGGCTAGTGGAAGTCGATGAAGCTGGCGTGGACGAAGATGAAAGACCAGTTAATATGGATGGTTCGACATAGTCAGACGTGGTTTCTAATAAGGGCGATGCCAATTCTCCGATTTTTGAATTGTTGCGGGTGTGTATGGGGGAACTCAATACCGATGGTTCTATGCATTGTGTGTAGATCCAATCAGGTAACGTGTTCTCGTACTCGTGGTTTAAATTGTCCAGTAGGATGCATGAATCTATTCCTCTTGGTTCATTTTCGAAATATGAGATGTCAAAGTCATCCAATGGGTCTTCTGGTTGAAGGGTATTCATAATGGTCGCGTAGTCGAGTGGAAAGTTTATTTATAAAAAAAACAACAAAAAAGGCTATCTTGGATTCTTTTTATTGATATTTATAAGCCTATTATATTTTAATGGGAGGAAATAAATAATAATGGAAGTATCACCCTCAAGAAAAAATTCCAGAATGGATAATGAAGGCAACTGGATGTAAATATTAATTAACACAAGATGAGGGATAGAAAATTTCTTGATGCGAGAGAAGAAATAAGTCCGCTTGTTCCAAATTCTTGTCACAAAAAGTTGTCAGGTAACAATAAAAGGTCAGTTTCGGCACCGATTAGCTGAAATCTTGATTGTTATCAAAGGGGAGAACTGATGCGATTTGGGTATATTTTTTTGCTTTTGAAGACGAAGACAAAAACAAGAACAATTACGAATGATTATAAACGCTAATACCCCCCATCTCTTTGCTTACGGATTCTTTTTTACGAATTACAGGTTGTTCAGGAATTTGCCCAAATGAGGGAAAATCACTCACATCATGCTCAAGTAAAACAGAAAATATCCGTCGTTTAGGTTTAGATGAAAATGTAATGGCTCAATTGCAATTTATTTAATAGTAGTTATAGAGAATTTAGGTTGTAGTACAGCCCACAAGGAAATCCACCACAGTTTTTACTTCAACGTCATCATACATCTCTCCCCCCTTCCTTTTATTGGAATTCTAAGAGAAAAAAGTCTATTTAATATTAACCAAATGACATTATGTTTCTTGTAAATTGCCCATCAAAAGAACAATTCCAATTGACTACATTATTTCGCATAAAGATTCTTGATCTGTATAAAAGTCAGATTCAAAAGCTTAAACCAAATAATACTTGCATTTATTTTTTTTTAAAGTTTGCAGATGATCCAAAAAATATTTTAAGGTTGGCATTATTTTAGATTTAAAAAATAAATAATTTTTTTTCTTCTTGTTAGTGTTGTTATTTGCAACATAAACAAACAGATTAGCAACCAACCTAATCTTACATTCAACTTTAAACCATAAACACACTTCCCACACAATCACCTATAGAGACATTACCTAACGTTAAACTTTCCACATCCACTTAACCCCCCTTTAAAAATAGAATGATCTAATTTGAAAAGCATATATGCAAAACTAGCGGAAGTATGGCAGTGTTGTGAGGTTTGTGTTGACTTGGCCAAAGAATTAAATAGAACACAACTAAACAATAGCTTAGATTGCTTCTAATTCAATTTAAAACTGGTAGTAAGTACAACACATCCCCCAAACAAGAATTCGGAAACACCCCCCCCATTAATCTATGCTGATGAATGTCCCAAAGACAATAAAGGGGTTATTTGTTAGGAGAATGTAGAAGAGTGAAATCTCAAATATTATTATGATTACAATAGAGTTATTTTAAACACAAAATGTTGTCTTAATTACTAATTGAAGGGGGAGAGGCGTCGGATTCATGGTTTTTTTATTCAAAGGTTTATGCTATTAATATATTACATGCAAATCTTTTGAGTAAAAATTTGTTTGTTCTAAATACGTGACTTTGGAAGGGCATGTATTATTGTATGTTTTATTTTCGCCCACAACAAAAAAAATAGACAATAGTAATACTTTGTCATTTCTCCGAGTGAAGAAATTTTACCCGAAGGCAAATTGCATAGATACGAAAAACAAAACAACGAAAGATTCATAACTTATGTTAACTTTAACTTCATTTGGCAATTAGACGAAGACTGTAACCCCAGGTTTTTTAATTTATTTGATTTTATTATCAAAGTTTATGTTTACACCTCACCTTAATTAAATTTGTTATTGTTTACACTAAAATGATTAATTATCGCCTGTTCTATCTTATTTTCTGAGATGTAATCGGAATTACGTATTCTCAATCGTGCATAAGAGAATGTTGCAGGAATATTTTTCTCCTGCCACAATTGGCTGATTTTTTTCTCTTACAGCGTGTTGATATCGCGTTCCCAACCATTATTATTAAGCATATGTTTCATTCAAGATTCGAAGAAATTACATGATCACAATTATCATAGGCTTGCTACAAGAACAAAAAACGATTCCCCTCATTGTTATATTTTAAAGTTTGTTCCGATTAATATACTAATTTCTGGGGTCAATTTAGAGTTGACGCAGAATAAGTTTTTGATCAGTGTTTCATGGGAAAGAAAACAATTTTACATCAAGCTTTTTTAATATTTTATTTTATGGAATTGTCAAGACTTCACCCAAGTTTTGTATCTTAATGATTCACATTCTTGGAAATAAGCTCACCCATGATCTTGTCAAGCCTTTCCTGCGCCCCAAGTCGACAATTAAAAAAAGTAGAACTGCATTGCGAATCTCTTGCCTCCCCCTTTATCATCTCCACAACGGCACATCAAATATGCTTGAAGTTCAAATAGAAACGCATGCAAAATCAAACTCTTTATTTGATATCTCTAAATAAAAAGGAATAGTAAACGTTCTAGCCGCCACTCGTAGTCCCAAGCAAACCACGAGCGTGATGGTAATTCTATAAATAGAGACAATAAGATCAAATGTACGAAATCTTGAACTTGCATAAAATTATGATAGAGGGCTCCAAACTATCGGGCTTAAGGATTTGACACATTCAAAAGCATCATATCCTAATTATCTTGTAGAGAACAATATAATTATGCAGGTTGATTTTGTTTGCGACGCACAAACTTTAATCCGTATCCAACCACAACTTACCACCACATCCATGATGACAGAGATACATTAATAATATACCCAACAAAGAAGTCATAAGGCACTTAGATCTCATTCCAGTTGCTGGTGATAATATTTTCGTATGAGGAAGAAGAGTTCGTCCCTTGATAATTATCTTGCCTGACATTTGAATTAAAAGAACCAAGTTTACAAGGTTATAATACGGTATCATTTATTTTCGCGCATTAGATAAGATAACTGCAATTTCTATATTATACGTAATAACTCATCATCAAGTTCGTCTTTAACCACCCTTTGCGGTACAGAGGTTTTCTCTGGGGGTAAGCCCACTTCAATATTTGCATCCATTAATAATTGATTGTATAACCATAACCGCCTCTTCTCTAAAACTGCATTGGATAATTGCTTCGATACAACTTTGTTAATCTTGGAAGCTGTATTTAATTTATTCATCAATTTCGTGTGTAAGTCTTTCAACGTAGCTAAGTCTTCTATATCATCAACGTCATCTATATGTTGAGTGGGCTTGTAGAAGTGAGAAACTTGTTTTGCATTTGTTGATAAATATTCGTGAATAGGATTACTATTTACAACACCCTCTTTTCTTGAACGCTCTAATTGTTGTTGCTTGGTAATAATATTCATTGTGTTGTTGTTATCGTCATGGTCAGGTAATAATCCATTATCTTTCCTAGTTAAATAATTTTTATACCTTAAGATGGCCAATTTATGTTGTTTGAAATCCAATGGTAAACTATCAAAAGAAGACAATTTAACCGATTCAGCATCTATACCATCTTTCTTCAAAACATCAACGAATAAATTCGTGAACCAATAAGGCACTCTCTGTTCATAGTCATGTTCAATTATTCTTAAATATTCCTCTTCATTCATATTTTCGACATCAATATCCAAATTTAAATTTCCCTTTCTTACCTTTTCCTTAAAAATATTCAACTGATCCTTTATGGAGTGCAAATCATGAACACCCTTCACATGTTTGGTCAATGCATCAGAACGAGTGAAATGCTTTTCACATTCAGGAATCACACAAAAATATGGTTTTTCACCAGTGTGAGTTCTACAATGAGATATCAATGCAAATCGTGATGGTTGGTCAATTCCAAACCTTGAACAATCTTTCCATTGGCATGTGTATCTGATTGGTGTTGTAGTGGGTGGGACATGAGCCATCAGGGTAAGATGGGTGGAATTTAAATGGTTGACCAAACCTGTTAAATTGGGAAACAGGGTATTATCGCAATCTTGCCACTTACAGATAAAGTCGCCGCCTTGATTACTCGAACTATTGCTACTTGTACCGGCTGTATTTGAGATTGGTGAATCTTCTTGATTTATTTTAGTAAGGTTATTGAATGCATCAACAGATACACTGCGGTTTTCTGGATTGGCCTGGGCCTGATCGTGCGATTCATTAGTTACAGGATGACTTGGCTGTATTTCAGACATTTTGTTTAAGGGATTGGTGTTGGGTTATTCCGTATTGTATATGCGTTGGTAGTTGTTTTTGATGGACTTAGCAACATACAATTTCGTTGAAATATTTTTCTTTTTTCCTTAACAGGGATTTTGGTTTTTAAAGTGAGCGAAGAGTTAGTGATGCTGCAAATGCAAGTTTTACTCATTTAATAAACGTGTATTGCACTCTTCTACAATCTGAATTCAAGACTAATCTACAAATGCTCATCTAATCTTGCAGCAGGGTTTGATTCAATGAAGTCCAAGGAAACCTTATGACCTAATAATTCTCTAATGTTAGAAACACCATATTTGATCATAGTTGGTCTTTCTAAGGAAAGACCCCAACCTAAAACTCTTAAATTCTTTGGTAATCCCATAGCTTCCAACATTTCTGGTCTGAACATACCCGAGTTACCGATTTCAACCCACTTCTTTAATCCCTTGTGATAAGCGAAAATTTCCAATGAAGGTTCGGTATAAGGGTTATAAGCAGCTTTGAATCTTAATTCATCAAAGCCCATCTTTCCAAAGAAATCTTGCATGAAACCAATCAAATCACCCAAAGTGATGTCATAACCAGCTAAGACACCTTCAACTTGATGGAATTCGGCTAAATGGGTAGCATCAACAGCTTCATTTCTGAAGACACGATCAATGGAGAATAATCTGGTTGGTTTTGGGTCTTTAGCCAATTGGTACAACATAGCAGCAGAAATAGAAGTGGTGTGGGTTCTTAAAACCATTCTTAAAGATTCATCTTCCTTCCAAGGATATCTGTAACCAATGGAACCGTATTTACCTTCTTCGTGAACTTGTTTAACATTGTTCCAATATTCTTCACTTTCAGGTTTTAATGCTCTGGCTGGGTCCTTTAAGTAGAAAGTATCTTGTAAATCTCTAGCTGGATGTTGTTGAGGAACGAATAAAGTGTCAAAGTTCCAGAAACCAGATTCAACATATTGATTAGTTGGCATTTCAGTGAAACCCATAGAGAAAAAAATTTGTCTGAATTCTTCTCTAACTTTACTCAAAGGATGTAATGCACCTGAAGATGGGTAGACACCTTCAGATTGGAAGTTATATGGCTTGAATGAAGCATCTTTCCAAGAATTATTTACAATCATATCGGAGGTTATATCAGTTTCTAAACTTACAATTTCCAATGCGAATTTTGGTCCCTTTTCAATCTTATAACCAATAATCTTAATCAATGAAATCAATTTTCTTTTCTTCAATTCAGTTAATTCCTTCTTATCATCTAAAGAACCAGTGGATTGAATTGTCTTTAATTCGTTCAAAACTACATCTTCGGGTAATTTGTCAACGTTTGCCACTAATTTATCACCACTTTTTCCTAACCACTTGTTCTTGAATGCTTTACCTTGACCAACAGCTCCAACTGGGCCTAATTTAGCTTTCAATTCAGAGATAGTTAATCCTTCCAAAGCTTTCAAAACTTCATCAACTACTTGGACTTCTGGAGAAGCACCCTTTTCAACATATGACTTAGCTTCTTCGGTTAATTCCCATTTGTCAACTTCGATTTTGGAGAAGTTGACCATTTCTTTGGCCCAAAGAGAAGTTAAGTTTGAATGCAAAGTGTTGGAATCTATTTCGGCTAATTCAGGAACTTCCAAAGTATTGGAAATAACCCCATTATTGCCATTAACCAATTTCAATAATCTTAATTGCAAGTCAGACATATTGTTGTGGGGATCTATATATCTCTCAGCTTAACTTTGCTGTTATAAGGATAAGTGTTATTGTTGAAGTAAAACGCACAATATGTTAAGTAATAGACCCGATGATTCATTAAATTTTTTCCCAGCATATTTGGCGTGTGTGGTGACAAATTTTTCAGTGTTCTCAAACTTACTTAGGAAGTTAAGTAAATATAATCACAGACAGTCACCTGACTAGTCACGTGCCTATAAATTCGGTATTTGCACATGCGGTAGAATTAAACACTGGGCCGTGGTCAACTCGCTAAGAGATAAGCCACGATTTATTGAACTGCTCTGAATTTGTATCAATGAACATATAGATATACCTCATGAAAATGAGATTAAATGAGGAACTCAATATTGCTTACAGGAATAGTGAAATGACAACCATATTATCATAGCCTCCTTTTGTTCTCCAGAATCATTTAAAAAAAATGACAGATCACGAACATGACAATAATTTTCAACAATTGCTTGCTGTATTAAGGCGCGGCTGTTGTTTAGCAAACTTAAAACTCAACAGGGCAATTCCAAATTGGGGGGGGGGGTCCATGATTGCTTAAACGAACTCAATTCCTATAAATACAGGGATAATTATTACACTTTTTGACTTTTCTAAATTTACTTTAGTTTCTTTCTTATCATAATCAACAAATCATTTTAGAATGGCTTTCACTTGTTCAGATATCATTAAATTAATTTTTGCAATTATATTACCTCCCGTGGGTGTGTTCTTAGAAGTTGGTTGTAATTCCATATTCTTTCTTAACATATTATTGACAATATTGGGTTATATTCCTGGTATCATTCACGCAGTTTACATTATTCTAAAATACTAGAGAAGAAAAAGTTGGAAGAAACAGTGTCAGAAGTCAATTGAGAACTCAGAATGAAACGTTTACTTCCCCAAACATTGAGATGTTATTTCGCTATTTGATTGTTTATATGGTGATAAGTATATAGTATGTACTTTTATAACGAACAGTATATCTACTTTAGTGACTTTACGGACTTAGGACTTGTATGTAAGCATTCTCTTGCTCAACGATGATGCAACAGTCGTCAAGAGAACATGTTTATTAATGGATCTTTGGATTAATATATGTCATATTTAGTGATTTTGTGTAGGTCGCATTGCCAAAATCCGATGTGAACCTTTCTGGCATATTACCTGGTTTTATGCTGGTGTCATGAAAATAATCTCCAACACGGGCTCGTCCGTTAGAACAGACATTGAGTGATTCCAGCCATTGCTATATCCAATTTTCTTATTTCCAGCTTCGATACTACTTGTAGATCTCTTGTAAACTATCGAAATTGGAACAAATTCATTGATTACATTTGATTTTTTTTTCTGGTCTTCCTAAAATGACGTAACTACGACTTTTAATTTAGAAAACTTGTTAACATGATGAGGTGAGAAAATTCTCTGGTTTTACGCACTTTTAATCACGGAATGCCCAATCGAATGTTCAAATATGGCATTGAACATGTTCTTTATCTCACGAAACTTCCAAATACGTATGCAACAGAATCACTATTGCAATGGTTGTGATGTTCTGGAAGTTTTCTAAGCCCCAACTAAATAACCAAAAACAAATGATTGGGAATGGGGGTGAGCAAGAACCAACTTACTAAAATTACAAACTCCAAAAATATACATCATTACTGTAGAAAGACACATGGCCATTTCTGTTAGTATATAAATGGGATTCAAGGATCAGATTACAATTTTGGACTTGCAGAAAATTCTCTTCATTGAATTTGAAGAAATCCATAACTTCTCCTCATAGCAAATTTTACTAATGGCTTTAACTTCTCAAGACTTAATCGCCGTAATCATTGCTATATTTCTCCCACGAGTAGCTGTTGCAGCACAAAGAGGTTTGTACATCAGCAGCATTTATTAACATCTTGTTGACTTTATGTTTCTATTGGCCTGGCCTCATACACGCTATATATATTATTATCCATGATAGAGAAAAAGCCGACGCTGCAAACTCAGCCTATGCTGTTCAACAAGTTGATCAGCCATATACTCCACTTGCGCATGCACCGCCTGATATGCAGCGGACATATTATTCAGCTGAACAAGTAGGATTCGATTCTCCTTCCATGGGAAACACACAAGTCCAGGTACCACCCGGCGCTTTTTCCTTTCAGGTGGATAGTATCAAAGAGTGGTTGAATCTGCACAGCCAGGATTCGATTTACCTCCTATGGGACAGGACCAAGCCTCATTCGCGGGCTTTATGCCTTCAGGTGGAGAAGGAGCACCACCAGTTGGATCTGCACCACCATACCTGGATAAGAAACAGTATGATGTTACAAATCAAGGAGTGGAAGAAATAGATATCTAATAAAGTACCTCTCAAATATGGAGCCTTTTGGCTTTATAAATTGTATACTAGTTCCTTTATTACCCATAAATAAATTTATCACTAGCCATAACTTCTTATCTCCTCTGAACTGGCCAATATATCTTTTTGATTTTCAACAGCAAATAGAAACTTAGGACATCTCAGATTTTGACGCCTTGGGTGTGGGGCACGGATGACAATGTTACACTCAAAATCATGTGCATATTTTCACATCTCATTGAGTGCACGCATCGAACGTTGATATATCATAATCCTCAAGCAAGCAAATCGTCCTCAGTGTCGATGAAATTATGCTCGGTGCTGGGTGTAAATCTTCAAAATAAGAACAGATTCAATATGTATGATTTTCTTTTCCTCGTCCTTTTATGATGTAATTACTAAGCCACTTGTAAATGTGATAGGTGAGAGAACTCTCTGGTTTGATAGATTTTTAATGATATGAAACCTCAATTGATTGTTCAAATATAGTAGCTTGTTTTTTGTCTCTCGTCGCTTCCATATAAATATACAAAAGAACTTCCCCATGGTATTGTTGGGATGTTCTGGAAGTTTTCTTAAAGCAGAATATTTTCTTCAAAACTAGCAGCATTGCAGATGCGGGTGAAAGGAGATTACCAATTACGAACTTCAAAAATAGTTAGCATTACTGTAAAAATAATCAGGGTCATTTCTGTTTGTATATAAGGGGGGTTCAGAGATCTGATTATAGCTTTGGACATTTAGAGAGTTCGTTTTATTGAGAATTAAAGAAAACCCTCAAACAATTTAAGATAATCAATCATGGCTTTAACTTCCGAAGACTTAATCAAAGTAATCATTGCTTTATTTTTCCCACCAGTAGCTGTTGCGGTGCAAAGAGGTTGTACATCAGCAGTATTTATTAACATCTTGTTGACTTTATGTTTCTACTGGCCTGGCCTCATACACGCTATATATATTATTATCCATGATAGAGAAAAAGCAGACGCTGCAAACTCAGCCTATGATGTTCAACAAGTTGGTCAGCCATATACTCCAGTACAACCTGATATGCTGCAGACTTATTATTCAACTGCACAGCCAGGATTCGATTTACCTCCTATGGGACAAGCCCAAGCATCATCTCCAGGCCCTACACCTTCTGTTGGACAGTATCAAGGAATATCACTGGTTGGATCTGCGCCATTATACCTGGATAACAAACAGCCTTATGTTACAAACAGAAGAGTAGATGAAACAGATATCTAGTAAAGCTCCTCTCAGAGAGGGTGCCCGTTGAATAAGTTTTATCCGAATTACCGATAAATAATAATACATAGTCAATCATGCGCTTATTTCCTCTGAACTTGTCAGAAAGCTCCTTTTGTTTTTCATTATTAAATGACAACTAAGGACATCTCTGACCTTGATGTCTTATGTGCGTGGCTCAGGTGACAACGCTTAAATGCACGTGGATACCTTTACATCTCATTGAATGGACAAATCGAAACGTTTGATGTATCATAATCTTCAAGAAGATACTTCGTGGTTAAGACCTTTGAAACAACAATACCACATATCTAATTGTTGATTTAACTGTTTCATAATTATTGGTGTCAGTCGATGGTTAGAATATTCCATTTTCGAATAGCAAAGGTTTTATTTGGATATGATTGAAACATATTGTGACACACCACGCCAAGTCTTATGTGGCGATTGATATTAAGAAAAGTATATTCGAAAGCTGGACATTTATATCAAGAAAAGAAACTGGAATGCTAAAGAATGATATTAGGAAAAGAAAATTTGATAGCACAATAATATTTAATTACAAGAAGCATTTCTTTAACAAGGGGTTCTTAAGGTACGGATGTAGATAAGTAACTAGTAAGGTTTGTATAACGGCAGTTTCGTTAATGTATCTTTATCGGATGGAATATATTTCCGGTCATTTGAGATGTATTCTGAGCACTCCACGGAATACTTACATCTTCTCTGGACAAACTACCATGATATCAAGACGAAAAAACCTGGAACAATTTTTTTAGCATTCACAGAGTCACACAGTTTCATGATATCTGAGCTCAAAATTCTAGCGTATGATGGACAAGGTAAGCAAAATTCACATAGTAGAATGATCAATATGTCTCCCCAATGTTCCAAGAAAAGTGTAAAGATTCCTCCTTTTGGGACATTGCTTAAACTTTACACGGTGTATATTTATTAGTATTTCCTAACGTATAAACAAAAAGTCCTATTTTGTTACTAATAAGTCACTACATCATGTAATATTTTTCATTTCGGACTGTTAGTTACTATTCCGGACATGAATTGAAATTTCTTGATTTAAGAAGAATTGTTGCGTTTTTTGGAACAAGCTAAAAACTAACTCTATTTTTATCCTAATTTGGCTGCAAAAGGAACTTTTTCTACTACAATAAAAAACACACAGCTTTTCATAGAAACCTTCAAAACATCATCCAATAGCTCAAGTATGCTTGCTTAACATATGTCTAGAAGATTAGTTGAAATAAACTATAAAAGGGATTGGTTTTCCCCCAGGATTGGAAATATTTACAAACTCCCTTCTCTACCTTTCTAATCAAGAAACACCTCATTGGATTCGAATTACAATGAAGTTCTCATTAACTTTACTCGCTGCCGCTCTCGCTTCCACTGTTGTCTGTGATACTTCCACAGAAGAATCCGATGAAGTTATTATCCCAGAAGAGGCTGTTAACTTGGTCATCCCAGTTGCCGAAGATGAATTCCCAATGGTTGCTAAATATGGCGATCAACAAGCAATCCTTGTTGTCAACAGTACCGCTTTAGCTGCTGCTGACGATCTTTCCAAGAGAGACGCCGAAGCCAGAAAATTCGGTTTCCGTTGGACCAGATATGGTTGGTTTGAGCCATTAGCCAAGAAGGATGAAGGTTCTGAAGAAGCTCTTGCCAAGAGAGATGCTGCTGCTGATGCAAGAGCTTTCGGTTTCCGTTGGACTAGATACGGTTGGTTCGAACCATTGGCTAAGAGATCTGATGGCGAATTTGTCAAGAGAGAAGCTGATGCTGATGCTAGAGCTTTCGGTTTCCGTTGGACTAGATACGGTTGGTTCGAACCATTGGCTTAAGCTTATCGTTTCTTGCCTTTTTTTGTTTTGCTGATACCCAGGCTTGCTTTTTTTTAAAAAATATCTATTGTTTAGCGTGTGTCAATTTTTCGGTTGTTCAATCAAACTCGTTCTTCAATAAATGGTGAATCATTTCTGAAGTCAGTGTAGTAAGTTTGCCTGTTCCGTTTTAAACAGGTTATTGCCCTTTCGCGTGGGTTTGTATTAGGGTTGTTTCTACAAAGATTTGTATCTTGTACAGAAATTTGTATGTTTGGCAAGCTAGCCACGTTCTTTGTGGGGGAGTCTGGGATGTAGATAAAATTATTTCTTCCGCATTAGACTTTTGTAAGAGAAGAAGGTCCTGGTATTTTCTTCATAAATGGGTACAGGGACTTTCGATGGTCACTTGCTACCTCATTTTATTCCCTAACCATCATTTTACCCTCAAAGCATGAACGTGTCATAATAATAGATTTAGTTAACATAGTTTCGCAGTCATTTTCCCACCACTAGGTGTTTTTTTCCAAAGGGGGTTTTCCATCGAGTTTATTGCCAACTTTATTCTAACAATATTTTTCTACTATGTTGCTCTTGTTCATGCCATCTATCGAATTTTGGAAGACAGCGAAATGGCAAATAGTAGTAAAATCCAGAGTAATGAATCATTTTATGAAAAGGTTTCCCAAATGTAAGTAACATTTTCATAATAATACCTCACATAGAAATGCATGATTCGGTGGTACCACGAGTTGGACTTGGTCGACACTAGACACCCAAAAAAAGCTTTTCCTTCACATAATACCTGATTAAGAAGAAGAAGGTCATATGAATCCAGACCTCTACCTTCAAGAGTGTATAGGGTTATGATCCGGAAACAAACCCCAGAATTAGCCGAGACACTTTTGAAAAATTGCCGTAAAGCTTACGCACATTTCCCAAATCAGATGATGACTTAACATATTGAACGAAAATGGTGGTATTTATCATGATTTCAGGAAGTTATATTATCCGTAAATAATTATCGATTTGGCTAGTTGGAAGGACTAATCAATGATCTCGGAAAAGCCTTAAACAAACATACTCCCATCCGGAACTAATACCAAAGCTCTGATAAGTTGAATTTTTATGTACCATTGCTGCCAAATAATTCTTTCTCTAGAATTTCTGCGGTTGCGAATTTCTTTTCCAAAAATTGCAACAAACTGCAAAAAAGGGTCCGCCTCGAGGGCTGGAAAGTCACTTGCAACAAATGGAAAATGAACACAAAGAGATGATGTAACCAACAGAGGCTGCATTAGTTAGTCCGCAGTACTACGTTAGTTAGATGAAAGCACAGAACAAATTTCCACCTATAGACTGTGCTATACAAAAATTCTTTCAATGAAGGAATATGTCGATGGTTTTCTTAACGCCTTGATGTAAGTACAACACATCATTCAATTCACCATTTAGAAAAACTACGACGGATATGCTATCTAAACATATTAGTATGAAAATTGCAAGGTTATAACAAACAGGAAATATCGTCATAAAGGAGACCTGCTCAGCAAGACCTATAAATATATTGATCAGCTTGGCTGCAATTCCCGAGAGATTGGACAGATATCCTTGGAATGTATAGTTTGTAAACACAGCAGTTATCAGCTCATCCAACTTTCCAACTTTCGCTATCATAGTAATTGAAACGAGTTGGAAGCACTCCTAACTGTAGAATCAAGTCTTTTATATCTGGTTTATTACCTTCTAATCAGTTTGAGCTAAGGTTCTTTTTGAATTCAAGATTCTCAAAATTTTTGACCTTTACCTGTTCTTCTTGTACGGCTCCTTTTATAGTTTATTTACAATCTAAACTATAATGTGTAATAATTCCGCAATAAAATTTAATCTTGTGACCGATAAGTGTTATTATTGTTTTGTGACATTGTCTTGTGTGTGTATGTTTTATGGTGGTTTAGTGGAACGCGGGTAATTAAACTACCAATTTCCAAAATGAATTGTCCAACGAAACTTCGGAAAAGATTTGGATTCATTATAAGATGGAATTTAACATTCTAAGACACAGAACAATTAATTGAAGTAAAAATTGTTCTCAGTTTGTACAATTAACATTATTTAAGAAAGGAGTGATGCTGGAACCTTGACAGCTATAATCGAGAGATCCAATTAGTTAAAGAGATAAAAGTAGGAACAATAAATCATCCACAGAACGGTGTACCTCAAAATGTAACGTAGGAAGAGATCTTCAGGGTTATTGTTCTTTTTTGTATTATTTTAAACTTTTTAATTCGTGGTCGTGTGAGTTCTTGAGTTTTTTATCACTTAGTCTATGAAAGTTGTTGCTTTGTTGAATAGATTCCATCAAAGGAAGGAAGAAGCATGGCTCCAACAATAGAACAATAACATGGCCCTAAGAGATATGTAAGATGTTCAGAAGGAGTTTGACTTAATAATACGTATGCAAAACGAGTTATTCTTAGCATATGCGAGTCAGGTTATAAAAAAGGGTTCAAGTCCACACGAACAACCAGCCGCTTTTTTAATAATTTGTTTACCGTGAATCATGACCTAGGCAGCCCCCCATGAAGACACCTCATATATTCATTCCTCTATTACGCGATTTTGTTTTAAGGGTTACAATAGAAACTCAAATCAAAGGAATAGTGGTTTCACAAGAGTCGTAAACTATACACGAGAAGGCGTTAAAAAATAAGAGTTCTAAGAAAAAAGAAACGAAATAATATTAATTAAACTTAATAATAAAACGAGTTTTACAGGTTAGAAGCTTGATAGGTAATATTTTTTATGCATAAATAAAAACATTCAAAATTAATTGTTTACAGATTTGCAAGATAAAAATAAAAATATTTGGTATATACAGGAGTGAGACATAATATTTTTTTTAACTTTTCTCTCTCTTCAAATCCCCAACGCCAAACTGCACAACTTTACAGTTCCTAACAAAAGAGAAATAATTTCCATCGATTTTCGTTTTTTTTTCTCTCTCTCCCCGACAGACACATCAACATCATTAACAACAGTGTGAGTCCCACTGTGTTTAAGTCATCTTTTTGTCATTTACTCATACTTGTTGTTTGTTTTGCTACTGTTATATTGTCAACCAACTACCTAGCAGCTAACTCCAAAGCATCATTGCACGACTATCGTCACACCGTCAACTAAGTTTATCAACACATAGATCGAATCAGAGTTTATTCGGTTGCTTTTTTTGATCGATCGTACCACCACCACTACCACTACATTTTACAAACCAACATTTTAAAACCAACTCTATTCATTCGCTAAAACTACAGCATTTCCACATTCTAGCATTTTTCATATATACAAATGAGTAATTTCTATAACAATTACAAATCCAAAATGAACCTATCCGTGGTTCCACGATTTTTTAGTCAAAAAATTGTCAAATTTGTATTGGCAATAGTTATAGTCGTCAACATCTTTTATATTTCATCATTATTCATAGATGAAAAGACAACACAACAATTATCTCAGAAGTTAAGTTGGGACGATCTTTCTACTTCAAACGACATTGAAATCAGTTCTTCCGTAACTTCAAGCGGTTCATCAACTAAAGACATTCCAAAGGGAACCACTGTGACTGAAAAAGGCGCAAAGGCTTCCAAATCCAAGGGGAAACCAGCAAACGAAGATCAGTCCGATCCAAAGAAGTCAGCACAAAAAGAAGATCCCTCAGCTGATGAGCATCCTCCAGCATACACAAAACCTTTATATAAAATTGCAGATAAGCCGTATGAACAATTATCAGCCAAAGATAAGATCTTATATAAATTCAACGAAATTACCCAAAACAAAGAGAAATATTGGTTGGCACATACTGAATTAACCGATTATCAATTGAGAATCAAAATTAGAGAATTTCTACCTGATTTTTGGAAAAATAAACCAACTCTTTTCTATGATCCTAGATTCACTTTGGCAGTTTATATTTCTGAAATCAAGAATCAATTATTGGATAACGATAAGACCGGAGAAGATGCTGTTGTTCCATTTAGTTGGTCAGATTGGGTTGATTTAACCATGTTGAATGATGAATTGTTAAAACCAGAAGCGCAAAGAAAGAACTGTGAATACATGAAGGCCACCCATCATATACCTCCTAGAGATCCAAACTATTGTATCAACAATGCCGAAATTACTATGGCCGATTTACAAGAAATGGGATTACCCTCAACTGATTTTATACCTGGTTTCGCTGTTAAGAAATCGCCAGCAAATAAGGCCAGTAATGAAGTTAGAATGTGGGAAGGAAAATCTCATTTATTAACCTATGCTGCTAATCCATTAGGTATTATATTTCTTTCCAAAGATGGGGTTTATGAAACCAAGATTGATGGAAAGCAACGTATTGTTGATGGTGAATTATTCTTAAATTATTTGAAGCGTAACAATTTGGAACCAACCCATGAAGATGACGCTACAGTTATTCTTAATCCTGTAAAAGAGTTCAATTCATTATCAGCACAAGTCAAGCCTTCTCAATTAGATCCGCATGAGGATGTATATGGAATGGCTGCTAAGATTAAGCAAAAAGACGCATCAGCAAGTAGAGAGCTCTATCTTCCTGAAAGTGCATTCAATTATCAACAAGATAGGATCGATCTTCAAATCGCCGAATATGAACATAGAATGAATAAATTGCATGCATTAACCACCAACGAACTCCTCTTTGATCAAAAACAAATCAATGAATTGAGATTCACCAGAAATGAAAAGATGTATTTTGAAGGATTAATGTATTCCAATAAATTCCAACTTAATAATGAACCTACTTATTTCAGAATGGCAAGATTAGTATTTGGAAACGAAGAGAATGAGAAGGATGCTGGATGGCATTATGAATGGAGATTCTTTAATGGTGCTTTGAGATATTTGAAAGAAGGATGGAATCGAGAAGAGTTGCAAATTAGAGAAAAGGTTTTATTGGATCGTATTTTACGTAATTGGTTTAGATTCGCCAATGAAAAGGGAATCATTTCTTGGATTGCTCATGGACCTTTGTTAAGTTGGTATTGGGACGGATTATTATTCCCATTTGACGAAGATATTGATATTCAAATGCCTGCAGAAGAATTGGCAAGATTTTCCCGATTATATAACCAAACTCTTGTTGTTGAAGATATTACTGAAGGGTTTGGTAAATTTTTTATTGATTGTTCTACATTTGTTCATCATAGAGGAAAATCATACAAAGAAAATCACATTGACGCTAGATTTATTGATATTGATACTGGTTCATATATTGACATTACTGGGTTAGGTATTTCTGGTGAAGCTATTCCTGAAAAATATGCTGAAAAATATGCCGAATTAGTATCAAAGGCTGAAGCAGAAGGGAGACCAAGACCAGTATATAACTGTCGTAATTTACATTTCTCATCTTATGATGAGATCTCACCATTGAGATTCACCATGATGGGAGGTGTGCCGTTATATGTTCCAAATCGAATTGAAGAGATTTTAAAGGATGAATACTTAATAGGAATGACAAGTTATCATTATGATGGATTCTTTTTTGTTGATGCAATTAATTTATGGATTCATTATACTAAATTAGAGTTCCTTTTTGAGGGTCAAGATTATAAATCAAATGATGGAGCTGTTGAGGTTGATAAGTTTACCAATTTGGTTCAATCAATTACTGATGAACAAGTGGTGCAACTCTTGGATAAAGAGGAAGACATTTTATTAGAATATTATTTGACAAAGGATGTTACTGATATACATAAACAAGAACTTACGTACTTGTTTAATTTACCCAATGGTGTCAAGACCAAGATTGGTCATATTGAGGGACAGAAAGCGAGTGCTGATATTTCGAACAATGAAGAGTATCATAAATTTACCAGTAAGATTAAATTCCAAAATCCATTTAGAAGATCAGTATTTAATTATGAATGGATAGATAGACCAAGACATCATAAAGACAACATATGATCAATTGGTGCATTTTAGATTTAGATTAGTTTTTTGTATAATAGCTGTAAAGGTAGGGAAAAGAATATACCAACCCCTCTCATAGATTGAAAGATATTCAAATTCTGGTTAGGATTGTGAATCGCTAATTATTGCATCTTGTCAAAAAGAGAACAAGGAAGATTGTTCAGCTATGTGTATATCTTAATAATATCTAAGCCGCAACGATTTAGCGATTCGATTGTTTGGTCAAATCTTTAAGATTTCAAAACGCGTTTTTTCATTAGGTCGCGCGAGACCAAAACACTTCCTGAATTAGACTATAAGATTATTCCTGGTTACGCCTTCAAAAATATTATTAGTTTATTTACTCATTTATAAAGCGCGTCTTGATCATGATAAAGATATTGAGAATTGTGGGTATAAGTTAATTCTATTGCACTGGTGAAGAAGTGAAAAGAAAACCATATCAATGTATTCCTATGTTTTGCTGAAAGCAAAAAAAGAATAAAGGAACAGTTTGAATGAGGTGATTTAATGCAGTGGTTGAATGCAAGAGTGAATAACTATTTCCACTAAATTAATTATTATCTTTGTTCCCAAATTCTAAAGCAACCAATCATAGGGGAGGGGGGCAACCTTCCTTAATCTTCCTCACTTATCAAAAGAAATTTGATTGCGAATTATACTATAACATTTGCCATTGTACTTTTTTATTCGCGTGACCATTGTAAAGAGAGATAACCACAGTTTATTTTGGATTTGAGTTTATGTTGCAAATTAGAAAACTAACATTTGGTAATGACATTTGCTGATTAAACTCGATGTTTACTGATGGTTATTTGCAACTTCCCACTCGGCAAAAAGGAGCTGATACATAATTAACTATGTGTTAAACGCTTAATCAAGCGAAGCCTTTATTCGCTGTTTCGGTTGGGCTAAAAATATCTTCTGCAGGAAAACGGGTCCTGCAGTTAAAATAAACTAATTGCGAAAATTTCATGTTCGGACAATTTTGTTAGTGTGTTAAAGAATTAATTTGCACATGTACAGTATGTCACACGACTGTTTGACATTACGATGGAACAAACCGAAAAAATATTAAATTTTTTTTTTTCAAAAGCCCGACAGGAGTTTTTTACAGGTTACGAAAATTTCTTTTTTAGGGATGAAAAATAATTATTTGATTATTTTGCTATTTTTGTATCTTTTTTTTTTAGAGTTTGGCAAAGCAAGAGCTGTTGTAAGCAAAAAAAACAAAAAAACTACACCAAATTTGAAGCGTCAACAAAGATTCAAATCTAACAATCCCTTCTTCAGACGGAAAAAGTCAAATACAGAGACAGACAGACAGAAGAAGAAAAGGACAGACTTTTTTTTCTGTTGGGAATCTTCCTGTTATATTCATTTTTCTTTTACAACCAAACAAACAGATATCAATAAATACATCCGTTCGCTTTGTTTTTACTTAATCCTCTTAAAGACATAGTGCCACATACAAATGTTTGATTCTAAGGTCATTAGGAACATATTCTTGGCAGTATTGCTATTGAATCTCATATACTTCGCCAAATTGTATCGACAAGAAGAACACAAAGTCCGTCAATTAGCTTTGCAGCATATATCGTCCATCAACTACAAGACAGATGATCAAGTGAAGTATGACCCCAAGAAGCAATACCATTTATTAACAACTAGTGAGAAGATCAGTTACTTGTTAAACAAAGTGGAAGTTAATAAAGATAATCATTATTGGTTGGCGAATACCAAGATTCAACATCCTTCTGTTAAGTTAAACCCTAGAGATTTTTTAACTCCAGAAGATGATAAGACTAAAACATGGCAAAATAAACCAGAATTATTCTTTGACCCAAGATTCACTTTAAGTATATATTTAGATGAATTAAAATATCAATTAAAGGCTAAAAATCCAAAGAATGTCAAAGAGAAAGATCATTTAATTAAAATGCCATTTAGTTGGTCAGATTGGGTCGACTTAACCATGTTGAATGAAGAATTATCAAAGCCATGGGATCAAAGATTAAACTGTGAATGGTTGCAATCAAAAATCAATAAAAAGACCAAATATCCAGATTTTTGTAAAAACTTGGTTGATTTAACCCAGGAAGAAATTGAGGAAATTGGCTTGCCTAAAGAATTCCTTCCAGGATATATTGTTAGAACTTCTCCAATGAATAAAGCTCCTCACAAACAAGTTATGATGCAAGGAAAAGCTCATTTATTAGCACAACAAGAGAATCCACTTTCCATGGTCTTTTTAACTAAAGATGGTACCTATGAAACTCAACTAACATCTTCTAGAACAAGAATCGTCCATTCTGATTTGTTTGAAAACTTTTTGGAAAGAAGGAATATTAATCCAAACCATTTAGATGAAATTAATGAAATAGAATTTAATCCTCAAATTGAATTTGCAGCATTACAAAAATCAGTTAAACCACGTCCGTTAAACCTCGATGATGATATCTATAGAATGAGACAAATCACCCGTCAAAAGGAAACTAACGTTAGTAGAGAACTTTTCTTGGACAAAGAAGCGTTCTTGTATAAACAGGAACAAGTAGATGAACAAATTGATGCCTATGAACGTCGTTTAAAAATGATCAATGATGCCATGACCAATGAATTGAAATATGATCCACAAGTTTTTGAGGAAAATAGATTAAATAGACATGAATTAAACCATTATCACGGATTGAAATATGCTAGTTCTGTCAGCGTCGAAAATGAACCTACTTATTACAAATTGGCAACTTTAATGAAAGATAAATCAAATCAAGATGCTGGATGGCATTATGAATGGAGATTCTTTAATGGTGCTTTGAGATATGTTAAGGATCAAACTTGGACCATGAAACAATTGGAAATCAGAGAACAAATTATCTTGGATAGATTGTTACGTAATTGGTTTAGATTTGCCGAAGAAAAGGGAATTATCTCTTGGATTGCCCATGGTCCATTGTTGAGTTGGTACTGGGATGGTTTGATGTTTCCTTATGATATTGATATTGATATTCAAATGCCAAGTAGTGAATTGAATCGTCTTTCTGCTAATTACAATATGACTTTGGTTATTGAAGATGTTTCTGAAGGGTATGGTAAATATTTAATTGATTGTTCTTCATTTATTCATCATAGAGATATGGCAGCTAAAGATAACCATATTGATGCCAGATTTATTGATATTGACACTGGGACTTATATTGATATAACTGGTATTGGTAAGAACAATGAAACTCCTCCGCCTGAATACGACGGTTATATTAAGTCAAAGAATTCAAAGAAAGAATCAGTTGAATTATACATGGATAGAAGGAAGCATTGGGTAAATTTTGAAAAGATTTCTCCCTTGAGATATTCCATGATTGGAGGAGTCCCAGTTTATGTTCCAAATGATATTATGTCTTTATTGAACAAGGAATATTCAGTTGGTACTAAATCTTATTACTTTGACGGATATTATTATGTTCCATGTCTTAGATTATGGCTACAAGAAGAGCGTCTTATGGTTTTATTCAAGCCAGAACAATATGAATCTAGTTCCGAGGAGGCTAAACAAGAAAAACTCATTAACTTGATCAAGAATTTGAATGAAGAAGATAAGTTGAAGCTTCTAGAAACCAATGAACATACTTTGATAGAATATTATTTAACTCATAAACACACAACTTTACATGAAGTTGAAAAGAAGTTTATGTTAGATCACAGTTTACAGCAATCTATCTTGGAATTAACCGATAATACCGAATATCATGAATTAACATCTAAATTCAAAATGGGCAAAGCCATAAGAAAGAGTTTATTTGATTATGAATATTATGAAAGATTTGAGCACAACGATGAAGAAGATGAGCAACTAAATAATCCGCAAGTTGAGCAATCACAGACTGGTTTAAATAATGGTGTTGTTGCAATTGACGACGCACATGCAGTGCAACATGATCAACAGCAGCCAAATCCAGAAGCATTACAGCCTAGTGTTTAGAAGAATTGTATGTTTCTTTGTATATTAGTCATATAGTTTTGCATTTACTAAGGTTTAATAATAATAATTTGAGAAGTTATAGTTTTTCGTACTCGCTACCAATTGTAACGTTTTAAACTGAAAGCAAAAAAATTGTGCTGCTTACTGTCCCAAGAGATGTTGTCAACTCATCTTAAACATACCATGTTCAACTTAGCCAAGACAAAGCCATCAAGGCTTCCGTTTGGACAATTTTTAATACGGAATTACTCGTCTAAACTCTTCCGTTCTGCAGTTAAGTCGGATAGGCCGCAAGCGCCAAAGAAAGCATTCCCTAAAAGAGCATTCCCTAAGAAAGCCACTCCTAGCAAGGCACCTGTTGTCCCCAAAGGCACCAATAACGCATCTTCAGGTTCACAACTTCCCGGAACAGTGAACCTGATAACTAATGGAACGAGCAAGAATAAGACATCTAATATGGACGATGGCATTGAAGACCTTGTTGAAGAATTTAGAACGGTGGCAAGGGCAGGTGAAGGGGAACTTGGCCAGCAAAAAGAAAGAGAGGGCCCTTTGCAAGCTATTGCTTCATCAGGTATTGGTTCAAAAGTTTCTAGTCCTCCGCCTGCCACTCCTTCCAAAAAGACCTCCTCCGGGTTAGCTCCAACCATTGAACTGGATCCAGCACCAGAATGGACAAAAAATAGCATAAAAAAGACGAACGCAAAAAAGGTTACTCAAACTGATACTGCTGTATCGACAAACAATGTCCCTGTAGTGTCAGCTCCAGCAGAAGTACTCCCAAAGCCGGACAACCAACCTAATATTTATTACGAAGAGCAAAGGCTACCACACACCCATTCCGCAACTGAACGCGTATTAACACAATTCAGCTCCCCAGTGTATGGTCAAAAGCCATCACATCGTCATTCACCTCAATCACACTCTCCAACTTCAACGCCATCACATGGTCATTTATCTCAATCATACTCCGCAGCCTCAGCGTCACTTAATCATGCTGATTGGTCACACTCTTTCCATGGTTTAGGCTCAGCAGCTTTCCTGCCCGAAGCCGCCAATATTCTTTTAGCCCCAATTAATCCAGATGATATCGAGATCAAACCTGATGGACTCATTTATCTTCCAGAAATTAAATATCGTCGAATTTTGAATCGTGCGTTTGGACCAGGGGCATGGGGACTTGCACCACGTTCGGAAGTGTTTATTTCTGATTCGCAAATTTCGCGTGAGTATGCATTGATTTGTCATGGGAGATTGGTGAGTATTGCTCGTGGAGAGCAGGATTATTATGGTGGTGAGAATAAGATACCTACGGCGATGGAAGGATGTAAAAGTAATGCGTTGATGAGATGTTGTAAGGATTTAGGTATTGCAAGCGAGCTTTGGGATCCTAATTTTATTAGGAAATTTAAGCAAGATAGATGCGAGGAAGTGATGGTGGAGCATGTGGTTACCAAAAAGAGGAAGAAGTTATGGAGATTAAGAGACAATCCTATTGATTATCCTTTTAAGTTGGTTAAGATGTTGTTCTGAATAAATAACTAAACAATTGTACATAGAACATAAATAGACTAGAATAAGGGTTAGATTTTGATCATATAGACTTCACTCTCTCAAAATGGAGGTTATTCTAATGTCATATCCATTTGAAATCCCTGAGGGTATATGGAAGTACAAATCAGTAGAGTAGAGTAAATCATGTTTCATCTAATATCGAAATACTGATATCGTTGAAAACCGAAGTAACAAATCTGTTTGTATCGATCAACTCTAATTAAAAAAAATAAATGACACTTATGTATTATCAACTAATAAACCATCGTTAAACTATAAATAAAAAATATGTTATATGAAATATGAACTTATATTGTACACTTTTGCAAATCATCCACTCTTCCTCTTACTGCTTTGATTATGGTTTTAAGATACCACGTCCAACACCCAAATCTTCAATGGTGGCACTTAATGGTCTTCTCATCCAGACATCCCAGAATCCTTGTTTTTCGGTAATATCTTCATTAGCAGTCTTGAATGAAAAGTTTTGGTTTGCAGAACTGGTAGATTGGGCATACCAAGTAGCTTCGATAACTGGAGCAACTATGGCACCAGCAACACCGGTCATAAGCTTGTGCTTGAGTGGCATTGACTTGTATCCAGCAGTTAAAACTACAGTATTACTAGCAGCAACAGCCCAAACCGAGTTCCAGATGTCATGCTTTTCTCTAATATTGGCAAGAGAACTCTTTACACCTTTGACGACTGTAAATAAAGTAATTGCAGTTGCTGGAAGTGCTAAATTGAATGCGACTCTTCTCCAAAAGTAGGCGAATGCATAGGCGGTAGCGGTAGTGAAGAACCCAAATCTAAACACTTTCCAAGTTTCCTTCTTGGTATCAATTGGTTTCCAAGCAGGATAACCAACACCAGCAGAAAGGTTAGCTAATGGGTTTGGGAATTTGTTGACTGCTGTAGGAAGATTTGTGAGATCTAATACTTTGTCGGACATTTCTGGTGTGTATATCCTTGGATTATATAACTAAACCTTGGTTGGTTCTGGTGTGTAATATGGGTTAGCTTTGAAATTTTTTTCCCTTTCTCAAATGGTCTCCCATACAAAATGAACCAATTAAATTTCCAAAAATTGTAAATGCTGGAAAATTTAGAAGTCACGTGAGAAGTATAATACGATATTTTTCAATGTCTCCTTGTGTGATAAATGTCGTATTTTCATATTTGTTTAACAAACGAAAATTTTTCAATAAATTGCATCAGATCTTTAATGGCAAGTGTTCTTATAGATCCCCCACCACTACACAAAACAATGAGTAAGGTATTTGCATTCACCGCCATCGCCGCAACTGCTGTTGTTGGTTATGCCATCTACTTCGACTACCAACGTAGAAATTCTGCAGAGTTCAGAAAGGCATTGAAGAAAAGAGCATCCAAGCAACAAAAATTAAAAGCCAAGAAGGATGCCGAATCCAAGCAATCTAAGTTAGAAGCTGTCAAGGCCGCTCTTATTGCAGACTTAACTGCCAACCCAATACCAACTGATTTATCAGAAAGAGAAGCTTTCTTCATGGAACAAGTCGCTACTGGGGAACAATTAACTAAAGAAGATCCAACTGCTGCCGCCATCTGTTTCTACAAGGCTTTAGCTGTCTATCCTAACCCAACCGATATCTTGGGTATTTACCAAAAAACTGTTCCAGAAGATGTTTATGAGTTAGTTGTTATGATGATTGCCGTTTATCCACCAGCATCAATTTCAAGTCTTCTTAATAAGGGTCCAGCAGCTGCTCCAGCTGATTTAAAGCCAACTGAAGAAGATTTGGATTAGATCAAGAGATCATAAAAGAAGGAGAATTTTTGATAGAGAGGGGATTTATAAAGGATGGACACGTACCTGGTGAGAGAAGTGGTTCACACACAATGAGAAATAAATAATAGGATGTGGGATTTGGATTCATAATTTTGTATATAATGAAGAAGCTTTAGAGAATTTAATATTTTTTGCTTTTCTTTGCACTGTTCAGCATGCTTTAGTCTTTCTTAATCATTTATGTATTTATATAACTTTCATCGATTAGTAAACAACCTGTCAATGTAATATCGGTATTCTGTTTTGGGCGTCTAAAATTTACTTATTTCATCTAAAACTAGAAATGTCGTGGTAAATGTCGTGAATTTTACTTAATTAAAATACCACGACATTTACTAACTGCAAAAAATAGACTGTCTGTGTCCTGTCTATATTTAGTATTTTGTGTCTGTCTTGTTTGTTTACGTGTTGCGTGGGCTAGCTCTATAAATGGGAACCTACAAATGGTTACAAAGATTTTCACAAGCACATCCTCCACTCTTTTGGTAAGTTCATCTGGTATGATTCATTTGGTTGGTATCGTATTCTGTATTATTAGTTTAGGTTTAGCTCAGCAAAACTCAAGCTTCCATCCAACTAACCTGTCAAATTTCCAATATCGGGGAATTAGTATTGGAGGATGGCTTGTTCTTGAACCATATATTACCCCATCACTATTCAAAAACACGTTGCTTCCTAATGAAACAGACTCCCACCTTCCAGTTGACGAATATCATTTTTGTAAGAAACTTGGGGCTGATGAGGCCGAGAAGAGATTAACTGAGCATTGGGAACTGTTTTATAATGAGACTGATTTCCAGCAAATTAAACAACGTGGTTTGAATATGGTGCGTCTCCCTATTGGATATTGGGCATTTGAAAAATTAAAAGATCATGATGAATATGTAATGGGAGCTCAAAAATATTTAGATAAGGCAATTCAATGGAGTTATGATAATGATTTGAAAGTTTTGATTGATTTACACGGGGCTCCTAATACTCAGAATGGATTTGATAATTCTGGATTAAGAAATATTGGATATCCTGGATGGCAGAATAAAACTGATTATGTTGATTTGACTCTTAAGGTATTAAGACAAATGTATCAAAAATATGGAACTGGAGATTTTGCTGATAAATATGGTGATGCCATTTTAGGGATTGAAGTTTTGAACGAACCATTTGGACCTCAATTGGATATGGACCAATTGAAAGGGTTTTATATTGATACTTACAATGATGCAAGGGAAATCCAATGGATTGACAACACAATAATGTTGCAAGAAGCTTTCCAGCCTATTGGGTCTTGGAAAGATTTTTTGAACAATGCTACAGTTCATTTAAAACCTACAAATTCTTCTTTAAGCAATCAAACTAGTATTATCAAAAAGGCAAAGTTAAACAACGTTATCATAGATCACCATCACTATGAAGTTTTCAGTGATGAAGTTGCTTCTAATATAACTAAACACCTTCAAAACATCAAGGACTATGCTGGTTCGATAGGAAAAGAAAAATATCCATCTATTGTAGGTGAATGGTCGGCAGCACTCACAGACTGTGCTCCTTGGCTTAATGGAATTGGATTGGGAACCAGATATGAAGGAACTGCACCATATGAAAATAAAAAGGCGGGGAGTTGTTTAAGTAGAATCAATCCTGATAAATTGACAAAGGAACAAAAGAAGGATTATAGGAAATTTATAGAAATGCAATTGTATGAATATGAAAAGAATTCACAAGGATGGATATTTTGGTGTTGGAAAACTGAAACTAAGGAATCATTTGAATGGGATTTTAGGGCATTAGTTGAGTATGATTTTATGCCACAACCTTTGGATAACTATAAGTATATTAAAAATGGTGTGGATGTTAGTTCGTCTATTAGATATAGACTTGATTGGATATTATTCATTGGGATCCAGACCATTGTTGTATTGATTATTTTATAGATCTTTTTATTTACATTTAATTAGAATTCTTTAAGAACATAATGAGTTGTTACTTGTTAGCTTTGAAATAATACAGTTGTACCCAATCTTACCTGTTTATTCTTCTCCCCCCACCCACTTGTTGTATATTTAAACCAATGGGGATTAAGTTTGACAAGATCCAAGTTGTTTTCTCTGTTGGGGTAAAATTTCTTACCATTTCGCTTTGATCCCAATTAGGAAAGTGTTTGAATTTCCGAGGGATTTATATGTTTTTGTAAGGCGCTCTCAATTTAATTCTTTCTTTTTTTTGCACCCAATCAATATGTATGTAACAATTGTGTGGGGGAGGGGAGAGCATTCTTCGAAATGACTGATTATGAAACGAAACACGAGGGTTTTAAATAAAAAAATCACTCGGAATTTGTTACAATTTCCATAGAAAGAAACAATGGACTATACATTATTTCTATAACTGACAAGTGAAAAAGTTGTCGTATAAATATAGGGCTGAAATTCTCTCGAGTTTTCAACTTTTCTATTCTTCTTTCATCAACATATTCAAATTCATAACCTTTCTACAAAACCATAAGTTACTTCAACAAAAATGACCAAATCCAAAGTTTTGTTAGTTCTTTACCAAGGTGGTGAACACGCCAAACAAGAACCAAACTTATTAGGTACCGTTGAGAACGAACTTGGTCTTCGTAAATTCATCGAATCCCATGGATATGAACTTGTAACCACGACTGAAAAAGATCCAGAACCATCATCCAAATTCGACGAAGAATTAGCAGATGCAGAAATTGTAATCACCACCCCATTTTTTCCTGCCTATTTGACTCGTTCAAGAATTGCCAAGGCCAAAAATTTGAAACTTGCAATTACTGCTGGTGTTGGATCTGATCATGTTGATTTGAATGCTGCTAATGAACGTGGAATTGCCGTTTTGGAAGTTACTGGATCAAATGTCCAATCAGTTGCCGAACATGCCATTATGACTATTTTGGCATTGGTTAGAAACTTTGTTCCTGCGCATGAAATGTCGACTCAAGGAAAATGGGATATTGCTGGTGTTGCAAAACATTCATATGATTTGGAAGGGAAAGTGGTGGCTACTGTTGGTGCTGGTAGAATTGGTTATCGTATTTTGGAAAGAATGGTTGCATTTAATCCAAAGAAGTTGTTATATTATGATTACCAAGATTTACCAGAAGCAGCTGTTAAGAGACTTAATGATGCTTCCAAGATATTTAACGATGTTGACAATATTGTTGAAAGGGTTGAAAGTTTAGAAGAAATGGTCGCCCAAGCTGATGTCGTTACCATTAATTGTCCATTACATGAATCTTCTAGGGGTTTATTTAATAAGGAACTTATTGCCAAGATGAAACCAGGTGCTTACTTAGTCAACACTGCCAGAGGTGCTATTTGTGTTGAAGAGGATGTCGCAGAAGCAGTGAATTCAGGTCATTTGGGTGGATATGGTGGTGATGTCTGGTATCCACAACCACCTCCAAAGAATCATCCATGGGTTACCATGAGAAACCCTTATGGTGGTGGTAATGCCATGACTCCTCATGTCTCTGGTACTTCTTTGGATGCTCAAGCAAGGTATTCTAAGGGGGTTGAAAATATTTTGACTGAGTACTTTAACAAGACGTATAATTATCGTCCACAGGATATAATTGTTATTGATGGTGATTATGCAACTAAAGCGTATGGTAAGCGTTAATTTACTGCGTATGCTGGTGTTTTATAGCTTATTTTTTTAGAGTTTTATAGGAATACATGATGAGTTTACATTTTAATGTGTATTTGTATCGGTCAAATGGTAACCTTGTATCTTACGAAAAAGGTTCATATGACGAAAGTGAACTATTGTTGTATGGCGTTCACGGCCTACTAGTTTAATGGAAAAGGAAACATGTATTGTTGATGTTGGAATAGTTCGTAACTCAACGGTTCAAGTCCAATATACAAATTGATTAATTGTGAGGTTGTTGCAAACTAATATGCAATACTGAGTTTGTGTCCCAAATAATTGATTGTTTTGTCTGGAACCCTGGGTTAATTGATGCGTGGGACAGTGTTCCGAGATAATTGTTTTGCCAGAGTTTAAAGTGGGAATACCATGTTCACACTAGTAAAATAAATGTTGGATTTACTGGTTATTACAGGCCTGCAGAAAAGTAAACTTGGAAAATACTTACTTGGAGGGAATTCCTAATAATTGTAAATTGGATTTATTGTATTTTAGTAAGTATAGAAAATCATAATATGTTTCAGGTTGGAAACCAATCTGAATGAGAGAAAAGACAGAATGGAAGCCAATCTGAATAAGAGAATAGATAGAATTGAAAACAATCTCAGGAACAACCATAGAGCAGTCAATACCTCGATGGATCATTTGAGAACTGAATTGTATGAAAGAGTGCAAGCTAGGGTTGCTCCTGAGATTGTTTTCAATTCTATCCATTCTTTCATTCAGATTGGCTTCCATTCTGTCCATTCTAGCATTCATTACCCTGAGCTGATTCAAGATGTCAAATAAGGTTGGTTCACCAGGTGAAGTTGGAGTGTTTGTATCACTATCCATGTTCATTGTGGCGTTGATTCTTATCTTTGAACTTTCTTTAACAACTGTAACCGAAAATTAATTCTCTGATCTTTGGTACGTACGTCTTACTATACAATACGTACTATAATTACTATAAAACTCTAATAAATCGATGAATTGTCTCTAAAACAAAACAAACTGTAAAAATGTGGAAAACTGTAATTTAAAATTTTGGAAAATGTTCAAACAAGAACATAAAGCATTTAGTTCTTATAGTTGATGTCATTGCCTGATTGATTTCTCATTTCTCTTATTTGCTGATGCTCATCGAGAATTATTCACTCTTGTTTTATTGAATTTTACAAGGAATTTACGTTCTATAGTGTGAGATACAAATATCTCCAAATCTGCTGTTTTTATATACTTTTTGTTTAGTTTAGAAATTATCGAAATAAGATTAAGACTTGTTGACAGATTGTACCTTTTTGAGTCCCGAAGTGTGAGTATTTTACGTTGGAATTAGTGTTTGAGCTCCTGAGTGCTATGAGACTTTGAGAGCCATTTTTTAGTGATATTGAAATTATCCTTTTATTCGGTTAACTTTGTACTTATTGTAAATATTAACCTAGACTGTTTGGTGATTAGTGAGATATAAATCTAATACACTACAGTATATGCTAGTCAGAGCAAACATCAAATTTTTTTTCTTGTAAATTGCTGCAAATTTTTGTCAATAAAATGAACTGAATGAAAAAGGTATGAATTTAATATGCAAATTAAAACGCAGAGATGACAGCAATCATTCAGAATCGATGACAAGAACTCCTTCGTCTACAATGAAGGGAATAAATAAATGATAATTTTATAGAAATGTACAATTAGGTTTAGCCTGCACATTACACTTCCTAGTCGCGCAAACATGACTTTGTAACCCATCTTTAATACTGACATGTTGGGATCTACACACAACCGGATACATCTTCTAATCTCACTTTAACATCTATTATTATATCAAGAAAACATTAAACTATAAAACGTCTCACATTATATACATAAAATTACCATCCTCTTTCAGATAATCTTTCGTTATCCTTGATGGTATTGATGGCAACACCACCCATTAATTCACCCAAGTCAGTAGAGTATTCCAACAACTTAACTGGGTCATTGTAATGAGTAGTAGCATTAACAATAGCTCTGGCCAATTTTTCTGGGTTCTTAGATTTGAAGATACCAGAACCAACAAAGATACCTTCACAACCTAATTGCATTAAGAAAGCGGCATCAGCTGGAGTAGCAACACCACCAGCAGCAAAGTTGACAACTGGTAATTTCTTAGCTTCAATGACTTGCTTTAATAATTCGACTGGCACTCTGTATTGCTTAGCGAGGTTTTCAATTTCAACTTCGGATTCTAATTTAGCAGCTTCTTCAATTTCCTTCTTGATGATAGTGATGTGCTTAACAGCTTCAGAAACATCACCAGTACCCGCTTCACCCTTAGTTCTGATCATAGCAGCACCTTCGTGAATTCTTCTCAAAGCTTCACCCAAATTCTTAGCACCACATAAAACAGGAACGTTAAATTCAGATTTCTTCAAGTGGTATTGTTTATCAGCAGGGGTCAAGACTTCACTTTCATCAATAAAATCAACACCTAAAGCTTGCAAGACTTGAGCTTCACCAGCATGACCGATACGACATTTAGCCATAACAGGAATAGAGACAGCTTCCATAATTTCCTTAATCATTTTAGGATCAGACATTCTACAGACTTGACCAGATTTTCTCATATCGGCAGGAATCTTTTCCAAGGCCATAACAGCACATGCACCAGCTCTTTCGGCAATCTTGGCTTGTTCAGCAGTTACAACGTCCATAATAACACCACCCTTGAGCATTTGAGCTAAACCAGCTTTAATCTTGAAATCAGTCATTGTAGTAATATGTGTTTTGGTCAATATTGTAAAGTCAATTGGAATGAAGAAAAAGGTCAAAAAAAGATGAATGGAATTGAAAAAAGAGAGAATCAATTTATAATAAAATTTCAGTGAAAAATTGCCGCTAAAAAGAGAAAAAAGTAGAAGAAAATGTTTCTCGATCTCTCTCTCGCAAAGGGCACCACAATGAGTCAATGGTGTTCACATACGAATAATATTCTGTTCTACCCCCCATCTTTTGAAACAAAAAATAAAGGTTTAATATTCTCGCTTTTGACTTCTTTATGTGTCAGAAAGTTGTTTTAAAATGAAGGATCAGTACTTCAATATGCTCTTATGAAGGCTTATGCGCTAAAGTGTATTATATGGGGTAAGGTTTTGTGATACCGTACTATTTTTACTAAGCCATGAGGATCCAACAATACTATAGGAAGATTTCTCCTTCATTTGTTTTGTTCTTCCTTCACTTGCAGCTTTAAAAATACCTGATCTTGCAATAGATCAACTAGACAAGATAGTTGCACTGGGGGTGCAAACTCAACTAGTATATCATAGATAAGCCAATGTGAACTTTTGGGGGTATGCAATTGAAGATAAAGTTTAGAAATTTATTGCAGGTGAAAGCGAAAAATTTTTGCTCATATACAAAACCCTTTTCTTGTTTGTTTGTAATTTTATAATTCGGAGTCATGATCACATACTTAATCAACAATTGACTTCCTTTAAAGGGCTTTTTCTTTTCTCATTTGTGACTCCTTTTCTGATTTGTGTTAGTATTTCTTTTTCACTAGCGTACGATCATTCAAAAAAATTTCATAATTTCATAGATCGTGATATAAAATGACGATAGGCTCTCCACACTAGCAGTTTGAACTGAAGTTTCCTCTGCAGTTATAGTGTACTGGAAGTTTTTCATGGCGTAACAACATGACCACATCTAAAACTATAATATTAGGAGTATTGGCCTTACAAGGTGCATTTCAAGAACATATCGAGTACTTCAACAAAATTCTCGACTCAAATCGCGACGAATATAACGAATTTAATATTGAAGTGAGGGAAATTAGAACTAAAGAGGATCTCGAAAAATGTGATTCCTTAGTCATTCCAGGTGGTGAAAGTACCACTATGTCTTGGATTGCTATCAGAACTCATTTATTAGAACCATTATATGACTTTGTATCTTCCGGAAAACCATTATGGGGTACTTGTGCTGGGTTGATCTTCTTAGCTAAACAATTAAAGAATGGAAAGCTTAATCAAAAAATTTTAGGTGCTTTGAATATTGAAGTAACAAGAAATGCCTTTGGTAGACAATTAGATTCATTTTCAACTAAACTTGATTTCAGTTCCTTTATTCCAGAATGTACTGATTTTCAAACTGTTTTCATTAGAGCACCTGTTGTTACTAAGATATTATCAGATTCAGACATTGAATCATCATCATCATCACCCGACGAAGAAAAGCGTTTTTTATCACCACCTGAAATTATAAGATCTTTGAATTCTTACAACAACACCTCACCAGTTGAAGTATTGTATACTTTGAAGAATGTTGATCATCAAAATCATGATTTAATAGTAGCCGTTAGACAAGGTAATGTTTTGGGTACCTCATTTCATCCTGAATTGGCAGATGATTATAGATTCCATAAATGGTTCCTCGAGGAATTTGTATTGAAAGCTACAGCTACCATATAGTTAGATAAGTTACACCTCTTTTGTGGGATAACCTTTATAGATTTAATATATTGTAATGATAATTTGTGAATATTCTCTTGTAGGCATTGAGCAAATCTAAGCTTTAGTTCTGCACCGATGTTTTGACAAACTTGCAACACATGAAAAAAAGACAAACAAAGGCAGTTATAAAAGTATTATAGAAGCCTACTTCCTCTTTTGAAAACAGTCCATTATTCCTTTTCATCGCTATAAACATGGCGAAACAAGAGGGATCCCATTTGGAATAAAATTTGTGGAGATTTTATTGATTTTATTTTTTCTACTCACATCTGGTTTTTTACAACCAATTCAGATACAATTTTCATGTTAAACTAATTCATTATCAATTCAGTGGGAATTCATTTCAAATAGGGTGAAGCCATCAATCAATCAATCAATCAATCAATCAATTTGACTGAATTACCATCCATCAATAAATTGGACTGAATTTCCATCATTCATTTTTATACAAAAGAGCACATGATTGCAATACACCAATGTTGAATTCAACTAACAGAAATAGAAATGCGTACTATCCTTCATCCAGAATATCACAGAGGCAAATGACTGCCAACCATGCGAGTTTGACTATTGGAGGAGGAGGAACCGGAATGTCACCATCAACAACAATATCATCAATGTCATCTGTCAGACCTTCTTCGAACTATATAAATAGAAATGTTGGTAGTACAATAACGGTAGGCAGAAGAAATAATCATGATCTAGATTCCACTACCTTAAATCCTACACGACTGCAATTAAGAACACACAAAGCAAACGAACAAAGCCCTAAAACTAATATTCAACAACCTAACGATAGAGAAATGAAAGATCCAATTCAGGTAACTTTATGGTTTCATGACCTTCAGACCTCAACCGAAGATATTATAATTGATTCTAATGCCTTTCCTGGTGGTGTTCAAGTTGGTCAAGTTTTTGAATTACAAGGTTGGGCTGGAAAAGAGGATGCCAAGAAGTTGATCTTTGTCGTGAATGAAAGAAATTTGAGAGAACTGTTAGATGATTCAAACAACGAACTTGTTAATGATGATACTGCTTCAGGCATGGGAATTGGCGCACCAACCACGTCTAAATCCAAATTCCAAATTTCTTTGACTTCAAATCCATTACAGAAATTACTTGATTTGCCACCCAGAAGTATAGTTCAATTGAAAAAGATCAACAAAGTTGAAAATGTGGTTGTTGATTTGGTAGAAATATTCATCAAGGATGTTAATTTGGCAAGATGTGAAATGTGGAACTTTTCTGCGTCATTGATTGGGACTTGTGGATATGTTGAACAACGATTGTCTTATTTAAATAGTCGCACTGGTATAATCAAGTACATGTACAAGAACGGAAAGAAGTTGTTTTCAGGTTATATTAATCAAGATACTAAGATTATATTTCGATCTGAAAGTGCAAAATTAACGGTCTTAATCCAGTTATCATCAGAGATGTGGCATTTTGAAGAAAATGGAGAAATAATATTTCATAAACTTGTAAATAATCTATTTCCTGAGATATTTCGCCGATGGAGAGATAAAAATACCCACCATTCGATTACGATTGTCTTATTCACCAGTGTAGATTTGACAGATATACCGTGGACGACGTTGCTCCAGGGAGAAAGACCTCCTAATAGACGTGATTACTATCGTGTGGTGGTGGATCAAGTTAGTATTCAATATTGGGATAGAATTATGGCAAATCTCCGATTGGAATTTGCCAATTTCAAACGTGATATAATGTTGAATCAGACTACTGATAATAAAGAACATGAGAATGTCTATACTATGGAAGGTACTACATTACCTTCTGTTAAAGGAAATATCTTAGAGGCGGTAAATGTTGGGTTAACTTTATTGACAGATAGATTTAGAAACACCGATCTTAGGCATTGTATAAACCATTTTATGTTGATCACACCGGGTACTGGATTATTTGATGTTGATTTCGACCTAATGCTAGAGTCGAGTAAAAAATTAAGCAGCATTGATACAAGTTTAGATATTATTTGTCTTAGTCAACCACCATTACATGTTACACCATTGTTCCGATACCTTAAAGGCACCCAAGTTTGTCATTGTGTACCCAGTTGGTGCGATATTTCGTTTTATAGGGATAAAACGGAGACGGATACTCAATGGATTCCAAGATGTAAAATTTATGAATTGCAAATGATGGGAGTTATGGAAAATGAAGTCAATGATGCCCGCATTCCCAGGTTTCATGTTCAAGGAAATGAACGATCTTTGTTGGATGTCATGGATGATTATGACGAGGATATATTTAAACCTGTATCAAAGAAGAAGAAGAAAAGTGACACTGCAGAGCTTAACAATTTTGAAAAGAGAAGAAGTACTATTCAAAGTAACGCCACTTCAACTGAACCAGGTGTTTCTCATGCACCGCTTTCCTTGATATATCAGAATCGACCACAAATAAAGCCTTCGGACAGTTCAACTACTGTATCTTTGGCATTAGGAACCGTTGCACGTCCAAGCACCGAAACATCAGCCCTTTCAAAATTGTATAGTTTGAACAAAAATACCGACGATCTTAAACGCACCACTGGCATAATTAGTTCTCAATCAGTGCGCAGTATGACACCAGTTCCAACTATACGTACACTTGATAGTTACAGAAAAGATGCAAACTCCCCACTAATAATCAAAGGTGAAAGTTTATTTAAAAAGACTGACGTCGAAAAAGTGCGACATTCGTTAAGCACACAAGTGTCAGATGGCGAGAAGGTTAAGAAGAAATCTAGAACGAAACATTCACCATCTAAACGTGCAAGATCAATTATCCTGCAAGATGAATTGGATAATATTACGAATTTATTCTGGACTGATGTAGCCAACCCCTCACAAGAATTGAGAAACAACCTGTTGCTTCGAGCTCAAATAAGTCGTTGGAGCAATGTTTTCCCTACTAAAGTTGAACGGAAATTGATTAAATGGAGATCATTCCAGGCTCCAGCAGCATTACCTATCGCAACTGGGATTTTCCCATCTCCACATCAACTTGAAACCGAATACACTTTCCAGATATATAATGTTTATTTGAATTATGAGAATTATTTAGAGTTAACAACTACATATGAGCTAATGCGAGAAATGATTCAATTGAGACTAATGTTGGGATTTCAGATTTGTTGGGGAGATAGAGTTAATCGAGCCGAAATGGAACGGAAACCTGCTGGAAATGTGGAAAGTATAATTAAATATTTCCCTGCTCATGAAAGTGAATCACTTGGAGCTAGAATATATATGATTCTAGATGATGAAATTCATCGAATTCATTGTGATTATAATGGGAATTTAACTGTTCAATTATACAGAAAGGCCACCAAGCAAGAAGAAGTCAAGAAGATAACATTAGGACAAAAGAGTCACGAGATTGTCCCATACTTTCCATTAATAAGAACAAGATATGCCGATGAATATACCCAAGCTAAAGTTGACTCCATTGCAGTTAAGCCACAGAAATATAACTGGAACCAGTTTGATCAATTTTTGGCTGGGTTTGATGATGTAATGCCAGAAGAGAAGAAGGAGTTCCACCAAATGAAATTTGTGGTTATGCCAACTGATATACCCAAGAACGCATACTATATCAATAATGAAAACCTTACACCAGAAGAAATTCGCGTTGAGGGATTGAGGAAATTAATCGGGGTGCTTGAGAGAGGAAGATATAAGAAAAATGCGGGAGGAAGTACTCGAAATAGTTCCCCACAACCAAATTCTGATATTGTTTTTTATACCGGGAATTTGTATGATTTCTTGAAGGAAGAATCAAATAATTATGATCTTACAGGAACACAGCCACCATTAATGATTCCTGAGCATATGCGTTTCAACAAATCTATTAAGCTTGTTGATTTGGCAAAAGAATTACAAGGACAAACTGGTTTGAAATTAGTAGATCGTACGTGGCATTTTAAGCGTCATTTGGATTGTTTTGTTGGAAGTGAGTTGGTATCATGGTTAGTTGAGTGTTTTGAAGATATTGAAACTCGAGAAGAAGCAACAAACTATGCTCAACATTTGAAAGAGATGGGATTGTTCAGGCATGTTGAATTGAGACATCAATTTTTGGATGGATATTACTTTTATAGATTTGAAGATGAATATGTTGATCAAACGAATAAACAATCGAGATCGTTATGGTTTGCAAGAAAGAGATCTTCTGTTACTGATCTAATCAGCACTCCCAAGATTGGTAATAGTAACAAGTCAGATTCAGATTCAGCAAAATCCCCATACGTTGAAGCAATTCAAGAATTAACAAAGATTACATCACTCACACTTGATTCCGAAGAATCCTCAATGATTGATTCGAAAAGGACTAAGAAATTCGTTTTAAGTCGGGCTATTAAGTTTGATGTTGATCCTTTGAAGAAATCTTTCCGTCCAGAAGTAGTCACCGTCCATTATGATAGAGTTCATAACCCTGAGCATTGTTATCATATTCGATTACAATGGTTAAATACGACTACAAAATTTATCGAGGATACAATCACCGCATGGTCTAGATTGTGTGAAAGACATGGTTTGAAGTTGGTTGAAACCCCATGGAGAGAATTATGTTCTTTGCCTATGATAAGTCCCTTTCATTCCTTTGTCGATGTTAAATTGGTGTTGAACCCTTGGTATCATGAAGAGTTGATAAATGATAAGATCTTGTCTTCTAATAAGTATTATTATCATTTATATTTGTTGAAGAAATTGGGATTTTTGTTGGATAATCGATCCACTTCGTTCTTCCTGCGAGAAGATATTGATATTTCATATAGTTGGGGTAAACCAAAGTTTAAATATGCCCAATTTATCCATAAGACAGGTGCATACATTGTTGAATTGAGAACTAATGGAGATTTCTTTCTCGCACCAAACAATATTCATGTTACTAGAATGAATTCTAGTGTTAATTTAATGAATGATTTTGAAAACAATCCGAAGGTACTTAATTTAGATTCACAAAAAATTATGTTGCAATTTAGAGATGCTTGCCTGAACTTTCAATATTTAGAAGAAGTGTTTTTGGAAGCTAAAGATTGTTGGAGGGAGGAAAGTTTCTCACTAATTACGTAAAACCTCTTCAGATTCCAAGTAGTTATATGTATTAATAAAATTACGTTTAATGAGAGAGATTTGTATTCTAAACAGCAATTCTTTCAGCAGCTCTAACAACATCGGCTAAAACACCGTGAGCAGTAATTTCAGCACCAGCACCAGCACCTTGAACGACTAAAGGATTAGGATATCTATCAGTCTTGATAGAAACGACATTGTCACTACCCTTCAATGAAGCGAAAGGATGGTCAAAGCCATACTTCTCAATTCCAACTGAAACTTGATTAGATTCGAAATCTACCTTTCCAACAAATCTCAAAACTTTACCTTCGGCCAAAGCTTCATCTTTAACCCTTTGAATTTCATCATCGAAATTTGGCAATTTTTCAATAAATTCAGCAACACTTTGTACACCTTCCAATTCCTTTGGAATTAAAGAATGAACCGGGAATGAAGATGGGGAGGTAACTTCAAATCCAGCAATTCTGGCAAGAATAGTAACTTTTCTAGCAACATCCAACCCATTCAAATCATCACGAGGATCAGGTTCGGTATATCCCAATTGCTTAGCCACTTTTACGACATCTGAGAATTTGACATCTGAAGGAGTAGAGCTAGAAAATTCGTTGAAGATATAGGATAAAGTACCAGAAAAGATCCCTTCAATTTTAAGGACGTGATCACCAGTATGGATCAAATCACGTAATGGACCAATGATAGGCAAGGCGGCACCAACGGTAGCTTCATGATATACTAATCCAGCGCCTGGTTGTTCAGCATTATTGAAAATTTCTTTCCATTGCGCCAAGTCAGATGAAAAGGCCTTCTTGTTAGGTGTAGCGATTGAAATACCATTCTTGACAAATTTGGCATAATAACCGGCAATATGTTCGCTGGAAGTGTTATCGACTAGGATAGCTGGTTTGGAGCCAGACTTGAGATAGGTGATCAAGTCATCGAGAGATAATGGTGCTCCAGTAGTTGTTGTTTTGTAGGTGGCCAAATCAACTGGTTTGTAGTCAGGATAAAAGATTGCGTCTGAAGTTGTTTTAGCCAAGTAGATAACATTATACTTGATTGAGGACTTTAACTTGTGCAATTGGTTAATGAATGCGGAACCGACGACACCAGAACCGATGATAGCAACGTTAACTGATCTGGTCATGATGGTTCTCTTTGCAATGTGGAAAGAAAAAGGAAGCCTAGTGAAATTTTTCAACTGTGGATCCTTATACATTCTTGACTCATTGAAATTTTTTCCGGAGCCCTGAAACGGAGCCTTTTCCATTCACGTGATAATGACTAATTTTTTCTTCATATTTTCGGTTGTAATCCGGGGGTAGCTCGTTAAAGTTTGCTTATACGGAACTTAACAAAATATTCAACATATTCAATAATATGTTCCTTGCATGGAATGATGGCTTCTAGAGAATCTAAACATTTTTTCAAGAATTCAAAAATTGATGAATTGGTTAATCTCTTCGAAATATCTAATCTTTCATTTTATTTTGGCATGCAGCTTCCAGTACCGAAGGGGGAAACGATAAACTAGTTCCCACTCCAACCCCCTCGTAAAAGTAAATTGGTTGATTTCAAACACCTGTGCTTCAACTTCCTGAAAAGTTTTAAGGTATCCCAACAACAGAAACGGTAGATTTGGATAAAAGCTCCCCTAGGTACCTAACTATAAAGAATACCTATTGGAAAAAAGAGGAGATCAAAAGAAGTAGCCGCTTGCTATCTTACTCAAGATCAGGCAACAGAACTTCCATTTGACCATAATACAAAACGGCCTAAATATTCTGAAAGCATTAGATCTTACTTTTAGTCAAAAGACTAATGCATATTGAGGGAGCTTCATTGAATTCGCAGTTCGTAGGGAGTTTCACTTTCACAGTAAAAACATTGACTTCCATGAAAGAAATCTTAGAGTTGTATATGAGTATAAAACAATGGTTAATCTAGATTGGAATGAAACCGCTTATAGTTCGTACAATTTCTCCTCCGTCAATCCTTCCATTCTTTAGCAAACAAATAGTTGTATCATTGAATTTAGTAATGCAATGGATTGAAGGAAGAAGTATCCATCTAGCCATTGTTTTAATGATGCCCCACTTCCGCGATCTTTTCTCCTGGTGAATTAGTTACCTGAATTTCGGAAATGGCAATTTTCCATTAGTTTTATGAAAGAGCAAAGCTTATAGTGTAAGAGGGGGGGTACATGTGGGGGAGGGTACACCGGAAAAGCCCTTCGATTTACCGAGACTATTAACTTTTCTTATCCAAGGGTAATCAAATGTTGACTCTCCTGCAGTAAGTAAAATAAATCTAGCCTCAAATATTAGTCCATGCTGTTTTAGAAGTACATTAGTTATTGATAACTAAAGACTTTATCTTGTAGTATTATTAGAGCAATCTTACTTCTCGTTATAGAGATAACCAAGTTTAAATCTCTAAAGGGTTTTTTCCGTGGGCCAACTAAAGCTGTGCGTATTGTTTGTCACACGGCATTTTCAAGAAAGAAAAACATTATCTAACCCCAAAAAACGATGATAGTGTATTCCTAATTTGGGAAGTCCGCCAATAACCATAGTCAGAGCAAGTGTAGATATTGAATTGTAAGAGAGAGATATCGTAAATTTGTATCTGAAATCATATCTTAGCGGTAACTGGAAGTATGAACGATTGGCAAGTTAATCTAGATATCATAGTTGTGTGATGACACCTCAAAGCTTTCGTGATCATTGTAGAGATTACATCTTTCTTTACAATGTTATAAGACGAGTTGACTACTCGGAGTTATGCTGTCCCTTTTCGTTGATTGTGTTTGTGTTGTCTCGTTATAAGTTTCTTTTCTGTTCTGAGAAGTGGGAAATCATAGCTTAAGTGGCTTAATTATTTTTTTGGTGGTCTAATTACTTAGGGATTGTTGGTGGTGGAGGTTATCTTTCTGCTGCATGTCACATTATGCACAAAATCATTTAATTAGGTTTTACTGATATCTCAGTTGTACAGATATCGATAAGTTAATAGATCTAAAAGGTCTGTGAATAAAGATAAAGACTACTAAGTTGGTTGCTCAGTAAGGATAATCAGCTTAAACGTGTTCTCCTGATACACTCAACAATCTCAATCATACAGATCAGTTAATTTTAATTAGCCGCTAACGACTTTTCTTTTTCTCAGTTTCTTTTTTTGTCATTGGTGCGATGTGCCCCCACATTACATGTATGAAAAATGAAAATAAAAAATATTGTGACGCATATCAGTGTTGCAACAAAGCCTAGGTGTCTCTTTGAACAATTGCTCGTGTTATTGTGATGATTCACCACATACTGATTATGAACAATCTAAATAGATATTATTACGCGGAAGTAGTCATCATGCCAATATATAAATACTCTACTAATTTCCTACTTTATAAATTCATAAAGACTCTGCAAACAGCATAATATCATATAACCTACTTTTACAGAATAAACTTCTTTAACAAATACAAGCAATGAGTTTTCTAGCTGAGAAAAAAGATAATGTCACAATTGACATAGAAAAGCTTGGCTCAGAAGATCTTTCAAATACTCATGAACAAAATATTGTCTCCACAAATTTCAACGATTTCAACGATAAACTAGATGTTGAGCAATATGGTCAGATTCAAAGAAAATTAAATGGTCGTCATGTGAATCTCATGATCATTGGTCAATCTATTGGTTCTGGTCTTTTCATTGGTCTTGCATCTCCTTTAACTACTTCTGGTTCATTGTCACTTTTCATAGGGTTCTTGGTTTGGGCCTGTCTTGTCGTGTATCCTTTAATGCAAGGAGTTGGTGAAATGTGTAGTTATTTACCAATCAAAGGTACATTTTTACATTTTTCAGCAAGATGGGTTGATCCTGCCTTGGGTTTTGCATGTACTTTAATTTACTTATACACTTCGCTTATGTTCGTATGTTTGGAAGCGGTTGCTGTGGCATCATTAGTCAGTTTTTGGACTGATGCAAACCCAGCAATTTTCATTAGTATTGCTATTGCTTTATATTTATTTGTTAATATTTTTGGTGTTAATTGGTATGGTGAAATTGAATTTTTCAGTTCCATTTTGAAAGTGGTATTAATTCTTGGATTAATGATGTTTTCCCTTATTTCTATGTGTGGTGGTAATCCTCAAAGAAATGCTTATGGTTTCCAACATTGGCATGAAGGTGGGCTTATGAAATCTTATTTGGTTGAAGGTTCGACTGGTAAATTCTTGGGTTTCTGGAACGTTTTAATTTATGCTGCTTTCGCATGTGGTGGACCTGATCTTTTGGCCCTTTGTGCTTCTGAAATGCAAAACCCAAGAAAATCTGTCGGTATTGCAGCCAAAAGATCATATATCCGTATTTACTTGTTTTATTTTGGTGGTATCTTCTTCCTTAATTCTATTTGTGCTTCTAACGATCCTACATTGCTTGCTGCAAGAGAAGCAGGTGCTGTCGGTGCCGCTGCATCTCCTTGGGTTATTGGTATCAAGAATGTCGGAGTACATGGTTTAGACTCATTGGTCAATGCATGTATCTTGACCTCTGCCTGGTCTTGTGGTAATGGTTTCTTCTACGGTGCAACTAGATGTTGGTATAGTGCGGCTTTAGCAGGTTATTTGCCAAGATTTTTCTCCAAATGTTTGCCAAATGGGTCCCCTATCTATTGTGTTTTTGGCACATGTTTAATTTCCTTATTGGCTTACATGAGTTTAAATTCTGGTGCAGCAGTTGTTTTCAATTGGTTTGTTAATTTGGCTACTACGGGAATGTTGTGTACATACCTCTGTCTTTGGTGGTGTTACTTCAAATTCAAGCAAGTATATCCAAAGCAAACTGGTATTGACTTCAAAAAGGGTGAATATCAATATTATTTAGCTCCAAGATTTATTCATCCTTACTTTACTTATTTTGGTTGTGCATTGAATATCCTTGTTTTATTTTTCAACGGTTTCTGGATTTTCTTCCCAGGTCAATTCTCAATTGGTAATTTGTTCACATCTTATTTCGCTCCTGTATTCTTTGTTTGTTTGTTTGTTTTCTGGAAATTCTTCAAAAAGACTCATTTCAGATCTGTTGAAGAAGCAGATATTACTACCGGGAAGGATATAATCGATCAAGAAGAAGAATTAGAAAGAGAAGAAGAAGCTAATCGTCCACCACGTAAAGGCCTTGCTAGGATTGGACAAAAGATCAATAATTTCTGTTTCAATTAATTTCGGTTATTTAATTAGTTTATACATAGGTTAGTTTTAGTGAATACAGGTATTCATCAAGTACCGTTTTCTGAATTAAACCTTCTCTTGTTATCCCTTTCACGAAGCCCTGTTAAGCTTCGTGTTTTTTATATTTGACCTGTATGCAAAACTTTCTTACTCAAAATATTCTATCCCATAAAACTTGTGGAGTAGATACTTACTAGTTATGTTTTATCTTGGTTATTTTCCGTTTGACTTCTAACTTACTATACAAGAAAGAAACATCAACCCACAACCCACCGCTAACCGCATCGCTTGAGAAACAGTCAGAATAGGTAAGTTTCAACATCAGAAACCACACAGATTCGACTACTCAGGGGTGTTTATTTTGGCTTCCCCCTACAAATACGTTTAATAATGCCAAGAGAGAGGTGAATCCTAGGAGGGGTCATATGAATTAAAGCCAAGATGACTTGATTTTGGTGCATTGTAAACAATTTTGTCAAAATTTTCAATGAAGATATAGCTATGAGCTCTTTGAAATTTGTTATTATGTACGGATACCCTTTAGTATGATTAATGAATTATAATGTTACGTAAGCGTTAGATCTGGTAGTCATCTAATGACAATTAATATGATAGGATTATAGATTACATTTACATTAACTTTTATGGTTTGTTTGCTTTTTTGTGATTTTCAATGAGGATTTTCCATATCTACTCCCTTTTAGGGTTTAGATTAAACCGACAGTTTAGTATATCTACATGTGTGCAAATCTGTATTAAGAACACTTCGTAAGTGAAAAAATCTCAACTAACCAATACAGCAATAAGTGATACACGGAAAAGTACAAAACTTACAAAAGCTCAGAACAGAATCAGTTTAGTTTCTAGTATTACCTGGTTAACTTCGATTAAGACTTGAAGGTTTACAAAATGTAGACTTTCGGTTCACAGGAGATTTATTTAACCTTGTTTCTAAGTCACATACCCAGCGTATGAATTGCTTATCTTCAACACTTTATTTTCAATGTTGAATAAGGAAGACGATTTAGAGTTCTTATCTCGTAAAGGTATCAGTGAAAGGATCAGTATCTAATATTAGTAGGTACTACTATCTTCGGATATTAAATAGATTAATGATATCGAATTTCCCGATAAAAGATACATAGCTTTATGTTTGATATTGCAAAAAGCTTGATTACATAGATAACTGCTGCTCCTCATTTCTTATAGGAAAATTTTCTCCCCAACTAAGGGACAAGAATTTTCTTGTTGTTCCTCACAAAGAAAAGCTTACTTTATTAGGAATGGCCCGCTAGAGTACACATATGAGAGATACCGACAAGCAAATAAACCAACTTAAAGAGTTCAATGATTTGAATTAAAAAGTAACTTGCGGGTCGGTGGAAGCATGCCGCTAACAAAGAGGATGTCAAATTGTTAACGCCCAAAAGCGAATTTATATCAAAAATTAGATTCCAAATCGGGTTGCCCAGCGATCTAATAAGGTTTTCATACAATTACATCATTGCTGATTATGTTTTAGACTATCAATGGTTCATTAAATCGTTTTAATTTACGAGGAAAGATATTAGCATGTTATAGAAGTCAACGCATACAGAGTTATCTGGTTATTTATTTTTCGCTTCTAAGTTATAAATATAAATTATTATGCAGGGTATAATAATAAGCGAACTTACAATGGCATATTATCTGAGGTATAGATTTGTAGCTGATGATTGGGAAACCTATCATGTTTTGTTCCATGGCTTACTTCAGATGACTGACTCACTCATCTTTTCACGAACCAGGTAAGGAAAACAAGAAACTCACCTTAACATGAGGGGTTAATTATAATTCACCCCACTATCGCCAAGAATCTTTCCTAGAATATTCTGAAAAATTGTTGCCTGTTTTCTCGAGCTTATCTTGAAACTTTGACAGTATTAATGATAATAAGAACTACTTTCTTAGCGGGTTGTCTCCATTTTAAATGTAATTCGGAGATATCAAATATAAATAAGTGGCTAAATCCACAGTTCTTGTCTACAGTTGGAGCATGCTAGTTAGTTTATTATCATTGCTAAGGGTTGAAATTTATCAGAAATGAGTATATTAGAAGATAAACAAACAAATGTCACATTCGACATAGAAAAAGTCGGTTCATCGGAGCAGAGCAACGATAGCCTCCATAATCCCAATGTCATTTCCACCAATTTTACAGATTTCGATGATAAATTAGATATCCAACAATATGGACAAACCCATAGAAAATTAAATGGACGTCATGTCAATCTAATGATCATTGGTCAATCCATCGGTTCGGGTCTTTTTATTGGATTAGCAACACCCTTGATATCTTCGGGGTCCTTGTCACTTTTCTTGGGATTTTTAACTTGGGCTTGTCTTGTTGTCTATCCGTTAATGCAAGGTGTTGGTGAAATGTGCAGTTATTTGCCAATAAGAGGTACTTTTTTACACTATTCTGCAAGATGGGTTGATCCGGCATTAGGATTTGCATGTACTTTAATCTACTTGTATACCTCACTTATGTTTGTCTGTTTGGAAGCTGTTGCTGTTGCCACATTAATGAGTTTTTGGATTGACGTGAGTCCAGCGGTATTTATTTCGGTTGCTCTTGTCTTATATTTGCTTGTTAATATCTTTGGTGTTAATTGGTATGGAGAAATTGAGTTTTTCAGTTCGATTTTAAAAGTTTTATTGATTCTTGGTTTGATGATGTTTTCACTTATATCTATGTCTGGTGGAAATCCTCAAGGTGATGCGTATGGATTCAGAAATTGGACTCAAGGTGGGATTGTTAGATCATATTTGGTTCCTGGACCTACTGGACAATTTTTGGGTTTTTGGAAGGTTTTAATTTATGCTGCTTTCGCTTGTGGTGGACCTGATCTTTTGGCCCTCTGTGCTTCTGAAATGAAAAATCCAAGGAGATCTGTCGGTATTGCAGCCAAGAGATCGTATATCCGTATTTATTTGTTTTATTTTGGTGGTATCTTTTTCCTTAATTCGATTTGTGCTTCCAACGATCCAACTTTAATTGCTGCACAAGAATCAGGTGCTGTTGGAGCTGCTGCATCTCCTTGGGTTATCGGGATCAATAATGTGGGTGTTCGTGGTTTAGATTCCTTGGTGAACGCTTGTATTTTAACTTCAGTTTGGTCTTGTGGAAATGGATTCTTTTATGGTGCAACGAGATGTTGGTATAGTGCAGCTTTAGCTGGATATTTGCCTCGGTTTTTCTCCAAATGTTTGCCAAATGGTGCACCAATTTATTGTGTTTTTGGGACAGTCCTTATTTCTTTGTTGTCATATATGAGTGTCGGCGCAGGTTCGGCGGTTGTTTTCAATTGGTTTATCAACTTAGCTACTACGGGAATGTTGTGTACATATCTCTGTCTTTGGTGGTGTTACTTCAGATTCAAACAAATTTATCCTAAACAAACTGGAATTGATTTCAGAAAGGGTGAATATCAATTTTACTTAGCTCCAAGATGGATTCATCCTTATTTGACATATTTCGGATGTCTTTTGAATATTCTTGTTTTATTATTCAATGGATTCTGGGTATTTTTCCCAGGTCAATTCTCGATTGCTAATTTGTTTACATCATATTTCGCTCCTGTCTTCTATGTCTTTTTGTTTGTATTCTGGAAGTTTTATAAGAAGACTCATTTTAGGACGATTGAGGAAGCTGATATTATTACTGGCAAAGATTTGATTGATCAAGAAGAGGAATTAGAAAGAGAGGAAGAAGCTAATCGTCCTCCAGACAAGGGAATAGTGAAGATCTGTCGTAAAATATCTCATTTCTGCTTTAGTTAGAGTTTAGTTTAGTATGTTAGTTTTGTTTCCTTTTCTCTTAGTAATTCGGTTAATGAATACATTGATTAAATTATCGGTTGTCTTGGCAAAAATGTGCAGTAGTTTGCGAACAAGCTTTTCATAAATATGAAATTTCATACTTGAATTTTTTGCAATTTATCTTCACAAAAGGTTATGATGGGATGCCAATTTTAAACAGAGCATGGACAAACAAGAACCCAACATACCAAAGAGAAAACGAAGAATAGATGTGGCGGTTATTGATAAGTTGGGGATTATCTTCTACATTGAATTCGCATTTCTCCAAGTTCAACAAATTAAAAAAGGGTCCCTTCTGAATATTCCAACACCATGGAACGGGCCGGGAATCAAACCTTAATTGTACAACTATCATTTCAAAACAAAGGAAACAAGGGAGGGGACTACAAAGGCGGAACCTCCCCCACCCCCAAATGGTAAACCCAAGTAGTGCAATAGTTTAGTTATCTCCCAATATCGATCTTCAACTATTTCGAAACGAGAGACAAGTCTACAACAGGCAAAGAAAAAGTTAATCAGGGAAGGGGGAGGGAGTTGGTGGTTAAAAATGTTCTCATTCAAATGCCATGCATTCAGAAATTGAGTTTAAATTTATAAACTTCGCACAAGCGGATCAGCAAAGCACTTGAAAACGAAGTAAACTTCTAATGTAGATTTCTTCAACCAATTAATTCAACACAAGGAATTAGAACCTGAGGATAAAGTTGAGAATCCCCCACATTGTTAAAAACAACGATGCTTAAATACTAAATATATTCTAGAACGCAAAAGAAGCTTTATTTTCTGGGGAGGCCAAGAAACGGCAACCGCAATGTTAAACAAACAATCGTTAGAAATTTCAAAGTTTTATGCCTGACTCACGATATTCTCCGGGGTAACACAATATCTTCGAAAACTATTGCGGGGGGGGGGGTGTAGACGGCATCTGTATAGGTACACTTGATTCTCACCGAAATAAGACTGCGTACAAGAATAGCTGGGGAAATGTCTGTCCGCTGGAGAAAGATATGCACTGTCTTTGTGTAAAGAAATATTCGAAATTGTTTGATTCCCCACCAACTAAGGGTTTAGTGCACTGTACGATTATATCACAATAAGGACAAAGCCGGAATGTGGACGCGGTTATTCTTCTAGTATTGTGCCCTAGCTGCCAGGAAAGTTTCTTATGATAAGACCTAAAGGGAAAAGAAATGTGTGCAAAAAAAGGGTCTGGGAAAGGGGGGCTATGGGGTATGAGACAATCGTTTATTTTACAGCTATGTGTTACAAGTTTACTAGTTAAAGAAAATCATCTGATCCTTCACTGGAGATCGTCATGCTGAACTATTTGCTCATTGAAGTTTATGTTGGTAAACGGACCTAATTGGGAAAATAAGTAACAGTGAAGCATGAGAATGAGATATTTTTTTATTGCTTTTTCAATAACGGCTAAAAATGATAAAAAATAAAATGGAGTCCGAGCATATTTTATAATAAAATAAAGATTAATAAATCCGAAATTTCTTTTCTGCTTTTGTACAATTATGTTAATCTGGCTCGATGATTTTAAAAAGCAAAACGCCTTTCGATTACTCAGGATCATAACCAGGGAAGTTTAAACCCACATCTTTAACTGCATAGAAACCTTGTTTACGAGACAATCAATTGGCCAAAGATTTCGACTATCAACTATATGGGTGATGGCCAGAGTACAAACTGAGAAATGATCTTTTCTTTTTTGTAGTGACCTCACATTCGGATAAATGGTTTTGGAGAAAGTCAAATACGGTAAAAAGAGGGTAACGTAATATCCATACGTAATTATTAGCGAGAAAAAAGCAATCAGCGAAAAAGAAGTGTGCGACACTTTGCTTTTTCCAAAGAAGCATTGAATGACCAAAAAGATGTGTTCTTTCATTCGCATCTCATTCCTAAATGAATGAACAAATGGTCTGATATCTTTTGCTTTCTCTTAACTTTTTTTCTTTGTTAAATCTTTAAGAAAATCTTGTTGTGCTCTCTCTGAAACTGCATCAGTTCAGATACCCAACTAACACAAGACAAACGAGAGGGGACATCTTACAAATTTCACGGCGATTTCATTTATTTTTTTAAAACACAAACTAAAAATTTTTTATCTAATTGTTCCGAAAAAGAATATTTTTATATGCCGTTTGAACAATCAAATAATTATTTTTTTTCTTGGCAACCCAAAAAAGTTTTTTTTATCAAACCAATTATTTTTTATTTTTTGCAACAATCTCTTCACCAAAAAAATATTCATTGATGGCTTTGTTTTGTTATCACCAATGCTTCTTCGTTTCCTTTCTTTTTTAAGAAGAGTTCCAATTGATTTTTTTTAGCTTTTAGCTTGCTTCGCTTTCATATAAATAGTTTATCGACTTTCTCCTTATTTTCTTGGGTGCAGTTATATTTCTATTTTTTTCACTTTGTTTTCTAATTATCTTTTATTTATTATCATTATCACATTACAATAATGAATCATAATACAGAAGAAAAGAACTCCGATGGTTCTCCTACAAAGGATTTTCATGGGCACGACTTACATTCAGTTATCTCTCGTCACACAGTAGACTATGATTTATATGTCTCCAAATCAAACCCAATTGGTATTCAAAATGCCGAAGGTCATCAATTGAGACAAGCTTTAGATTCTCGTCATGTCAGTATGATTGCCATTGGTGGTGCATTAGGTACTGGTTTATTAATTGGTACTGGTTCTGCATTAAAGACCGCAGGTCCTGGTGCTATTTTAGTTGCATATTCTCTTATTGGGTTTGTTGTTTTCATGGTTATGAGTGGTTTAGGTGAAGTTGCAACCTTTATTCCTTTGAATGGGTTTGCCAATTACTGTCAAAGATATGTTGATGATGCATTGGGTTTTGCTTGTGGTTACGTCTATTTATTTAAATATTTGATTTTACCAGCTAATCAATTGGTTGCTGGTTCATTGACCGTACAATATTGGGTAAGTAAAGATAAGATGAACCCTGGTATTTGGATCACCATTTTCCTTGTTGTTATCTTAGCTATTAACTTGTTGGGTGTTAGATTCTTTGGTGAAATTGAATTCTGGTTATCTTCCTTGAAAGTCTTAACTTGTCTTGGTCTTATTCTTGTTCTTTGGATTATTGCATTAGGTGGTGGCCCAACAGGTGATAGAATTGGTTTCAGATACTGGAAAAACCCAGGTGCTTTCCTTGAATATACCGATTCCTCCAAGGACCTTTTCATTGCTGGTTCCAAGGGTCGTTTCGTTGCTTTCGTTTCCGTCCTTGTCACTGCTGTTTTCGCTTTCTTAGGTTCTGAATTAGTTGGTATTACCTTCTCCGAAACTAGAAACCCACGTCGTTCTATTCCAAAGGCAATCAAGTTGACTTTCTACCGTATTGTCATCTTCTACATCCTTGCTATTTTCTGGTTAGGTATGTGTGTTTCTCCAAAAGACCCACTTTTACTTTCTGCTTCAGGTAACACTGCTTCGGCTTCTCCATTCGTCATTGCTATCAGAAATGCAAACATCAAGGGATTAGACCATGTCATTAATGCATGTATTCTTATATTCGTCCTCCTGGCTGCCAATTCCGATATGTACGTTTGTTCCAGAACTGTTTACTCCCTTGCAGTTGCTGGATATGCACCAAAGTTCTTTACCAAAACCAATGCACTCGGTGTTCCATACTACGGTATTGCCCTTAGTTTTGCGTTCACTTTATTGGCTTACATGACTGTTTCCTCCAGTTCTGCCGAAGTTTTCACATACTTTGTCAATGTTGTTTCCTTAACTGGTTTGATTGCTTGGTCATGTGTTCTTGTTATTCACATCCGTTTCATGAATGCTTTGAAGGTTCAAGGCATAGACAGAAAGAAGGCTTTGGCTTATAAATCACCATTCCAACCATGGGGTTCTTATGTTGCCTTACTGGTTTGTATCTTAGTTATTATCATCAAGAATTTCACTGTTTTCTTGGGTAAGCCATTCGCTTACAAGAATTTCATTACTGGCTATATTGTTCTTCCAATTTTCATTATTATGTACTTTGGTTACAAGATTGTTAAGAGGACTAAGATTATTAAGCCAGAAGAAGTTGACTTGGACACTTATAGAGATGTTATTGATGCTGAATTTGAACAGTTTGAAGCAGAAGATGCAGAAAGAAAGGCTGTTAGAGAAGCCGAAGGTATTAAGTACGATAAGGAATGGTTTTACGACAAATACCTTGGATGGATTTTCTAGATCTACAGGCGAGATGTGTTTTGTTTTTCATCTTATTTATAGTTATGTATTTATCTTACGTATTTAATCTTATGATTGTAATTTTTAGGAAAGATCAATACGTTTGTACGTATGTATAGTTGATGCCCACTTGTGGAATCAATTGCCATTTCACATGGGCAATCTCTATTTCCGCTTAACGTGTCCCCATTTAAGAACGTTGCATCGTGCAAATAAATTCCAGATCAGACGATATACGCACCTGCCTTCTTGCCCTTTCTTGCAAGTTGCTGCTGATATATACCTGACTGGGCATACATCTTGCTCTAACTCACTTGTCATATGAGATCCTCTCCAAGCAAAAAACAAAGAAAAGAGAAAGAAGCTATTGTTTTTGATTTCAATCGTTTAGTTAGGTAGCTACACCCTGCTGCGCTGCTACTTCATTAACCCTTTCGTATAATTTTACTATTTCTGTTTTTTTCTTTTGCTCTTTACTTACTACCCCGGAATCACAAAGGGGTTTATTCCATAACTATACGATAGACTAACTATGGCACCTAGCACGAGAAATAGGAAGATCATACCTTTGCACTTGAGAAAGCGAACTACATTGGCGTATGTAATTTTGTATCATTGTATGAATTTTGCATGTGATGTCAAAAACTTCTAACTAACTTTACAAAAGTTGTGATGAATGTCGTAAAAGAAAGGTTAAATGTGAAGGAGGATTTCCTTGCACCAAATGTGTTAGGTTGAGTAAAGAATGTGTGTTGAGTAAGCGAGATGGACCAATAAATCCAACAGATTATAAGTATGTATTAATTGCATTGAATTTTGAACGTTATTGAGAATTAATTACTAACCTTTTTACGCAGAGAGAGTTATATAAATCTCAAGCAGTACAATTGCAAACTTGAAAGAATCATACAATCATTGTTTCCAGAATTATCATTAGAAACTCTTCGCAAAAACACAGATGAATTTGAGAAGCAAGTGTGCATAAATAAAACAAAGCTTCCAAGAGTTCAGGTCCAGGACAATGAAGAATTACAAGTTGAACGACTTGATAACTTTAATCAAATCTTTGTATCAACCACTGATCAATCATTCATCGATTTCATAACTCGAAAGCCAAATGATTCGAGTGTTGGTAGTACCAATACAACTCCTGTTCTTATGAGAACTTCATTTTCTCACAACAATAAAGAATATATTAGAAGGACGCTTCTTACACTTATAAAAGATGGTCTTGCAATTCTCCCTGGTTCAGACGATCAAGTTCGTAAACTAGTTGATATTTTCCTTCATATCTGTGAAACAAACTATTTCTACGTACATCATTCCCGTTTCCATGCCCAAGTCGAAGAAATGCTAGATAGACGACAAAAGAATGATCTTGAATACTTTGTTAAACACTGGTCAAGTCTAGTGTTAGTCTTGGCCATGATTGCCATCTCAGCCGGTTTTGAATATATGACTGATGAAGAGAATAAAAGTATTGATCTGCATATGTGGCTGTTGGATACTAGTCCCGGTTTGAAATATTATTATGCAGCTTTACAATTTGCCGGGTTTTTGATTGATCAGAAGTCAATTGAGAGTATTCAGGGGTTATTGATGTTTGGGGTTTTTATGACTACAAACAAGTTAGAAACCTTTCAGATGTTTGATGGAGGTTATGTGTTTATGAATCTTGCTACTGAAATTGCGATTGCAAATAAATTACATTTGAAAGAACCGTATATGGATTGTGATGAAGTAGATAGGGAGATATATAAAAGACTTTGGTGGTCTTGTTATACTATGGAAAGAAGATTTGGAATTAATTTAGGTAAACGAGAAATCATTGATCCAGAAGATATTACTGTCGAAATGCCCATCGATGTTCCAGAATTAAGAAATAAGTTTGGATATTCAAATTACATGAGTCAGATATCAATGATTGAATTGAATTTTATTTTTAGAGATATTGCTGAGATGTTTTATACCAAGTCCAAGAAGAATAAACTCGCTCACGTATCCATTGAACCTGCAGTTATAAAGAAATTGGTTGAAGATGTTGAAAAATGTAAAACCAATTTCCCAGAATATGCCCAAATTGAAAATCTTGACCCCAAATCTTCTTTATTCCGTGGTCATATTCATCTTAACCTCACGTATTACCTTGCCAAGATTTATATTGGTAAACCTTTCCTATTATACAAAGTTGACAATTATAAACGATTAACCCAACAAAGTGGAAACTATGAATCAGCATTTGTCGACCACCTTTCATCCATCTGCATTGATGCGGCATTTTGTTCCATCGAGCTTTTATCTGAACTTGACAAATATAACAAAATTGGATTATTCTCATGCACAGACATCAATTTCTGTAACATTGCTTTATTTACAATCCTTGTCTTTCTTCGAATTGATAGTCGATCGGAAACCACATTATTATTTCTTCGTAAGGGGTTAAAGATTCTCAAAACCATGTCTAGAGGATGTTCAAGTGCAAAACTGTCCTTAACGAAATTGAAGAAATTAGATAACTTAGTCTCAGATATAGCTGAACTTGACGAAATAGAAAAGGATATAAATACATATAATGTATTTGGGGTAGAGACTGCATCAAAATCATTTCCTACCGATGCGAATCGTGATGGATCAATGTTGGAATTTGGTAAGGAATATAAGGCAGAAATGGGAACTCTGCGGGTGGGAACATATATGAATTTGGAACAGGATTTCTTGGGTGGGATACAAGATTTTTGGAGTGCTGTTGTTGAAGGTGATATTTATGAACAGTTGAATTTACTGGAGTTGCTTGATTTTTAGGGTAGATGGATCCCTCCTTGTAATGGTTGTAATAATAAACAAGGGTTTATTAGAAGGTTAATCGAAATACACATGCTTGTTAAATCACATGTCTCCTTTTCATAAGCTGATTAGACATGGACTTTCAAATTCTCAAGAGTTAGACTTCAAGGCTTAGACTTCTTCTCGATCTTTGCCTTAAGCATAATTGGAGCAGGTTTCTTCAAGGTGGTTTACCTTCTTGGACATAATCGTTCGCAAACTTAACACCAAAAACATAACCCCTTTCCTTTGTTAGAGTGACTAACAATATCAAAATTTCCATTCTAATTAATTCATACTTATATTTCTTAAGAACCTTGTGACTTCTGAGAGAGCAGTAAGTATGATATCTGGAATGAATATATGCTTCTAACGTATCTCAATCGTTTATCACATGACCGATAGTGACCATTTTTATGCAACATTGCCAAGAATTTGAATGTTGCTCCGTGTTTTTTCCGGATCAGTGCCGAAAGTAAAACTTAAATAATATAAAAAAAAATATTTTTTCTTTGTGGTTTCCGAGAGAGAACAATATGAAGGGAGAAACGCTTTCTAACGCAGGCCATCGCATATTTAATTTTTAAAATATACGAAATGGGTGTTCGTCATACCACATACAACAACACATACCAAGAATATTTATAAAGCATACACACATATGTCAGAAACGGAAATACCGAGTGAGACCACCACATTAGTGGATTCAGAAGATGAACATCAAAAGCGGGTTTCTTCATTAACCCAAGGCATTGACATCTCATCCTTTTTTGTGATTCATGAAACCAAATATGGAGGAAGAGGATGTTTTGCCAATAATACCATTCCCAAGGGAACTATAATACATAGATGTCGTGGACCTTTGAGTTCAACGATTGCCAGACCATTTAGGAAAGAAGTTTGTCATGAATGTTTTCAATATTTTGATGGCAAGATTCTTAAATTTAAACTATCGAGGAAGTTTGGCAAGGATTTATGTTCGATATATTTTTGTAGTGAAGGATGTTTGGATAGTTTTAAGTTGAAAGATATGAATGGGGTTTATTTGGAGAATCTATTACTTTTAGAAAAGAACTTTCTTGTTGGATTGACTAAGCGGGAAATTGAACCACGAGAACCTGATACAAAATCGCAACCGTTGGAAGTCGTAGTTGAACAAGAATGGATTAATGTTGCAAACTGGGAGAAGAAGTTGGCCACTATCAAAGCGTCAAAACGAGATAGCATGATTCCAAGATTGGACGAAGCTGAATATTTGGAAATTAAGTATGTGATTGGCGCTTTATTTCAAATGTACAAAGATGACGAAATGTACAACAGTGCGTCCTGCCTCAAAGAAGAACAAGAAAATGATCATGATGATCATGATGATTATATGAGAATGGAGTTGAGTTTATTTAATCTCCTACAATCTTCAGAAATAGAGAAGGTTAAGAAGTATCCTTATTTATTATATTCGTATATTAACATGTACAAATTCATACGATTAACATGTACACCCCAACTTCAAAAATCCATTAATCCAGACCTTGTTAGATCAATAATTGGAAAAAATTTATCTAATGCATTTGGGATTTGGTCAATTACTTCAAATATAACTGAGGATAAAGAATTTTTTGGGTTTGGTGTCTATCCATCAGCATCATTTTTTAATCATTCATGTGCTCCCAATCTTGTTAAAACTAGAGATTGTAACCAGCTTTTGTTTACGACTTTGAGAGATATTTTACCTGGAGAAGAATTATGTATTAATTATGGGAATTATTTGGATGAATCGGTAGAGATTAGAAGAAAGGAATTAAGTGAATGGTTTTTTGATTGTGGGTGTATTAAATGTGAAGCTGAATTACAGTAAAATAGTACTTGTATATATATACTTATGTTGTAAAATCATAATCATGAAAGAATTTCTTAAACTCTTCACAATCTGAAACTTCTTTGATCTTTGGTTGTTGGCATTTATCCCAATATACTCGATTTGGTAAATTTAATGTATGTGCCAATACTCTTCTTGGGAATTGTAGATCAATTGGTTTGGATTCGTCATCTAATTGAGCAATATAGATTGATGATTTTTCTGATCCAATTGAAAACATCACATAATCAGATTTATTCATAATTGATTTCAAATCTTGATTATCTCGATTTTCATAAAGTAGAAAGTCTAATTTATGATTCTTTGAAAATTTATCATTATTCAATTTTTCTTTTACTTTTAATGAATTTGAAAATTTGTTTAATAACGTTTCAGGAATTGGTAGGAATTGAATATGATAATGGATATTAGATTTCCTACTAACTTCAAAGAACACTAATTTATAATTTGGTCTTTGATTAGCAAATGCTTTAATTAAATTATCTTGATATCGACAAATTTCTTTGTATATCTCGGATTCACATACATTTTCATATTTCGATCGTATACAAGGAATATGTTCTATTGGGATAATAATACCATGGCCCGAAAATGCCAATTCTCGATTTGATCTAGTTAAAGGACCCTTGGCAATTGTCATATAGGTATAACTTCCTATTGAAACAATCATATGAGTTTCTGTCTTTGGGTTAGATAAACAAAAGAAACAAGATTCAGGAGAAACAACCTTCTGTTTCTTCATGGCAACTACAACTTCCTCTTCTTCTTCCTTCAAATCAATTTCACCAGTTTCTTCATTCTGTCTCTTTCTTGATTCGACTAGAAATGGATTCGGCCTCAAATTCGGCAAATCCATATCTACATCATCAACAGTCATCGAAAATGCATAAAACCATTTCTCACCACTTCCTTCCTGTCCCAAACTAATAAACCTCGTCGTCACAACCCCATCATCTTTATCATCCCATTTATACGGTTCCAACTCAAAAAATTTCCCCGATTCTGTGCCCACAGCAAAATGATATCGTGGTTTTACAACTTTTGTAATTTTATCAATCATATCATGACCAACTAATGTTAGTTGTTGGATTGTGGCTATTGCATTTGGCCATTCATATGTTATTAAAATATCTATTTTGACGGAAATTTTGTTGAGTTGTTGGGATAGCACTTCAGGTTCGGTGATTGCTGTTGCTGTACCGGAGATGAACATTATGGTTATACCGCATGTGAGTTTGACTATATTGATTAATGATTTGGCGAATGTGAGGTTATCCTTGATATCGATTAAATTTTTGTCATTAGACTGTATTTGTGAGTAGATTTCATTTGATAATCCGTTTTTACCAGTTGTGAAGTATGTTGGCGTGTTTAATGATGGAATAGTTGGTAATTGTATATTAGTTGTTTTCGGAAGGACATCACCTAGTAAAATTGTAGCTTCAAACGGACCATTTTTTGAGTTTTGAAGATTTGCCTTTTGGAATATTTGGTCTAAGTTATCCGGAGAAGGATTCAATACTAGAAACTTGAACTTTTCACTCATTTGTTTTTGTACACCACCTATAGTTGGTTGGCAAAGATATACATACTTTGTTTCCTATAGTCATCTCGGAGATTATTTTTTATTTTTCAAAAGCAAAGTACTCCCGGTAATTGAATAAAATCACGTGAGTGAAATATGAATTCCGGTGGTTTGTTTACATTTTTGCGTTTTATGTATAATAAACCTCAATTTGAGAGACTTCACCGATACTAAATACTACATTAACGAAAACAACCAGTTTTCTTCAATATCTCCAAAGGAAGATGTCAGGAAAATCAAGTAACATAAAAGTAACAGTTCGTGTTAGACCTCTATTACCAAGAGAACTTTCCAAAGACCTAAACAATCTCCAACCACCAACATGCCTTGTATCCATGCCAATCCATGATCAAAAACAATTGATTCTTGATGTTCCCCAAACTGGTGCAATTACAACTGGTCTTAATAACAACAAACCAACAGAAGAGCAGAAAAAGTTTTATTATTTCGATGAATGTATATGGTCATTTGATAAACAGCATCCCAATTTCACCGATAATCGACAATATTACGAAAAGACTGGTTCTGAATTATTAAGTCATTTATTTGAAGGATATAATGTATGTTTATTAGCATACGGCCAAACTAGTTCAGGTAAGACACATACTATGATGGGAAATAAACGAGAACCAGGTATAATTCCATTACTTATGAAGGATATTCTTAAACAGATGGAAGTTTCGGTGAATCAGAGAATTAATTGTGAACTCAAATTATCATATGTGGAAATATATAATGAACAAGTGAAGGATTTACTAGGGAATGATGGAGGTGATAGTAGTAGTAAATGTAGGGTTAGAGAACATCCTCAAACTGGACCATATGTTGAAAATGTTTTTGAACATCGTATACAAGATTATAATCAATTCTTACAATTATTAAACCGGGGAAATCATCTGAGATCAACAGCGTCGACTTGTATGAATGATAATAGTTCTCGATCGCATGCTATACTTACCCTAACACTAAAACAAGTCAGGTTTGAATCCATGAATGGTGGAGAGCTGGAATTGGGAGATGCTTCAGAAGAAATGATTTCAAATATTAAATTGGTTGATCTTGCTGGGTCTGAAAGATTGGCAAAGACGAAATTGTATGGGCAGAAAGATAGGATTAAGGAAGGGACGTTGATTAATAAATCATTGGCTGTATTGGGGAGATGTATAAATTTATTAGCTACAAAAAAGGATTCGTCAACTAATGTGCTTGTACCATATCGTGAATCTGTATTGACATATATTTTGAAAGAAAACTTATCAGGTAATTCCAAGACTTGTATGATATTTTGTATATCACCTATTGATTTTGAAGAGACTCATCAGACATTAAATTATGCTAATGAAGTTAAAAAGATTAAGACATCAGCTAGGGCGAATAAGACAAGATTGGTCAATGTACCTATTAATTGGAAAGAATTACAAAATAATGATCAGACTGTTATTGATTCATTGAGGAGTGAGATTGAGGTACTTACTACGAGACTTCAAACTCTTGAATCTTCTTCACAAACAACTAAGGAAGAAGAACACCCAAAATTTGATAAGATTATTGAATATCTTGAGAATGAATCAGCAAGAGTTAAATTTGAAAACAAGTATTTAAAACTGTTATTGAATAAGAAGAATAAGCATATTGAAGAATTGGATAGTCATTTGGCATATATTGAACATCTGTATGAAGAGTTGTTTAGTAAGTATCAAGAGACTCAACTGATAAATATGTTCGAATCAAAACATCAATTACTTGAACAAGTTAAATCTAATATGAATGATATTGAGATTGATTTGGTTGAGTTTGACCCATCCAACTTCTTTTAGAAAACATTATGTATAATATACAGTAATTTGTAAATGGGATGTTTTCACATGGCCGAAGATTCGGAGTTGAATTGTATTATGAATAAAAAGACTTTTGTGTATGAGTTTATTGTGATACAGGTAAGAGTTATATTTATACCATATCTATAGATATGTATATACATAAATTATAAATAAACTATCCGAGGCACAAGTAAAGCTTATTAATCATTCTTATTACTTGGTTAGTATAGTACTACTCTAATAGTATATGTGTTTATGTATATATGTGTGTGCTCATCCATCTTTGTGTGAGTTGAATTCAGTTTGTGTGGAGAGAACAATATCACATTGGGATATTAGATACCTTATTATTTAATATATATACTTACCTTATTAACCAAAAGGGTTTAAGTTCTTTTTTCTTCCAACACATAAATCAATAATTAATTTATATACCCTTTTTTGACACTTGTTCAACCATTTTACTTTATATAGTGCCACTGGGATTTTACTCATTAAATATTATCAGTACTAAAGGTATCTACACACAGTCAACACACAATCATGTCCCAATCTCTTGTGAATTTGTTCAATACATCAGTACAAGAAGCAGTACAATCAACCATCCAACACAACAAACCATTATTTGTATTCATAACAAGACAATGTGATGACAATGACGATATAAGCAATGCATTCCTTGAAAAGTATATAGATAAAGAAGAAATATCTACACTATTGAATCAACAATTTGTATTATTGAAATTGATACAAGGAACTACTGAATATATGTATTTTAATCAATTATTTAAAGAATTGATCGTACCTAGCTTTTATATCATTCAACAAGGTAAAGTCATTGCTATTATTAGTGATACAAATACAAAGGAAAAGTTTATGGAAGTTATTCACACTTTGGTGAAATCCGATACTGCCGTCACAGCAACAGACGCAACAGCGACACAACAACAACAACAACCACAACAACATCAGCCACTGGATAATTCTGAATCCAATGATGCCCCTGTTGTTGCTCCTGTTGTTGCTTCTGCTGCTGCCCCTGCTACTGCTTCTGCTGCTGCTGCTGCTCCTGCTGCTGCTCCTGCTGCTGCTTCTGCTGCTGCTCCTGCTGCTGCTTCTGCTGCTGCCTCCGCTGCTGCTTCTGCTGCTGCCCCTGCTGCCATTACCGCCACTAATACCCCACGTTCACATCAATCACACGTAACTACTAAACCAATACCCGCAACAACAACAAACACCAAACCGGTTGATTCCCATGAAATAAATGTACAAAAACATAAAGAAGAAGTGGCTAGATTAAAGAAACAACAACGTGAAGAAAGAAATAGATTAAGAGCATTATTGGAAGCAGATAGAAAAGAAATTCTTCTCAGAGCTCAGGAAGAGCAACAACGATTATTACGAGAACATGCATCATCCAGCCCAGAAAAAGAAGATCAACCTCTTCTTCCCAAAACCGAAGCTTCATCCATCACTTCTCATCAAGGTGCCTGTGTATTATCTATCAAATTATTCGATGGAACTTCAATCAAACAAGAATTTGATGCTAATGATAAATTAGCAGATGTTAGAACTTGGCTAGATGAAGAAATCCAAATAATTCCTTCTGATTCAAGTATGCCTTCATTTGCCAGAAATTCTCATTATCCATCAACATATGCATTCCATAGACCAATGTTACCAAGAATCACTTATACTAGAGAACAAGAATTGTCAACATTACAAGAATTAGAATTGATTCCTAGATCAGCATTGATTTTAAAACCAATATATGATGAATCCGATGATGATGCAGCAGCAGGAGTAACAACTTCTGCAGTTGAAAATCCAGGAATTATACGTAGAATATTTGGTGCATTGGGAAACGTTGGAAATGTCTTGTATTCCTTCTTTGAATATGGAGGAGGTGATCATCATACCGATTATCATGCACTTGGAACTAATGATCCTTCAGATATCGAACAAGATGATCACGAGGGTGAAGACGATGTAGATCAACCAATTAATCTACCCATTCCCGAAACTAGACCTCTTTTATCATTATCCAATAGATCATCATCATTACTCAACATTGAACATCCTCCTTCACCTTCTCCATCACCTGAATACTCAAGACCACAAACTCCGGTGATTACTGATTCGAATATATCATCGGCATTTCATAGTCGTGCATCTACGCCCAGGCCAAGTTCGAGAATGAGAATTCAAACATTGTATGATGATGATGATTATTATGATCATGATGGTAATGAAGGGGATAAAGATAAAGGGGTAGATACGTATAATGGAAACAGTGTGAATTTGAATGAGAGGCCACCTGATAAAGATGATAAATAGGTAGTGTGTATATATATACAAGTATATAGTTATTGTACAGTAATTAACTACATTCGGTTGATCTGAAAATTTTGCAATTGATTGTGTAATTATAATATAATCTGGTTAAATGAAAAATCAAAATTTTCACACACATGAATAAATAGATTCAATCAAAAAATTTAGAGAACTATCAGATCTAATTAATATAAATTCTTTTCTATTTACAAAATCTCACCAATTAATCCATGGAAAGGATCAACATCTCACATTTGGAAAACCTTCTTCGGTTTCCAGGAGCAACCCAAACAACTCCTATCCAAGATGCTTCGATACTAACTTGTGGATGTCTAGTTTCACAACATGCACACACTTTATCCAATCTGACAACATGTCCCAATTGTCATACCAATAATGTCACCATTCTTGCCGAAGTAAAACCACTAAGAGAATTATATAAGATTATTCAGACATTACATACCCATGCTAGTAGTACATCATTTTCCGGTGGTGGGAATAGTCGTAGAAGACGATCTTCAGGCAAACAACGAGCAGGAAGTGTAATTGATGACCCTGATGTTGTTCAAACTAGCGAATCAATGGATTTGTTGAGTTTGTTTTATAAATTTGCCAAAGAGGAGGAATATTTAGGTGGTAGTACTACTAGTACTACTGGCGGAAGTGGTGGAACGCATGAACGCAAGTCATTATCTAAGGAATCAAAAGTTGATCCAATTGATATTCGTGGAACATTATTAGATCGACAACAAACTTCAACATCAATACAATCAGCGATTTCCGTTTCACCTGGCGCACCCAGAGATATGATTCAAGTCGAAACTCGATCAATTGAACCTTCAACTATTTATGAACCCGATTATACCAATCTTGAAAAGAATTTTATCCAAAGTAGTATAAGTGAACAAAAAGAGTATAACTTTACAAAATGTTTCCCATTTCATCGAAAGATGAGTTCATTCCCTACTCAACAATTAAAATTCAATTTCCCGTTTAAACTGGGAGGATCAATAAAAAAGGCAGTGAGTACTTATATTCATTCATATCTTGATTTTGGTACTGGTGAAGAAGTGACTAGGTTTGCATTGATAAATTCAAAACGATGGGAAGTTTATGAATATATTGTTCCATTAAATGGGGGTTCTAGTACTAGCAATAAGAACAACAACACTGTAAACAAACCACAATTGATTTGTTGTGGGAAACTGAGTGGAGAATTTGGTGAAACGTTAAATAATTTAAATGAACCAGTAACTATCCACCCTAAGGAAATAATTATCCGTAATGATTTTAATTCAAAGAAAGAATATGCAAATTCTTCAGAAGAAATTATAAAGAGGTTACAACATTGGGATCAAATTTATTGTCATTTAACCAAAAATTATCTTGTAATATCAGGTACGAGAGGTATAATGAGAGTATTCAATATGAATCGAAATTCTTCATATAAATTGGGACAATCTATATATACATATCTAACCAATTTCCCCATACGATGTATATCAGTATCTCCCAATGAAGCATTAATTGCATGTGGAATCACTGCAAAGGAAAGAGTTTCAGCCAAGGAACAAACATTTGTAATTCTTCATAGAATAAATTCAGCAAATATAAATTCATATCTTGATTCAGTTACTCCGATGACCATTGCTATTCCATATCGGGATCCTATCAAGATATTAAATTTCAATGCAACTTCATCACATTTGATATGTGGAACCCTGTGGGAATCTCGATATTTAGTTATTAAATTAAGGAGTAGTAAAGATAAAGAAGACAATTATAGGAAACCACGTTTAATTTGGTCAGATTTCGTATATAACAAAACAAGTAGCAGAAGACGGAATACTGATGATGATAATAATGATATTGGTGGTGGTGGTGGCGGTGGTGGCGGTGGTGGCGGTGGCGGTACTACATCTGTTGTTGATGATAAAATTGAAGCTGACAATGATTTGATGATGTCTACTGAAGGTATGACGGATGTCAAATTTGGAAATATGTATTCAAACACAATTGTGATAACTTCATGTTCATTAAAGAGTCGACCACCAATTATTATTCGATTAGATGGTGCCATGATTGATTCGAAACGTCTGTTTGTTGCCCAGAAAGATAATTATAGTATTCAAAATAGTTTTAATAGTATGGAGGATGAAGAAGAATATTCATCCATAATTTCAGCTGAAACAATTATGAAAATCCCAGAAGTTGGATCATTGATACATAAAGCCGCTATATCACCTACGGGGGATGGAATTGTGTTTTTGGGGAAAGATGGTAATTTATATCTTGTATCTGGATCCAATTTTAAGACTAGACTTTCATCAACATCAAGTGCTAAAAAGATTGTTGTGTTATTGGGGGAAGTTGCAAATGCTGAACGATTTAGTGAAGCTGCTTCTGTACTTTTTTCACCTGATGGTGGGAAAGTGTTTACTGTTGATAGAAAAGGGGTATTTACAATATTTGATTTTACTAAAGGTGTTCCTGGCGAAGATCCTGATGTTATTAAATGTAAGATTGTAAGTATATGAAAGAGATAACCCTACGTTAGATTATAGGGTATATATATAAGCTTATCCGTCGATAACCGTTGATACTTTTGTACAATATAAGTATACAATTTTCCTTTTGTCCTTTGTCCTTTGTCCTTTGTCCTTTGTCCTTTGTCCTTTGTCCTTTGTCCTTTGTAGGTATTGTGTTATATACGTTATATATGTAGGTATGGCTATACATATATACATTATATATATTGAGCCATGTGATTTGAAAGCCACAGTTCAAGAAAAAAGAAAAATCGTTATTGTGTAAAAAAAGAAATGCCTTTAAACTGCAATTACCGATGGAACACCAAAAAAAAAAATTTTTAATATTAATAAACTTTTCAATTGATTTCCCCCAATATCATTACCAATTTCCTTTACTTTCCTTTCCTTTGGCTAACTAACAAAGATATCATGTCATCAGCTATTCCAACAACCACTCCTCCACCATTAAATAACGATGTCTTAGAACTCATTGGTAACACCCCTTTAATCAAATTAAACAAAATCCCCCAAGCTTATGGGATTAAAGCACAAATCTATGCCAAAGTTGAATTATTCAATGCTGGTGGGTCTATCAAAGATAGAATCGCCAAGAATATGGTTTTAGAAGCTGAAAAAACCGGTAGAATTAAGCCTGGGTATACTTTAATCGAACCTACTTCAGGTAATACCGGTATTGGTTTAGCTTTAGTTGGTGCTGTTAGAGGTTATAGAACAATTATTACTTTACCTGAAAAAATGTCAAATGAAAAAGTATCAGTATTAAAAGCATTAGGTGCTGAAATTGTGAGAACTCCAACTGAAGCAGCTTGGGATTCTCCAGAATCTCATATTGGAGTAGCTAAAAAATTAGAAAAGGAAATTCCAAATTCGGTAATTTTGGATCAATATGGTAATGAAGCAAATCCTTTAGCTCATTATTATGGTACTGGTTATGAAATTTGGGAACAAACAAAGGGGAAAGTCACTCATTTGATTGCTGGTGCGGGTACTGGTGGTACTATTTGTGGTATTTCAAAATATTTAAAAGAAAAGAACCCAAAGGTGCATGTCACTGGTGCTGATCCAGAAGGTTCTATCTTGGCTGAACCAGAAAATTTAAATGGATCAGTAGATCCTTATTTAGTCGAAGGTATTGGATATGATTTTATTCCTGACGTATTGGATAGAAAATATGTTGATCGTTGGATTAAAACCAATGATTCCGAATCTTTTAAATTAGCAAGAAAGATAATTAGAGAAGAAGGTATCTTAGTTGGTGGATCTTCCGGATCTGCTTTACAAGCTGCATTACAAGTTGCTAAAGATTTAACTGAAGATGATGTTGTCGTTGTTGTTTTCCCTGATTCTATTAGATCTTATTTATCCAAATTTGCTGATGATGAATGGATGAAATCTAATGGATTTGAAATTGAAGAAACTCAAGCTGAAAATAAGACTGACGAATTTTTGGCTTCCAAAACAATTAGAGATTTGGTTGCTGGTAAGGCACCTGTTGTTACTGTTTCTTTATCTGATACTGTTGCCAAAACTTTTGATTTATTACAAAGTAATGGATTTGATCAATTACCTGTTTTGAATAAGTCTGGTAATTTAGTTGGTTTAATTACTCTTTCTAAGATTTTGAAATCTTTGTCTACCAAAAAGATCCAAATGACTAATTCAATTGGGTCAATTATTATTGATTTTAGAAAATTGGCTGATTTTGAAAAGAGTTTTACTATTAATAAAGAATCCGGTTTTACAAAAAGAACTTATGAACCTATTACTTTGGATACTTCATTGACCGTATTGAACAAATTTTTTGAAACTAATTCTAATGCAATTATTACTGATGAAGATTTGAAACCAGTCCAAATTGTTACCAAGGTTGATTTAGTTGCTTACTTAACCAAAAATTCCGTTTTTTAGAAGAGTTGCTAGAGTATGATAAAGTTAGATTAATAAGTTAATAAAATGTGTAGTATATATATATATATTATTACATAAAACAAAAGAAATATTACAAACATATATGAGCATGCTCACCAGTATACGTATTCACGTACAGTGTACATGTACACACACGCACACGCACACGCACACACGCACAATCTAAGAGAACTTCCATCTATTACCGCAGTTCTCACAAGTACAAAATGTAGTCAAAGGTTCATCCGCTGATCTAGTTTGTAATTGATAATAACTAACCTTCTTATGTTTACATTTCCCACAAGTGAATCTATCAGTAACGGCTCTCTTTTCAGTTGCACCTTGAGCATCAAATAAATTCTGTTTATGCAACTTTTCAATCTCCTTCTTTAATGCTTCAGGAGCCATTTCATTAGGAGTCATTTTTATAAACAGACTAGCCAAAATCTGTTTCTTTAATAATCGATCACGTAATTCTGGATTTTTTTTATTTCGAAGATTCATAGTAAAACTCCGAAGTCTATTACGATAAGAATCATTAACATTCAGATATTCGCTCTTGAAAACTTCCGATTCTATTTGGGTTGCAATTGATAATATTAATTCCAGAGGATCATCACGTTCAACCGCAAGGGAAGTGTATAGAGCACTGACTGAGGCGTTTCTCGTTGGGTTATCGTATAATGAAATATTAACACCGTCAGTTTTTGGATTTCTTGGACCTTGATGGAATCGAGTATTGGTTCCAGGAATAGCGGATGGTGTAGAACCAGTACTTGAGCCAGGAGTTGGTGAATCACTCGTTTTAGTAGTTGTTGCACTACTACTATTATTATTATTGGCTGTTGGTGCTGTTGGTGCTGCTGCTGCCGCCGCTTTCTTTTTCAAATTTTTTTCATTTTGAACAGCATCTCTCCAAGATCTAATCATTTTTTTAACCAATGTGTTCACTTCGGTATTATCGTGACTTCTGAATTTGTTGACGGCAACACCAACTTTAGTTTCTCTAAGGAGTTTTTCGGTTGGTTTTACACCATCATTGAGGATATTTAGGAGTTTGAGGATTGTGGTTATGTCGGATGCTTTTTCAAGGTTGGAGATTGTGGATTTAATCTCTTTAGTGTCCATGATGCGGGGGGGAGACAGTGGGACGAACTGTTGGGTGTTGGATTGTTGTTGATGGCTACATAGCTTTTGGGTGATGAGATTTTTTTTTTTCTCTCTTTCAACTGCGGAATTACAGAACAAATGAATTTGAAAAATTCATAAAGCAAATAAAAATCTTAATAATGATATATTAGAAGGAATTAACTACGTAGACTAATCATGGACAACAATAAAGGTACAACTGTCTCAATTGGGAAATTCCCATTCGATTATAGTGAAGAACAAGTAATGGAAATTGCCAAATCTGTGGGGCCAGTTCTTGACTTAAAACTTCTATTTGATGATTTAACAGGTAAATCAAAAGGTTATGCCATTATTAATTATGGAGATCATGAAACTGCATCATCAGCAGTACGTAACTTAAACTATATGACGTTACCGAATGGCCGATTCTTAAAATGTTCATTTATAAATGATATATTTGATACTACTAATGATGTCGTAAAACTTCCACCACTTCCCTTGGGTATTCAATTACATCCAAATCAAAATGCATCACAGGTTATATCTAGTATATTGACGAATATAGATTCGAACACGGCATTGCAGATAATGAAAGAAATAAAGACTATGAGTGTTGATCAACCTAGGGCGACAAAAGTATTATTGGAAAGATTTCCACAATTGGCACTTGCATTGGTTGAACTTGGATTGATTTCAAATACTACTAATCAAGATTTAATTGAGTTGACTTTGAATAAGAAGATACCTGTTTTGAAAGAGCTTTCTATTGAGAATGTGAATTTGTTAAGAGCGGTGGATAGATTGAGTGAAGAGGATATTAAAGTGTTGGATGAAAGTCAGCAAGAGATTGTGAGAAAGATGAGAGAGGAGCTTGAAAAGGGGACATATGGTGAGATTGTCGAAAGTAAGTGATGGTGGTGGTGAGATTCTATATAATTACCCCTTTTTTGAGGGAGAATAGAGATCAGTTGAACTGTTTCTCTAATGAAAATTTTTGCTGGTGATGATAACATACAAGGTATAATACAATAAGTTACTGGTTGGTTGTTTATATAAATTATTAATAGAGGTTTAGAAAGAACGAGATATGAGGAAAGCAGCCAAGAAATAGAAACGGGATGGATTCCTTTAGGAGTTAAACGTGAGTCAGACTATTGTTCTTCACAAATCTCTAATACATGAGTATGATATGAGAGAATAGTACAGTTGAGAAGATAGGGCTTGGGATATAAAAGTTAGGTAGTACTATATACGCTTTTTATAGAATTAAGTTGTCTCAATAGACAAATGTGTAAAGTACTAAGATATTGTGGATGCTTCACTGTCAATAGGTATCTTTTTTTTGCTTTGGTTAGATGTTTGACGTCATAGAAGGAAAGTTACCGATGAATTAATGACCAAATGGGTATCATCTAGAATATGATGGTTGATCTTTATAGGTACAATAGTAGAAGTAGTATATTGGTATGATTTTTCAATGATCTTTAGTTACATTGTTCATTTAATGGTTGTAAAATTTCATTTCATATATAATTAACGTTGAATTACAAAGTTTTATATTGTTTTCTTTCATTTAAATAAACTTTTTCGTATGGGGCCGGGGGCAGGCGGTCACACCACAATAAAAGTAGATAGGTTACATTTTGAATCTGTTATTGCTGTTATCTTCTTCTTCTAACATAATAACTTATTCATTAGTTTACTACAGATATTATACTACTATTTTATACATATTATATACTTATATATCTTTTCACATATCCTCATCAGTTTCAACTCCACACTTTTATAACTATTTGTTTCAAGAATATTTAGTGTGTATTAAATAATTTATAATTTGCCCCCAATTGTCACACCCCCCAAAAAACCCCCCACCGCACTTCTTCCTCCTCCTCCCCCCCAAAATCCAAATCACAGAGTTCATCACTCTTAAGTCATACACAATTTACTACTATATATATAATATATCTATTCTAAGTCACGCTCGCACACACCCCCTACCGACATCCCTCCATTTTATACATAGGTATACACCAATTACTTATCAATTATATATATACCCTCTAACTATTAATTTACACCCCCCCCCGTCCACGCCTCACCCAACCTACACCAAAATGAGTAGTCCAAAAAGACGTATTGAAAAGGATGTCATGGAATTAATGATGAGTGACCACGACGTCACCCTAATCAACGACTCAATACAGCAATTCTTTGTCATCTTCCATGGTCCAAATGACACCCCATATGAAGGTGGAATTTGGAAAGTTAGAGTAGAATTACCCGATCAATATCCCATTAAATCACCTTCTATTGGATTCACTAATAAGATTTATCATCCTAATATAGATGAAGGTTCTGGATCGGTATGTTTAGATGTTATCAACCAAACTTGGTCTCCTATGTTTGGATTATTGAATATATTTGAGAACTTTTTACCCCATTTATTGCGATATGCAAATCCAAGTGATCCTTTAAATACTGAAGCTTCAACATTGATGACTAAAGATGAAGCAAAATATAATGAGACTGTTAAAAGGTATGTCCAACAATATGCTAAACGTGATGCCATTATTAATGGACAAGATGAAAGTAATGATGATGATGACGACGATGATGAGCTTAGTGATGTAGGTAGCTTATCCAGTGATGATGATGATGATGAAGAGGATGATTAAACAAAGAGGATTGCTTTCTCTCGTTCTCACCCTTGTCATTATCTGCATATATTTTTTTTGCTAAGCATTAATCCCTTTTTATATATATTTCCATGTGTTGCTTATAATTGGAGTTTATGTTTTGTTATCGGTCATATTACTTTTTATCTAATTACAATATCTATATTTGGTTTGGTTGTTTTTTTTATATATTGAGGAGTACGGTCTCTTTTGATATCATATCGTTATTTTAGTTAGCTAGCTAACCCTTTTTGCTATTATTGCCTATTCTTGCTCTGCTAATTTGTGTGTGTCTTTGTTTTTCGATTATTTAGTAGTTTTGCTTTCCTTTAGTCAATATTTGTTTAAAATGGAAGAGATAAAATATATGTAGCTTGTATATTTGGTATCGGTATGTACATAGAGATTTCTGTTTCAACTACACGATTTTCTTTATAATTTTCTAACCTTACTTTATTAACTTCGTCGTATCTCGATGTTAATTGATTGTTCATATCAACTTGCATCTCGCACAATGTTTGGTAAATCTTGTTCCTCTGAAAAATTATCAATTGTTCTTCACATCTCCATAGTATATCAAAGGATTTGAAATTTTACCTGTAAGGTCAACACTAAAGCAAATTACAAAGCCATTAGTATACATCAGGTTTTTATTATCATATATCTATAAATCAATCAATATCCACTCGTATATCGTCAAAAATACCACACTTAAATATGGCCATTTCAAAACTAGATGATCTTGTTACATCCAGTCCACCACCACCACCAAAGAAACAAAGAATATCCAATGATGACTTATATCGAAAATCCACCCAATTCACACTCTGGTCATTCACGCAAGAAGATTTAGAAACAACAAAAAGACGAGCTAATGCCAAGGGACAAAGAATCGCCCAACAAACATTCAATGAAGCCTATGAACAAGCAAAACATGATCATCCTGACATCTTTTCCGCCACCCCAACCACTGACGACCTTCATCATCCAGAAAACCTAGTTAGTCTACTTACATATGAAGAAGAATCCACCTATTTAAACTTCTATGCCAAGAACATTATTCAAACTTGCAATTTCTTTAAAATGCCCACTCAAGTCAAACTCACAGCTGCATCATTCTTCAAGAAATTCTATCTCATAAATTCAGTAATGCAATACCATCCAAAAAACATCCTATATACATGTGTATTCCTTTCAGCAAAATCAGAAAATTATTTCATATCGATCGAATCCTTCGTCAAAGCCTTGAAAGGAACTGAATCATCACATATTCTTGATTTAGAATTCATTGTTCTCCAAAGTTTGAAATTCACATTATTGGTTCATCACCCTATGCGACCGCTCTATGGATTCTTTTTAGATTTTCAGGCGGTGTTATTACATCCAAGTCCTGTGATGTATGATGTTACCGTGGATACGTTGGGTGGGTTATATAATCGGGCAAAAGAATGGTTGAATGAATATGCTATTATTAGTGATGTTTGTTTTTTGTTTACACCTCCACAAGTTGCCTTGGCGGCGATGTATGATTGTGATAAGAGGATTACTGATCGATATTTGAAGAGGAAGTTTTTGGTGGGGGAAGAAAAGGGGGATGAAAAATTGGAGGTGATTAAGGAGGAAGAGCAAGACGAAAAGGGAGATAAGGTGCAGAAAGGGGTCGATGAGAAGGAAGAACAAGTGAAGGATGGCGGTGAGGAAGAAGAAAAAGAGGATGGAAAATTGTCAAGCGGAAGAGAACAATATGAAACTTTGGTTAGAACAATTAGGAAATGTATTAAGATTGCAAAACAGATTCAAAGTACTTCTCGCGAACAAAGTAAAGAAATTGATAAAAAATGTTTCTTTGCTTTGAATCCAAAGAAATTGATCGATAAAAGGATTAAGAAGTTGACCAGTGCACCTCCGGAATCAAAAGAGTAGAACTGTATAGACTGTTGTAATTTAATTATTTCTTTAGAAAGCTGATGGTGAATTGCTTAAATAGGCAAATTGCGCTAAAAATGAAAAGTTCTTCGAGAATTGTGCGCATGTAAAGATGGACACCAGTGATTGTTCCAAACTTTAAAACCCCATATTTTTTAATCACAACTTTATTTATTTCTCCATCAATTGAAGGTTATATACACACATCCCTCCAGCATGCTAAGAAGACACTATACAACAGCATCAACAAAAGTATTACTTTCACTTACCAATCCATCTCTTGTCCAAACTAAAGCATTTATCAACGGATCATGGCACAATAGCTCCACTAATGAATCCTTCGACGTCACCAACCCTGCCCTCGCACCATCACAGGCTAAAATAGCCACCGTCCAATCCATGTCTGAATCAGACTATCACAATGCCATTAATGCAGCAAGAACAGCTTTTTCTAGTTTTAAATCCACATCTGGTCGCATGCGCTCACAACTCCTCCATGATCTCTATTCGCTCCTAATCCAAAACCAACAAGATTTAGCAAAACTTATAGTCCTCGAAAATGGAAAACCTTTAACTGACGCATTGGGAGAAGTCAATTATGCCGCATCGTTTTTGAAATGGTTTTCGGAAGAATCACCAAGAATCTATTCTGAAATTATCCCTTCTTCAAACCCCCATAATCGAATTCTTACATTCAAACAACCGATTGGAGTCTGTGGGATCCTCACACCGTGGAATTTTCCGTTGGCTATGATTACGAGAAAGCTTGGCGCTGCTATTGCAACGGGATGTACCACGGTCATAAAACCAGCTGCTGAAACGCCGTTGACAGCGCTTGCGTTGGCATATTTGTCACAAGAAGCGGGTATTCCTGCTGGTGTGGTGAATGTTTTACCGTCGATGCATGCTGCTGTTGTTGGGGAGTTGTTGACGACGCATCCTGGTATAGACAAGATTTCATTCACTGGTTCGACACAGGTTGGGAAATTGTTAATGAAGCAATCGGCAACTAGTCTCAAGAAATTATCATTTGAACTTGGAGGAAATGCACCATTTATTGTATTTGAAGACGCTGATATTTCAAAAGCTGTAGATGGAGTTATCGTATCCAAATTTAGGTCAAGTGGACAAACTTGTGTCTGTGCCAATCGAATATTTGTTCATGAAGAAATATATCCAACCTTCATTTCTGCACTTGTTGAGAAACTCAAAACAACAACCAAATTAGGCAACGGATTAGATCCAGGAGTTTCCCATGGTCCACTAATCCATTCCAAATCAATGGCCAAAGTCCGCCAACACATCGAAGATGCCGTCTCTAAAGGTGCTGAAATCATATATGGAGGTACACTTCGTCCAGACTTGGGAGACAATTTCCACGACCTTACGGTCCTCGCTGGAGTTACTTCAGATATGTTAATTACACGTGAAGAGACATTTGGTCCAGTAGCCCCATTAATCAAATTCAAGCTGGAAGCTGAAGTTATTCAGGCGGCAAATGATACAAGTGTTGGTCTTGCTGGATATTTCTTTTCTCGTGATGTCGGGAGAGTGTTTAGAGTAGCACAAGCTTTGAAGGTGGGTATGGTTGGTGTTAATACTGGTGCGATATCTGAGGCGGCTTTGCCTTTTGGTGGTGTAGGGGAGTCGGGGTTTGGTAGAGAAGGGTCGAAGTTTGGAGTGGATGATTATTTGACTATTAAGAGTGTTGTTATTGGTGATGTTTAAAATTAAATATACATAATACATAATGGAGGGGCTACCTTTCTATGCTTATTCAATAAAAGGGTTAACCGTACATGGCGTTAAATAAGAAGTTCTATACTCTTGCAAGGTCGATGAAGGTAGAAAACCAACAAAGAGAAAATATCGACAATGAAACGAACTACATCCACTTCAATATATGCCATTTATCCTTCGGTTGGTTCCAATTCTGGAATTCCAAATTCCATTGGCTCAACTACTGGAAAATCCAATGGAGTGGACTCCTTCCTTTCAGTCTTCTCCTCGACTTGATCAACTTTCTGCTCGTCATTCTTTGATTCCACCTTTTCCTCAACCAGCTCTACCACTTTTAGTTCCAGCACCACTTCCGCAACAGTTTCTTCTGTCTTCCTAGTTTCCTCTAAACCAGTTGCGACTTTTTCTTCTTCATTTCTGATCACCTTGTCTTCTTCGTGCTGTGTCCTCTGGTTCTCATACTCTTTCATATCCATATCCTTCACATCCTCAATCTTGTCCACTTCAACACCAACATCCACTCCTTTCACACTATAAAACCTCTCATTCGAAATAATCAAACTCTTATCCTCATCCAACAACCCAACGCTCTTCAACTCCAGTTCCACATCTCCCAAATTCTCTTTATTCTCAATCTTGTCCTGTAAGATCTTCCTAACTTTCCCTAACCCTTCTTCAACCTCTTCACTTCTTCGTTTCATATTCACCTTCTCAGATTCAATATCAGCTTTCATATCCAGAATCATGCCAGGTATGTCAATATCCTTTTCAATCACTCTTGCTAGTTCAAATTCACGATGTTTGAACGTCGCCTTCATCAAATCCTGGGATTCGACCCAATCTACACAAGCTATCGATTTGAACGTAAGTGAATACAATCCATTTTCTAACGTGACTCCGTTCATGATTGATGAAGGGAAATTCTTGAGTGTGGCGGGTGATGAAACATATTGCGTTGGAGGGAAGTTGGGGACGTATGATACTTGTTGTTGTTGTGGTTGGGAGTGTGTGCGTGATTGTTGGGTTGGGTGGTGATGGTGGTGGGTTGCTGATACTATCTTACGTTTGAGCGGATGTCTTCCCATGGTGGATTGTGTTCGTTTGTCTATGTAGATATACCTTTACTATTCCTTGATTAAATTTGGATGTTTTTGATGTTTATTGTTAGTAGATAATTTTTCCAACTTTTGGTAGCGCCCAAAACTATTTTGGTAAGTACACGACTGTCTATCTTAGACTGTTATAAATTTCCCGTTCATTAGAAATGTAAGGGACGAGGGCATGGAATTTTCTATACAGATTTTCATAATATAAATTATAATTTATTATTAGTCATTTTTACATTACGAATTTATAACATATTAGAAGTCAAATGAATTCGTTGAATACTACAATACTACACTAACACTAGCACCAGAATCAAATTTTATCGCATGTTCATGACCACACTCAAGATCACCAATTGTGATCTTCTGCTTTATCAGTTGCAATAACAAAATTGGGTTAACAAAGAAGATTTGGTGATGCCATCAGGAGCCCCCTGATGACCTCCAAAACCTTAGCTCAGCTTACCATTAGTTTCAGAACCTTGGGAGTTCTTCGACTGTTGATTATTCCGGTTGCTAGTGTTAGTGTAGTGTAGTATTTAAGGGATTCGTTTGAACTTTTAATCTGTTTATAAATTGGTCGTGTAAATATGACTAATATTAATTATAGTTTATACTAAGTGCCGATAGAAGATGATGTAATACCGAGGTTGCATCGATGGAACATCACGGAAACATTTCTGTTCACGGTCCGGCGATCGGAATTCAAATTCCTTGAATGCTCGATCATAGACACTTTACTTGATTACGATTAACTACGAACCAATACGTATCTATTTCACTCTGATCATATAGATGTTTCGATAATTAAGAACAGCAGCATCCATGTATGAAGTTTGTAATATCAAGTATAATTTGAAAGATTAAACAATTTTAAAGGAACTTTCTCAATATAAGGTAACTTTCCAATTGATTAAATGTCTAACTACTTGCTTCCTAGTTTACGTGGTGAGAACTACATCGCTTGCATGCCAATTTCCATACTGTGAGCCCTAGGCTACTAGGAATGGAGTCGGTATTTGTATCAGTCAATTTATTATTGTTTTACGAGGAAGAGTACTTAATTATTCTAATTACTCTTCTACCAGCAATTTTATAATCAGATTATTCTGTAAAATCTCAACAAAATACGAAACGTAAAGTTCGAATTAAAAAGGTATCCTTGAAATCCTGGAAACGAGAAAGAAAAGAACAACCATGAAAACAATAAACTAACCAGGGTAGGTCCTGATTCTAAAGCTATGTTTGCCAATAAAACTTAAAAGATTGACTTGATCAAGTTAAATGTTTCAATAGTCAATTTCTCATTAGTGCTGTAATCAATACCGAAAACCGAGACAGCAGCTGCACATTGAGTATTAAAGACAAACGATTCAGATGGCAAATCGCATGGACCACTTTGACAAACTCCTAAAGCTTTTGTTTCTTTAACAGTAAAAACAAAAAGGTTGGAAGTGGCATTAAAGGTAACATCTGGAGCAACAGCATCTTCACCAGTTAATCTAGTTTGAACCCACTTTGGATCAGTACATGTTTCGTCTAAGTAGCCGACTGGTGGGAAGTTGACGTTGAGACCAACACCTAATGGTAAAGCACGTTCGTTTTCGCCTTGAGTTTTGAAAAGAGCATTGACAATTTCAACAATCTTGTTAGCGTAAATTGTAGATGGTTCTAACTTGTCATTTAAAGCTAAATCATCTTTGAAGAAGGTGTTGTTGGTGTTGGCACCAGAAAAAGCAATAGCTGGAAGGTCATGGTAAGCAGCATTATAAGTAGCACCAATGGTTCCTGATAAAGTGAAGTAACCTGGAGAAATATTTTTACCTTGATTTGGCCCAGCAACGACCAAATCGATTCTGTTGATGTTGAAACGGGTTGGTAAAAGGTAAGAAGCACCGAATGCAACGCACGAAGCTGGAGTACCGTTAAAGTACCAGATCTTGTCATCATCAGCTTCGTGTCCCCAAGAAGGAGCACCAGCTGGTGGGTAAGCGAAACCCCCGTCAGTTTCTAAAGTTGGAGAAGCTGGGAGATCGAATTTTCCACCCCAACCAGATCTTTGGGAAACTGGAGCAACCAAGTAAACATCGTGACCGTGTTCCTTTAACTTGTAGTAAGTGGCTCTGACATTTGTAGCGGCCCAACCATCATCGTTGGTTAAAAGAATGGTCTTTGCGAAAGCAGTGGTAGCTAAGAGTAAAGTAGCGACAGTATTGATCAATTGCATTTTTGTTTATTGGTTTTTGATATCTGAAATCTAAAAAATTATTGACATTGGGGAGTATTTATAGTTTTCAATTTTTATACAAAAGATATAATAGATCATTATCGGGTTAGGAGTTTAGCGTGCCAAATGCTTAATTTTCAAATGAATTTCAAACGAGGTATCATCGCTTATATTGCTGCAAATTATTTTATGATGTGTTGCTATTTTTTTCGCTTAATAGTTAGTTAAAAAATATTCTAAGCCTTGTACATTCTCTAAGAACGTGGTGCCAGCGACGAACAAAAAATCGAAATGTCAAACGAGGTCATAAGATAATACAAATTTGCCTTAAATTTGAGTAGAGGTATCAATTGCTCCATTGTGATACAATCGAAGGGTTTTTTTCTGAGTGTTAAGTTGTTTAGGATTGGTTCATAAATGATTTCTTCCTCAAAAAGAAATGACGAGTCGGTTCATGTAAATTTAACATTCAATTATGTAATTGAACAAGAGAAGTTCCATAGCTGTTGAACATGTTTTTAGGAAGAGACCAATTTACCTGCTGCGCTTTGCCGAAATTTTGTTACAACAACCTGGTGTACTAAATATTGTTGATTATTGAACACAGGTTAATCCTTACCTATTCTGCCGAATCCACGTTGTACAATAGTCCAATTCTAAAGCACAATGATGATTAATAAAGTTTTTCCAAAGACATGCATGAAGAGCAAATAATTTCAGGGGTTAGATTTACCCTGAAAGTTCAACTATGGGCATGTCAATGACTTTGCTATTTTATCACAAAACAGTCTTCCCTTCTATGTTTCACTCACTGGTAAGCTTGGAAACATGATTGAACCAAACAAATATTCAATTGCGTAGACTAAAGGATATTTCACATATCTGGATTGGCCTAATTGCACAAATAGTTAAGTGTCTTCTACAGAATGAAATCTTGGAACCATTTGATCTCGAAAACACAGAAACTTTGCGCATAGGGTAGACCCTAAAACACTACATCTAATTACTCATTTGGTTGACGCTTTTTTAGCGTGAACGGCTATAGGTTTTTATTAGAAAGCAATCTGGCTTTGAAACGTGTTGTCCTTCGCTTATTTTGCGTTAGAATTATTTGTTAAACATTACCGATGCAGGAGAGTGAACACAAAACCACTATCAATAATTGATATCTAATTCCCACCTGACCATGTTTCCTACTTACATTCCTTTTTTAAATTTTGCAAGAATCTATAAGGATTCTATGAAAAACATATCACATATTGGAAGGTTCAAGAAAAACTCCCGGATTGAAACATTCGAAATAGACGAATTTTCTTGAACATAACCCACTCAATGGCAAATTGTTCTCGCTCATATCGCTCAGGTTAATGCTAGTGGATGCTTTGTTGAAAGAATCATTCTAAGGGTTTATTGCAAATAAAGTGACCTAGCCTCAGGCTCACACGCCTTAAAGGTGACTTGGCCTATAATTACAGATCTCACCTCGAAAAGAGTGGATAAACCTTCGGGAAGCCCTGTTGCTCCAAACGCTAATTTTCAAATACTATCAAACAATGTTCAGCAGCAAAACCTCATCCTACTCGGCTCATCTTAGCAAATGAAGGGTCTCAATCGTCGCATCGAGTTATAAGTCTATCACATGCAATAACCAAGTTTTTGAACGGAAATCCAAGTCTATAACCACATTTGGACCTGCTCGATGAGTCATCTCGCTTCCATTATCGGAATAAAGTTAGCCTATCAAATCAAAAGAATCGTGGGGGATAACGAGAACAAGTATGTTGAACGTTCTGGATTTCAAAATTACCAAAAATGGTGAAATCGATTCATCGTTTTTTTTACAATAACTAAACTGCGTTTTAATTTACAATTTCGTATCCATGAACTTTAGAATTAAAGTTTAGTCTGTACAAGGGGTTTACAATTTAAAAGTTAGAGTTGAACAATTATATAATCAAAGTTACAGGAATTTTTCAGAACCAAATTAAGGTTCACTCATTCTTCTATATTTACTCCTGCTGCCTCTATATGTTTCGACTAGGGACATGGTATCGAACATCCACAGAACTCTCGAGTATATTTATGTGCACCCAGTGCTATCATGCATGTTGTACCTAGTGTGAAGTGAGTCAATTTTACTATTATTAGATCACGATACATAGTGAAGAAAATATAAATTAATATCTCGTGGGAATTTTTCCTCCGTTGTTTCATCAATACTATTTGACTCTAGTTGAATCACATGCTGAAGTTTATCATTACTGATGATAGAATTATAATTCGGCAAAGCACTCAGACAACATTGGTACACACACTACAAGTAAAATAGTTGCATTGTACAATGCGCCCAGGGGTTTCATGAATAATATTGTCCTATTTCTCTTACAATCCAACGACAAGATTCATGAAGATCTGCTGCTGGACTTTTGGGCTGTATCATGATTCAGCCCACGGTGTTGTATTTAATTGCAATTATTTTATCGCGTATTTCGGATAAACATACGAAGATAATTATTTTCTAGCTCATTATGGATAAACATACGAAGCTCTTTGCAGAATAATATGAATAAAGGAAGAATTCTCGTAATGTTACAGGACTCTCGATTGGAAATCGGAGTTTCGTTTTCTGTTATAGTATGTAAGTTTGGATGTGAAATTGTGCATAGAAATTTTGCAAGGAAGCTTATTTTGGAACCATTACCAAAACAGGAAATTTTTTTCGCAACAACATCCAACATATTGAAGAATAACCAAACTATAAATAAGCTTGAAATGATACATTCTTTTTCCATAACAAGCTATTCCAGAGGACAATAAAGAAACCCAGAAATGCAATTTCATATCTTTTTCCTTTTGACTATAGTCAATTTTATCGCTGGTACCTCAGGTTTATTCCTTGGTTTGAAACCTCCTTCAGAGGACCCATTTTACACTCCACCAACGGGATTCGAAAATGCTAAAGTAGGTGATATCTTATCCTTCAGAAAAGCTCCAGCTAAACTATCAAACACCTACTTGCCAATTGATGTTAAGAATGTTTGGCAACTCTTAGTCAGATCCGAAGATTCTTTCGGAAACCCAAATGCTATCGTTACTACTGTTATGGAACCATATAACGCCAACCCTAAGAAAGTTGTTTCTTACCAAGCATATGAAGACTCGGCAAATATCGATTGTTCTCCTTCTTATGGGTTTCTTTCTGGTTCTTCTCCGGACACCCTCGCTACACAAACTGAAATGCCATTTGTTATCATGGCATTGAGAAATGGTTACTTTGTGGTTAGTCCTGATTATGAAGGTCCAAAATCAACATTTACTGTCGGCAGACAATCAGGTCATGCTGTTCTTAATTCAATTCGTGCCATTTTGAATTCAACTGAGATTACTGGTATTGACAAAAAAGCAAAAGTTGTAATGTGGGGATACTCTGGTGGGTCATTAGCTTCATCATTTGCTGCTGCATTGCAACCTTCTTATGCTCCTGAATTAAAAGCTAATTTAATTGGGGTTGCATTGGGTGGATTTGTCACTAATATTACTGCAACTGCTGAAATCACCGATGGTACACCATTTGCTGGACTTATTCCAAATGCTATGATGGGTCTTGCTAATGAATATCCAGAATTTGAAAAGAACTTGTTCAATGAAGTTACTAATCCTCTTTATAAATTAGCTTTGGAGAATGGGAGGAAGTATTGTATGATTCCAGCAATGGTTCATTACTTTGGTAGACAATTTTTCAGTGGATTTTTACGTGTGTTCCCCACAGGGTTTGGTGTATTTAATAACAAAATCATCAAGGAAGTTGTAGATGCCAACTCGTTAATCACCTTGGCCGGAGATCTCATGCCTGAAGTTCCTGTTTTTGTTTATCATGGGTCATTGGATAGGATTGTTCCAATCGTTGGTGCTAAGAATGTTTATGAACAATGGTGTAACAAAAAGATTGGTTCATTGGAGTTTGCTGAAGATAAGACAGCCGGTCATATTTCTGAAACTGTTGTTGGTGCACCTGCTGCTTTTACTTGGATTGAACAAAGACTTGATGGAAAGGAGCCTGTTAAGGGATGCGTTCATGAAACTAGATCTTCTAACTTCCTTTATCCTGGTATCAAGCCTGCTACATTGGATTTCTTTAAGGGTGTGTTTGATACTCTTCTCCACAGTCCTCTTGGTCCATATGTCGAGTCATCTTAGGTTTCAAACCCGAGAAAGACGAACAACACTAGCTTTCCGAGATGTAATATATTATCTATGAACTAGTGTTCCAAAGTTGAAGTATCGATATAATTGAATTTAAATCTTCTTGAAGAGTTTACATATATTAAATATTACTAAATATAATTATATGTACTATAATATAGATTTGCCTTGATACTTACTGAAATAGAATTTGTTCACGCTAATTAATTTATGGTAGGACGGTTCATAACTAGTGGGGTGAATATCCAACAATTGCGACCTTAACTCACCATCTTGACAACACTTCGATTATTGCAATGTCGACTTTTCTAACAGGTAAATCAAAATGGAACTTATACTTATGATATATATATATGATACATTAAACATAAAACCTAATACACAAGAACTAAAGAATCTAAAAAAAATAACAGAAAAATCATCCTTATTATAAAAAATTATCCCATTTTCTCATCTCATTCAAAAATCTTATCAAACTTTAACTCATCCCCTCAACCAAACTCTCCTCAATCCCATCAATCAACCCATCAATATCCTCCACCTTCAACCCACAACTCAAACTAATCAATTTCCTATACTTATACATTCTCTCATCCACCGCAAAGCTCTTAGTCCGTTCTCCAATCTTCTTAACTAATCGATTTCTTACAATTTGTAACTTCGTCAACTCAATCGCGTCATCAAAACTATCATCCTTACCCTCCTCGTCCCCCACTTTAACTTCTTTACTCGTTTGAGATTTGAATTCGTGAGCTTGTACAGCTTGGGCAAGCACATATGCTTGATTTCTTGTCATGACTCGCCAATATTCCTTCTCACGTGATTGCAAAACCTCATTCCATTTTTCAAATTGGTCAAAAACTAATTGTTTCCCCATCTCGACCGATTCAAAATCGGTAGGAAGCCCAGAAACGCGAAATAATTTCCGGAATTGGAGGAGTATATCCCGATCTTCATTAGCTTTTGAACTAATCATACCTTCTAGCTTTCGTTGTTCATGATTTAAATTAGTCATTTCTGTCAAATATGAATCACCAAGTGAGTTAAGCATACTGTTTATCATAGTTTTCAAATCAGTGATGTCTAATGTCTTGTTGTTTTTGTCTTTATCAGGGATAATCTTTCCATTTATTAATTTTGGCGGATTGAGTGAATATTTCCCGGTAGTAGCTACTTCCTGCTGTTGTTGTGAGGGAGGAGATGCAGTCAGTTTATCCAAAAACACGTTATTATTATTATTATTATTATGATTATTAGCCGACTGGGAAAGAGCCTCCAACTGTTCTTTATTAACTCGTGCAGTATTTCTATCATCTTCGTCATCTTCATCGTCGTCTTCTTGGATCGTTGTTCTTTGCGTGTCAGGAGTTTCTTGAGGACGGGGGATTGTGTGAATTGGAGTGGCGAGTAGTTGGTTGTGGTGTGGATATGGATATTGTTCAGCTTGTTGTGGTATACGTGCTTGAACTTGTGGTGGTTGGACAGGTGGCGGTGGTTGTTGTTGTTGGTTGTGCTGGATTTGGATTGGTAATGGTTGTAATTGTGGGATCTGTTGTGGTTGTGGTTGTGGTTGTGGTTGTGGTTGTGGTTGTGGTAAAGGAGGAGGAGGTTGATATACTGATTCATTATAATTTGGAATCACCCCATATTGTACGATTAAATACCTTGCAGTTTCTCGTTGTACATTTTCCAAATCATCTCTGGCACCATATTCTAATAATGATTTCACCAATTTCGTACAACCTCCCTTAACAGCAATATGTAAACAAGTATCCCCATTCACATCTTGATGATTTAATACATTATTCAATAATTCTGTTTTGATGTTATTACTCATAGTTGTCAATTTATTCAAAATTGTAGTTAAATAATATCTCAAACTATCATACTTTGATTTCATCTTCAGAAATTGTGCTAAATAATGCAATGGTGTCCTACCATTAATATCGGTATTTATCAAACATAATTCTAAATCATCCAATACTTTTGGGAAATTTTTCAATTCATAACAATTATTAAATGAAATCAATTTTGATAATGGATTTAAACCAAAATTATTGACAACCAATGGATTAGCCCCCTTTGATAATAATAAATGGATCATGTGATGGTTTCCAATTGATGAAGCCCAATGTAGAGCTGTATGTCCTTCATCATCAATTGCTTCGTTAATATTAAAGTCAGCGGGTGGATAAGCTATAAAATAAGGAATCTCGGCATCATCGTCACTAAAGAATTTTAGGAGTTGGGATGCATATGAGGATTCTTCGGGTTGTAATTGTTGTTGTTTTGAATCAACACCATCAACTGAAGTGATTGAGGTGTCACTTTCACGTTGAGACCAATTAGTGTCATTTGAAGATTGTGATGATGTGGGGACTTTTTGATATTGGATTGGAATTTGGGCGTTGGTGCTGTTGGCGTTGGTGTATCCATTTCCATTGTAGTATTTTGCTGCTTGATGAGCTTGTGCTTGTGCTTGTTGCATATGCATTTGATAATTTTGATAATCATTTTGGAATTGTATGTTTTGGATGTAATCAGGTTGGTTATGGAATGGAGCTGTTCCAGGAGGTAATTGATGTTGTGGCATTCCTGCTGGGATTCCTGTTGGCGCGGCACCATCAGCTTGAGGAGCACCCATTGTCTGTTGCTGTTGTTGTGGTGGTAGTGGTGGATGTGTTAGCACTTGCTGTTGCTGTTGCTGTTGGGCATAGATTGGATGAAATTGTCCATTTGGAGGTAAACTATAAGAAGGTTGCCTAGGAATTCCATTGAAATTGTCTTGGTTATACTGTTGTTGTTGTTGCTGTTGTAGTTCATTTGGCATCAATTTGGAAGCAGCTTCAGCAGCTTGTTGAAGAGCAGCTTTCTTTCCTGTTTTATATTTCTTTGAAGGAGTATCACCTGGTAATTTTGGTTTTTTCACATATTTTCTTTTTACCAGTGTTGGTTCCTTTGGAGGAGGTTTTTCTTTAATTGGAATGAGTAAATTAGGATCATTTAAGTCTAGATATAGTACGGGAGCATCTTCTTTAGTGACACCATAAGTTGTTGCCAATCTTCTTGCATCTTCCAATGGGATCCAAGTACCTTGAAATCTTCCAAATCCTCCTTGGATTTTTTCATGTAATCCCAGTTGTACTCCCTTTTCCAATATCTTTGTTCTTCTTGCCTTTGGGAAGTTACAACATTTCAATATTTGGGTTGCATTTACCCAATCATCTTTACATCTTCGCATAATAGGAGAGTCATTCATTGTGCATTCATACACATCAGTCTAGAAGGAGGTGTGTCGTTAGTATGTCATTTTCTATGTATATAGATATATGTATATAGATATATGTATATAGATATATGCGTATATTTTATAGACGCGTTGTAGGTGTGGTGTGGTGTAGCTGGGTATATTATTCATTTATATGGGTGGAGGAAAAAGGGATGAAAATGAATATATCAAAATGGTGAAAATGTTACAATTATATCTCTATATAAATGGAGTAGTAAAATGAAAATACATACGTTTGAGTACGTAGCTCTAAACACTTGTGGAGGCTCAGACATTTAGTAGTTGTATATAGAAAGGTAGTTGTAATAAAGAAAAGTAAACCTCTTAATAGTTTGATATCTTAATATTTATATATATGGTTAAATATGAATGAATGATTTTTTTTTTCCTTCTTGCTTTGCTTTGTGTGTGTGTGTGTGCAAATGAGAAAGAAAGAAAGATTTGAATGGAGAGGGCTGCTTCTGCTGCTGAAAAAGAAAAGAAAAACGAAAAAAATGGAAGACGCGTAAATAATCTGTTTTTATTTATTGACAATACGCGTATACCTTATATTATATGAAGAATTTATAAAGTTCATTAAAGAATAAAATACAAATCTAATAAGAACACCACATGAATATTTCATATAGTAATTATATATATATATATATGTATATATGTCTATTATCATTGACAGATAATGCCTTATCCATTATCTAAATTCATTTCAAATAGTTATTGTTATTAACGCTTATGATTTATTCCTCATTTGTACACCTCAATTGCTAAGGCATTCTTTTACATTCTTTCTCTCAAGTGGATGTTTATAATATATAATACACATTTTTGATAAACATCCACCATTGTAGTACATGCAAAGAGAAGATTTTAAAAGAGTAAACAAGTTGGGGAACGATCTTCTCATTTAGTACATGAAATTCTTTAATAAATTAAAAAAAATTAAAACTTTTGAGTATTTTTATTTTGACAGAAAATAAAAAAAACTTTAAATTAATCTTATCAAAAATCTGTGATTTATTAAGATGCATAGTGCTTGATCTGAAGAATAAAAAGGTAATAAATAAAGCCATAGCCTAAGAATAATAAATGATCGTAAATTGATCAACCGTATAACCATAGTGGTACCGCTTGAAAACTGAAAATTTATTCTAAAAACGTCTGTTTCTATCTAATAAATTTTGTGATTTTATGTATGTAGCACGTAGTCTGATAAAAGGAAACATTTGATCTCCTATAATCCCCAGTGAATTTCGTTATTCCACAGAGTGATACGCAATCAAGCATTTTCAACAGCCGCGGACTAAGTAAAGACATAATTACGGAAGACCAAAATACAGCCAATGGGTTGTCGTAGAACTCTCAGTTATGGTTAAATTCAACGGAGTTTTGTCGCCAGAAATCTGGCTCTGTTTCATGTTCAATTTGTTCGGTCTTTGTTTTCCGTACAGAGTTCCACCCAAGGTTTTGTTGTTGTGAATCACGACAATATATTCACTTGCGGAATTTGTCTTGACAACTATATATCTTCGAAGAAGAAGAAGAAGAAGAAGAACCCTTCTGGATTGTTTCCCGATGATACAGTTTTCGGGTGGCGGGATTGAAAGAAAAATGTGGGGAAGACAGGAGGTAGTGGTTAATGGACAAAATGAAGGATAACAAGTAGCTAAGTTTATCGAATCAATCTTGTGTGTTACGCATGCAAGGTTATAATAGCTGATAGGTTCTTTTGTTGCAAATGGTTGCAAACAAGTTTTTTTTAATCAATTGTACATACAAATTAAACTTCGCCAAAGGTTGAGATTGTATTCTAATTGGGTTGGCTAGTAGTGTTGAAGGTTTTTATATACGTAGCCTATTTTAATGTAAAATGCTAATAAAATAACCTTTATAAATATACTCAATTGGTTAAAGGGCCACGTGAGCTTAAGGTTGTTATGTGCCCCACGCAAACTATTTGGCGAGACAACAACAATACAGGCTGCAACAACTTCAAAATGCAACCACTTCCTTAAAACCATTTTAAAGGAGTTGTCCATAAAAGTTCTTGCATCAACAAAGCTGTTAAACATTTGATAATTAGAATCGATGTAAAAGTTTGGTAGTAGAGTACTGTGTATAGATCATTGGTTTGAAATATGTGACAGCATGTAACTATAAGTCATGTCGTACCTTATAGAAGGATGTCAAACACTCAAACTTAAGTTTATGTTTATTAGTGAATCGTAAGATTTATCCGTAAAAATATTTTTTTTGCTTCATCATTACGTCATTACATTATATAGTCTTCAACAAATTAATTTAAAATATCCACCAAAGTTTAGACGAAAGAAACTAAATCAAATTAAAGAAAATAGTTTCATGGTATATTGCATTGTTTGTAGTTAAGTGATACATCATAAGATAGTAGTTAAGGGTACTACTAATCTCTAACGATTTGGTTATAAACTAAAAGATGAATACACGTGTCTCTTGTGCACCCTCTAAAAATTTATGGTTTACATCCATACATCAATAGTTAAGTATGAACATTAAGTGGTTACGCCCCCCCCTCTTATTTGTTTAACAATAAACAAAATCTTTCTATACAAAACCAAGCCACATGCGATAGAAAAGAAACAAGAAAACATATTAACCTTCTTGTTTATTGTTTATATATATTGTTCACATCAAATTTCTCCATAAAAACTTTATCAGCTAATATAATTATATATATATAATAAACACTGACGACATTGCCATCATCGAATACTACTATATAAATAACTTCAAACTCCCTTCATTTTTTTTTCAGATTGAGAATTCCTTTTCTTTTTTTTAGAATCACTTTCCTTTTTTTTTCTTATCTGATCCTAAAATAATCACATTACGAAAAATTCATTTTTATTCTTAACAAACCAAACCAACATACATAAGAATCATCATAATGAGTCCGGCAACTACTACCAACACTACCAAGGACTATCCTCCCTCAAGATGGGGTATCAAACAACCTCATGCTAAAGAAGTAACAGGTACAATCATCATGTTAGATGATCCAGATGATGCAGATGCAGAAACCATATCAATGAAAAGATCAGCTACTGGTATCATCTTAAACCCTCAACCTCATGACTCACCTAATGACCCATTAAATTGGCCCATCGTAAGAAGAGACTTGTGTCTATTCGCTGTTGGTTTTGTTAGTTTCTTAGGTGGTGGTCAAACTCCAATTTTAGCAGCTGGTTTAAAATCTTTAGCTGTTGAATTTGATAAACCATTATCAACAATTGCGTTTTTAGTTGGTGGGTTCATGTTATCTATGGGTATTGGTTCTGTCATTGCAAGTCCAATTGCTGTTTTGTATGGTAAACGTTTTGTCTATCTTTTATTCACTGTCCTTTTCTTTGCTGGTGCCCTTTGGGCTGGTGCTGCTCCTGATTTTGGTAATCTTATGGCTGGAAGAGTTTTAAGTGGTATCGGTTGCTCTCCAACTGAATGCTTACCAAGTTCAACAATTGCCGAAATCTATTTTGCTCATGAACGTGCTTATAGAGTTGGGATTTATACGATGTTAATGTTGGGTGGTAAAAGCATTATCCCATTGATTTCTGGTTTAATTTTCCAAGGGTTAGATAGACATTGGGTATTTTGGATTTTATCAATGTGTATAGGTCTTAGTTTGATCTTGTTATTCTTTTTCGTTCCTGAAACATTTTGGGATAGAACTCCAATTCCAAACAAAAGATCATTGGAAGAGACTGAGGCTGCTAAAAACGTTGCATCTTATCATCCTCCAGAACAAAGACCAAATGCATTTGCTTTAAAGAGACCCTCTCAAATGAACATTGAACCAGCACGTTCTATTTCATCCTCAATTAACAATCAAGAAGATACAAATGCTCCAGTAGGTGTCACTGATCCAACAAGTACTACTGCGACTACCACTGACAGTGATGATGAAAAGGCAGTCGTTGAAGAAAAAAGGAAAACTTTTGTTGAAGATTTAGTACTCTTCCAAGGCCGTTTCACCAAGGATAGATGGTGGATGATCACCCTCCGTCCATTCTTTTTATACTCATACCCAGCCATTCTTTTTGGAGCATTAACCTATTCCTTAGCTGTTGTTTGGTTAATTGTCATTTCCGAAACTATTGCAGATATCTTTAGAAATCCACCATATTCATACTCACAACAAACCGTGGGGTTATTCTATGTATCGCCATTCTTGGGGGGAATTATGGGTTCCCTTTCATGTGGTCTCATATCTGATCGTCTTTCACGTTATCTCGTTTCCAAAAATCATGGTGTTTATGAGCCAGAATTTAGGTTATTCATGATAATCCCATCTACTTTTTTCATTACTTTTGGTCTTATGGGTTGGGGATGGTCTTCACAAGCTGAAAACCCCTGGATTGCTCCGGTTGTATTCTTTGGTTGTTTGAGTTTTGGTTCTTCAATGGCAAGTACCGCTGCTATTACGTTTGCCGTTGATTCACATAAAGTTTTCGCTGCTGAAGCTTTGGTTTCATTTAATTTCTCCAAAAACTTAATTGGGTTCTGTTTTTCATTGTTTAATAATAATTATGTCGATGAAGAAGGATATAGATTGGGTTTTGTTACTTATGGATGCATACAATTGTTTGTTAGTGCGTTTGCTATTCCTTTGTATATTTATGGTAAGAGATTAAGAAGTTGGACTGATGAAAAGGAGATTTTGAGACGCTTGTATCATGAAGATAATAGATCTCCTCCTAAAAAATCAGTTGAGAGTGAAGTTGAAATCACTTCAACTACAACTAATACTTAATAGTATGGAAAAAATTTTATCCACTGGATGGTTATATACTTTTCTTTTGCATACACATTTAATGAATTCGAATTTTAACTTCATGAATTCGATGTTAATTTAATGAATCAGATGTTAATTTAATGAATCAGATGTTAATGAATCCGATATTAATTCTATCTAATTGTATACTCTCTCTTCTTCTATATCCATTCAAACTCCACCTCCAAACCGGGGTTTTGCTTCTTATATACCTCCAACCTCTGCCTCAACGTAATTCCATTTATTTCATCCCCAACAACTACAGGCATACCAACTTGTTCAATTATACAGCCACTAGCAATATTCCCCGCCACTCCAGCCACCAAAAAATCACCACCGCTCAAACAATATCCCATCATAAACCCACCACAAAACGAATTCCCCCCACCAGTGACATCAACCACACGCTCTTGAGACTGGTGATATGCAGGCAATGCCAATTCCTGACCTGATTTCGTCTTGATATAACACCCTGCAGCACCGCATCGTATCACAGTTGCCGAATTGGGATTGTTTAGGTATTGTGTAAATTCGCGTGCTAAGGTTGCGGGATCAGCATTGTGGGAGTTGAGTAATTGACGTGCTTCTTCTAGATTAGGAGTAAAGATATCGATTTGGGGAAGGATGGATTTTAAGTTGGATAAATTCTCATGTTTGCAATCATCAGGAAGTGGTTCATAGATATATTTCTTCCTACCTATTAGTTCTATTTCCAAATTAGTTATAATCTCTTGACAACGTTCAATTGAGCATATAAGATGATATGCTTCCGACTGTGTCATTTTTTCATTCTCAATCACATCTTTCACCCCGATTCGAATTCGTTCATTCAGATATCGAAATCCACGAATCCCATCCTCATCATAAGAATTTATACCCTTAGTCGTAGTCTCGCCTTCTTTTCTCTTTCTCCAAATCAACCCCGTATTCCAAGATTCAATTTCGGATTTTAGCTCAGTGGGGAAATCATTCCCATAGTCAAGAATTCCTGAGATTTGGGAGGCATGTGTAAGGGTCAGGATTACTCGGGCACCGATTATGCAATAGGGTCCAGCACCACCTAGTTGGTCGATTATGGGAGGCAAGGAGTGGGATGGTGGGTGGTGGATTTCGTCGATGATTAGCATGCCGAGAGTGGTTAGGATCGTTTCTGACATTATTTGTCGTTGGTTTTAGTTGAATTTGGCTGAGTGTTAATGATGAAGTGATAGATGTTCATATAATAAGATTTATTTTTGGGTTATTTTTTGTATGATTTTGACGGTGAGCCTGATTATGTGGGTTGTGATGAGGATATGTTTTGAAGACAATTACTACACCGTCAATTATGGCAAGAATATGACTTATGAAGAAACTCCAGTAAAGTGGAAAACAAATTTATAGAATGACTCTCTGTAACAAGTGCGCCAAAATCGCAATAAAGACGTATAGTTGGAAGAATACCAGGAAATTTCAGCATACGTGTAATTTCACTCACGCAAGAATTCGTTGTATAAAACCACAATGAGACTATCGTCTAAATTGAGAGCTTCTCTCTCTCTAGTAAACCTAAACTAGTGGGCAATGTTATTGCAATGATTGAATATTACAAAAGTATTCTCTTATGTGATGATGGAGGGTTTCTTTTTTATTTGTGCAATTAGAATTTTCGTCAGAGTTGGACCATTGCACATGCGCGAACAAAAATACAAAGAACTGACATTTGAACAACACGTTTCTTGTAGGATTGTCTTCGTACATCTTATTAGTTTCCTCACATTCACCACTCCTCTAAACAGATGCAAAAATCAAAAACGGAGGAACTATAACTTCGAGATCGCAATACACTTATTGTGAAAGCAATTGAAGACCTTAAATAATCGTTACCCTTCAATTCGTGTTTCTGCTAAGGCACATGGGATTAGTCATACAACACAGATGTAATGGTGGCAAGGATTCCGTTTCTGGGAGAGAAGACGCCATGGAATCAGTGAACAAAGTCACCCATCAAATAATTCTGGAATACTAGTTTTTGCAAGTGCTATCGCGAAACGAAATGGACACCCTCGCACACTTGGAACTTCCTGGCTTCTGCGCTTCCGAAATAGACATCCAGGTAATAAAAGTGAAATTACTACAAATCATCCAGGTATTCATGACGAAAAAACTACAAAAGAAGAACTTGTTGAGTATTTGAAACCTTTGATTTTATTTGTAAGAAATCTAACGTTGCCCCCGAAAATATTTGGAACATGGATGAAGTATGCATGTTCACGGGCCAAGGATACAGCGGGAGAGTAGAGGCAATTCGAATGAGAAAAATAATTGATGATTCTCGCGAGTTTTGCACAATAATTGAGTTCATTCCGCAAGGAGGAGAAAGACAAAACCGAGTTTCATATTCAAGGATAGAAACGTCATGACGAGTGATGAGATCCCAAACTGGTTTTATGGGGTTACTGAAAGTGGATGGACGTCAGACGATATTGCTTCTTCCTGGTTTGACGAAGTTTTTGTGAAGGGTACCAAGCCATCAAATCCAAAAGACCATCGCATGCTAATACTTGATAATCACTCATCTCATACAAGTGCAGAATTCAGAGCTAGGTGTTTTGAGAACAGGGTGTTACTATGCTTTGTACCTCCTCATAGCAACCACGTCACACAACCATTGAACCTTTTGTGCTTTGATTTAGTTAAAACCGAGTATCGCAGAATACGCTATTGATTAGAGAACAAAAATGTCACTGAGAGAATTCATGGTTATGTATGCCGATGGCAGAGTGTGTATGACTATGAATCGTATAAAGACAAGTTGGACCACTTCTGGAATGGTTCCCTCGGACTTTCGGAAATTAACCTCATCGAGGTTGACCCAGGTGGAGTCAGAGGACGAAGAAGAAATCGTTCATGCAGTATCAGAATCCAGTCTAGATGGTAGTCTCATAACTATTTCTCTTAGGGAATGTATTGATATGTTGAGGGACCCGAGCGTTTCAGAGAAGGCAAAGGATTACCTTGTATTAACGCTTTGTAGGGATCAATCTTTAAACGTGGAATTTGCTAAATTGGAATTGAATTGCACTCTTACAAGACGAAAGGATAGGATTTGGCTGCCAAAACTACCATCAAAGCGTATTAAAAGGAATGATACAATGTTATTTCATGATCAGCAAAGATCAGATGCCTGGTTCGGGTCCCGAAAAGATTAGAAAACTCGGTGAAGAAAACGGAAAAAGGAGAACCCAAGAAAGAAGAAGCAAAAGAGTAATTCCCGTGATGATGTAACAAGTACTCATCTATATATTGCTAGTAGTTTCTAGGTATGTATATAAAAGTAGATGATGTTGGTTGTTCAAACGTCAGTTTCTTATCGAGTATGTTCGATGTTCCGTCTTTTCTGAGTTGATCTTAGATTTCACCGGGATTGAATACCCTTTTCATGACCTTTCTTCATTTGTAAGATCTTACAGATTTCCTGGACCCTGAATTCATGTTGGTCCATAAACGATATTTGAAAGCTTGACAACGTCTAAAAGAAGAGTGATTGGTCAGTTGTGTGAAATGAATCAATTCACGATGAAAAATTCTCTATCACAATTACAATCCCAAAAATAAATGCTTGGTAGCGCATTAAAATCGAACCCGGAGTAATGATGCGAACCTTATTATGTTTAACCACACACTGCTTCTTCCTCATCATTTTCCTCCACATCAGTCATATAAAACGTTTGCACCAAACATCCCAATGCTAAAACCCCCAACATAACCCAAGACAACCAAGCAGCTTGTTTACGCTCACTAAAAGAAATAAAATATCCCCAACTTATAGGAGCAATAAATCTGGCTAATGAAGTTATACTCAATGTGGTACCATTGATGAATGCGACATGTTTAGATGGTGAGACACGATGTAATATGATCAACATAACTGGGAAACCAATGGAAATATAACATGCATAAATTCCACAAACTGCGTAGAGCAATGCTTTAGTCACCCATTCTGAAAACTGTGAATTGTATTGTGACCGTGTAAAAATTAAGAATGGAAGTATGGAATAAGCAATTGGATAAAATGTTGATGAAAATCGTAAAATTGAGAGTGTGGAAAAGTTTCGTTCAATGAATGGATATAATACAAACACTCCAAATCCGGCAACAAGTTCGGTACTCGAAAGCAAGATTCCAATCATATTGGTATCATATCCAAACCCACCAACTATTTTGAAAGGGAAACTTAATTCTTTGGGTATAAATTCTGCTGCGAGTAAAACTGGTAAGAATTCACAGTAAATTGTACTATGGAAAGCCATAAGGAAGTTACAGAGAATACCTTGAGTGACTGCAAAAGTAAAGATCTCTTTTGAGAAGGATTGATCTATATTGGTTGTAATGGATTTACCGTCATTCGAAATAACAGGTCCAAGTTGATTGGAAGAATACCTTCTTGCAATTGCATTGGAAAGCTTTCTTGAAACTGGAGTATATGGATTTATTGAACGGATATCTTCGTTATCCTCGTCATCGTCGCTAAAAGTTGCGGAATAAATTGCATCTGTAGAATCATTAATTAATGGAGTTTGGTCAGAGACATCAGATTTCTCGAGTTTCCATGGTCTGACGGGAACTTCGTATCCTAATCTCTTCAAAATATAATCACCCATTTCTAAACCAATATCACGCCTACTCTTTAATCTTTCATTAGGCTCTTCAAAAAATAATACTCCAATTATGACACTAAATACTAATGAACCAGCAACGACGATATTTGACAACGCATAAGGATAAGTATTAAGGAATCGTTCATACGCGTTATCATCTTTTGGATTGTCTACTGCACTCATAAAAAATCTGGCAACAAACAGATTTTTGCCATCATTATCCCAAGCTTTAGGTCTAGTTAAATACTTTGATCCTCCAATCATAGGACCAAGCACGGCACCGATATTCCATAGTAATGAATACCAAGTGAATGCTACCCCCTGGTGTCTTTTTTCTGAACATACTTCTCCAATAGCAGTTCTCATAACTGAGACATTCCCATTAAGACACCCCATAAGACATCTAGCAAACATAGCAACATAATAATTTGGAGAGAACCCGAATAAGAGCATTGATAAAGCACTACCCATTAATCCAAACAATAAAACTGGCTTTCTACCCCAACTATCGGAAGCTTTCCCCCATTGTACACAACTTAAAAATTGAAAGAAGGAGAAAGCAGCAGCTAAGTAACCAGAATAGGTTGCAATATCAGCTGGGTCCTTGGCGATGTTGAAATCACGGATCATGAAATAGACGTATGGAAACAAAGATGTAAAGGTAATAGGCTCGGCAAAACGCATACAACTTAATATGAACATCTGCCATAATGGAAATCCTTGCATTTGCTCACGGAAGGTGAGCTTTTGTTTTGACATGGTTTTTTTGGTTGTAAAAGAACTGTAGAACAAAGATATATGGTATTGAAAAGGAAGATATTTAATGTTGTGTTTATATATTTTTTCGTTGCATGGGGCAGAGATCTCGGTAATCAGGCGGGCAATGACTAATTGCGATGAGCATGTAAACAAAACAATAAACTCAACACCATAATAATATAATAATAACACAAGTTGAAACTTTCTCCCCTCCCCAGTTAGCGGCTGTTACTAAAATTGGATGTTTTGGTTGAGATTTCTTTGTTGTATAGCTGATAATAAGTATTCACGTGTTCCAATAATTGATCTAGAATGGCTGCAAAAAAATGCCTGGTTTTATTGAATCTTGGTGCCTGGTGGCTTTTTTTTTCACTTAACACATATTCATATTTAATGTAACCAAGCTGATTAACAAGTTGTTAGTAACTTGCAGAGTCATGTTTAGATCATGATAGCCAATGCAAATACATCATTGGACAAAAGAGTCATAAAAGCTATTTTTTGCTATTTTCTTTCGTGCCGTATACGACACAAAAAAAATCAAAAAAATCAAAAAAATCAAGGCAAGCAGCACACGTTCGTAAAAGTTTACACTAAAATGATCTGACAGAAAACTTAAAATTAAAAAAAGTTAACTATTATGAATATCTATAGCTGTTAACTGTTCCCTAAAAATTATAGCTATATTGCTTTTGCTTCGACGAAAGGAAACATGACCAAAGTTATACCTCTGCTGATTGACCCAACTTTGTCTAACAAACGTATCAGACAAGCTATGACCTTTTGACCTTAAACCTCGGTTATACTTTCATGCTTTTTTAGATTTTTCAAAATTTTTCATCGTTTCTTTTTTGGATTTTTTTATCGAATTAATTTATTTGAAATTTTCAGTTCTCGATTTCAATTGTTGCAAACGGAGATCATTGCGTTTACAATAAAATGGTTACTGACTCACTTGTCATTTATAAGATGTTAAAGGTTGTGCGTACTTGGCTAGCCTTTGAATTTCTGAAGACTTTTTATTGGCTTTGAACGTCACTAATCATTTGTTCATTTTGCGATTATGTATGAAAATACTTATGAAGGCAACCAGATGGCTTTTACAGGCTCTTTACAAAGAATTGACCTATACTTATACGACTCTTTCACCTTGTGGTCGATTACGTTACAACTTTTTCGTTGCATCTAAATATATTTCTATCTAATAGGTATCAGTAAACAAGTCTCAATAATAATAAATAAAAGTCTAATCAATCTATAAATCCTCTCACCATTTAATCTTGTTCTTCCTGTTCCCCTTCATTTGCTTGTTCCTCATCATTATCGGTCATATAGAACGTTTGTATACAAGATCCAAGTGCCAAAAAACCCAAAACAGTCCAAGATAACCAAGCCATTCCGATACGATCACTAAATGCAGTGAAATAACCCCAACTAATAGGAGCAACAAATCTTGATAATGAAGTAATACTCAATGCAGTACCATTAATGAATGCCCTATGTTTGGACGTTGAAGCACGATGGATTAAGACTACACCAGCTGGGAATCCAATGGCCATAAATGTTGAATAACTCGAACAAACTAAATAAAGTAATCCTTTGGATACCCATTCTGGAAATTGTGGATTATATTGAGATCTGGTAAACACTAAAAATGGAAGAATAAAGTAGATAATTGGATGGAACATGCATGTGACTCGATAGATGGAGATGGTTTGGTAAGTACGATCAAGATATGGATATAAAAACAAAATACCAAATGAAGCAACAAACCCAGTACTTGAAAGTAAATTACCAATCATACTGTTATCAAATCCGAACCCACCAACAATCTTAAATGGGAACTTGGATTCTTTTGGAAGTAATTCGGCTGCAAGTAAAACTGGTAAGAATTCGGCGTAAATAACATTATGGAAACAAAGAAGAAAGTTACTGAAAATAGCTTTCATAACTGGAGGAGTGAATATATCTCTAGAAAAGGATTGGTCAATATTAGTTGTAATGGATTTACCGTCGTTAGAAATAACTGGACCAAGCTGATTAGAAGAATATCTTCTTGCAATAGCATTCGAGAACCTTCTTGACACTGGTACAAATGAGTTAATCGAATTTGCAACATCATCTTCACAAACTGTAGTGGAATATAATTCTTCAGGTGCTTCTTCAATTAATGGAGTTTCTTCAGATAACACTTGCTTTTCACGTTTCCATGGTCTAACAGGAACTTCATATCCGAGATTCTTCAAAATATAGTCACCCATTTCTAAACCAATATCACGTTTATGCTTTACTCTTTCATTAGTTTCTTCCATAAATAATAATCCCATCGTGAAACTAATTATCAATAAACTGGCAACGACAATATTTGACAACGCATATGGGAATTTATTAAGAAATCTTTCATAAGCATTATCACCACCAACACTGTCAACAGTGCTCATCACAAATCTAGCAATAAACAGATTCATGTTTGAATCATCGTCTCTAGACTTAGGTCTAGTTAAATATTTAGATCCCCCAATCATTGGACCAAATACGGCACCAATGTTCCATAATAAGGAAAATGATGTAAATGCAAGCCCTTGATGTCTTCTTTCAGTGGCAACTTCTCCAATAGCAGTTCTCATAACTGAAATATTCCCATTTACACACCCCATAAGACTTCTTGCCAACATAGCAACATAATAATTTGGAGCGAATCCGAATAAAAGCATGGAAAATGCACTACCCATTAATCCAAACAATAAAACTGGCTTTCTACCCCAACTATCGGAAGCTTTCCCCCATTGTACACAACTTAAAAATTGAAAGAAGGAGAAAGCAGCAGCTAAGTAACCAGAATAGGTTGCAATATCAGCTGGGTCCTTGGCGATGTTGAAATCACGGATCATGAAATAGACGTATGGAAATAAGGAGGTGAATGTGATAGGTTCGGCGAAACGCATACAGCTTAGCACTGCCATTTGCCATATCGGAAACCCTCTCATTTGCTCACGGAATGTGAGCTGTTGTTTTGTCATGGTTTTTTTGGGGTTTTATGAATGATGGGATAAAAAGCAAGAAAGAAAAGAGGTGGATTATTTCAATTCTTGGAGACTTTTTTTTTCATTGCATCTTGCCTTTGTAAAGTTGAGCAATGACATAAGTCTAAACAAACAATTCTTACTTGTAGAATAACACAAAATAAAAACTTTGCAAAGTTTGTTGCCTTACTAAACTGGGTTTATGTGAATGACACGTCGTTTAAATAAGCAAGTCTGTAGAGGTAGTAAGATAGTGAAAAGCTCATCTAAAGTGAAGAAAAGACTTTTTTTTGTGGAGAAGAATGGTTGCGAAAAGATACAACTTGATCTGGCTAGCTGTTGGCTGCAATCCAGAGATACAGTCTAATAAAGTAATGTAAACGTGTTCCAGTAACATTATAGAACTAGAATGAAGTATTCAGATATATTCACTTAGAATGTGTCAATCTATACAGTTGTTGTCGAGTTATTTCTATAAGCCTTCACCTTGATCTTTAAAGGACCACAAAAAAGAAATTTAAATCTCGTAAAAATTACACTAAAATAAATAAAAAAGTTTTCCTTACTATCAAAAAAAAAAATGTAAAAACACTACAAGTATGACTAATATTTATAAAATTCGAACTGGTCATAAATCTACCTGTATGTCTAAAACTGTGTGATAGAACTTTGTGATGTTCATCTGAAGATCTTAAGATATCATTCAGGATGTGTAGGTGCTGTTTTAAAATTTGATGCGATTCTGTCAAACTTCATTTTTTGCGGCTTTAAACGTTTCTATTTCCCGATTTAGTTCCCAATCAGGATTTGTCCCACCCTTCAAAAATAATAATAACAGGTGGTAGCGTTCCATGGTGAAAGTGCAGAGCATTTGGAAGGGTATGGAGAGTAGTAAATTAAAATAGCCTTACGGCTAGTTATATTGTTGTAGAGACTTTGGAAACCAGTTACTAAGATGCGTAGTGATTGGTAAAGTGACAACCAAGTCATAAATTTAACTGTTCTGAAACTCAGCATATTTTCTAACATGAATGAAAAGAAATCGAAGCAATTAAGTTGATTACAACAAGGGTTTTAGTTAATCAAGTAATTACAAAAATATCATTTAATTAAAATAATATTGTATATATGCTAATTTGCAAAAGAAATGAATATGTAAGTGAACTGAATCTATCTCTAATAATACTTTAGGAATAGGTTAATGGGGGTCAGTGAAATAAGAAGTCTATATATATTTGAAGTAACAAAAGCCCCATTAAACCACCAGCCTAATTGCTCAATGACTTGCAATAACTTGTTCATCTTCGTCTTCTTCTTCTTCATCGTCACCGGACATCCAGAAAGATTGTACCCAGGTAGCGGTAGCTAAGAGACCTAAGACCCACCAAGATAACCAAACCTTTTCCATGTGATCACTTAAAGCGATAAAGTAACCCCAGGTAATTGGAGCAGAAAATCTGGATAAAGAAGTAACACTCAATGCGGTACCGTTGATGAAAGCTCTGTGCTTTGGTGGAGAAGCACGGTGAATCAAAATAACACCGGCTGGGTAACCAATAGCCATGAAGGCGGAGAAAGCGGAACAAAGGATGTAAAGTAAAACCTTGGTGAACCATTCTGGGTATTCTGGGTTAACTTGAGTTCTGGTGAAGACTAAAAATGGAATAACAAAGTATAAGACTGGATATAACATGGAAGTAACTCTGAAAATACTGATAGTCTTGTAAGTACGGTCAAGGTATGGGTAGATGAACATAATAATTAATGAAGCAACAAGACCAGTACTTGAAAGTAAGTTACCAATCATACCGTTATCATAACCAAAACCACCAACAATCTTGAATGGGAATTTTAATTGAGATGGGAATAATTGAGCAGCAAGTAAAACTGGAACGAATTCAGCGTAAATAACATTGTGGAAACAAAGGAAGAAGTTATTGAGAATAGCTTGAATAACTGGTGGAGTAAAGATTTCTCTGGAGAAAGATTGTTCAATGTTAGTAGTGATAGATTTACCGTCAGCGGACATAACAGGACCGAGTTGAGTAGAAGAATATCTTCTGGCAGCAGCAGCAGAGTACTTTCTGGAAACTGGGGTGTAAGAGCTGATAGAACGTTCATCATCTTCGTCAGCAACAGCGTATGATTCTTCAGCAGATCCGTTAATCAATGGAGTTTGTTCGGATAAGTCACCCTTAGCACGTTGCCATGGTCTAACTGGAACTTCGTAACCTAATTTCTTTAAGATGTAATCACCCATTTCTAAACCAATATCACGCTTGTGCTTAACGACTTCGTTAGTTTCTTCAAAGAATAAGAAACCCATGGTGAAACTGAATAATAACATAATGGTAACGACAATGTTTGATGCAGCATATGGAAACTTGTCAAGGAATTTGTCGTAAGCACTTTTACCACCAACACTGTCAACAGTGCTCATGACGAATTTAGCAAGGATGGAGTTCATTTCAACATCATCATCTCTTGCCTTTGGTCTGGTTAAGTATCTAGAACCACCAATCATTGGACCGAAAACAGCACCAACATTCCATAATAAAGAGAAAGCAGTAAAAGCAAGGCCTTGGTGTCTTCTTTCAGTAGCAACTTCACCAATCGCGGTTCTCATAACACCGATATCACCATTAAGACAACCTAAGATGGATCTGGAGAAAAGGGCAACGTAGAAGTTTGGAGCGAAACCAAAAATGATCATGGAAACGGCACTACCGAGTAATGCAAATAATAAGACTGGCTTTCTACCATGTTTATCGGAATACTTACCCCACTGGACACAACATAAGAATTGAAAGAATGCAAAAGTTGCGGATATGTAACCTGAGTATGTGGCAATATCAGCTGGATTCTTAGCGATATTGAAATCACGAATCATGAAATAGACATATGGGAAAAGGGATGTGAAGGTAAGTGGTTCTGCGAAACGCATACAAGATAAGACAGTGATTTGCCATAATGGGAACCCTTGCATTTGCTCACGGAAGGTGAGCTTCTTTGATTCTTTAGCCATGATTTGGGTAATGTATAAGTGATCTGAAGAAGAATGATGGGAGATAAAATTATACAAGTTTCATATCTAAGGGGGGCGAGACTAAAGGTTTATATACCTCGAAGCGAGATCAAAAGTTTTGGTTAAGAATGAGGTGTGTGTTATTATATTATTTTAATTATTATAACTAATAAAATTTACTCCATATATTAAAATTAGTTTAATTATTTCACAAAATGGTTTGTCATATCTAAACGGTGTAACAAACTCGTAGACCTTTCGTTGAGTCTATTGTGTAATTAATAAATAAATAATTTGCGAGAAAGAATTTTTCAGTATGTTGGATGTTTAATCATTTTGTGGTTATTCATGCTTGGCGTGTCCCTACGGTTGCAAACGGTTTTCAATTGTTTAGGATGTTCACAAGGATGTTTACATGAATCCAAGAAAACGTCAATCCTAAACACAGTTCGTGGCACATGTTGATTCTAATGTGTCGGAGACAATTAACTAGTATGAAGATTAACAAAGTGAAATTTTTCTTAGTAACGAAATTCTTCTCCCCCTATGGAAAATGAGAAGTGTGTGTATGTGTTGTGTGTGTAATATTAATCGCTAAATTTCTCCATTTCCTTCCCCTCTATCGCATCATACTAAACAATAGCCCAAAAAAAAGCAATATCAAATATACAATAAGCGGTTTTTTCAGTTTAATTCAAGTTTAAAGCACAAAAGGTAGTTACTTATTCGGTAATTTATTATTTATTGCGAGAAGCCGTAGTATCCACCCTCAATGTGTATTTGTCATCTCAATATGTTGTGTCACCTACAATAAGATGTGTGTGTGGCAGTGTGTTGCCAAGGGTATCAACCGTTTCCAGAAGAGATAACAGTATGTGGGTGTTCCATTGATCTCTTTTCATTGTTGCAAGAGATAGTATAGACTTGCCTTGAGTTTTATATCTCTCTCTTTCTCTTTTATCTTTACCATTAGTTAACAACATCAAGATGATCCATATATTTTTATTATGAGTAAGAATTTTCGTTTCCCGCATTAAATTTGTGTTTGCTTAATAAAAGTAATAATTAACAAGAGGTTACACATTTTTTTTCTTTACACAAATTAATATACTAACTATAGGGGTTTTCTAATGCCCCTCCTCCCCCTTTATATTAACCGTACAGTACTTGTAATTACACCTTCTTACCGTTAAGATTTATTTAGTCTTTATGTAATATTTTTTAGTTGTACGTTGAATATAATATAAAGTAATAAATTCAAATAATACAACAGCACAACGGTATCCTCATCGCAACAAAATTTCACTCACACAAAACAACAACCTTGCATTGTTCTAAGCAACTTTTTCGTATACTTATGCCGCCTATAACGGTATTCTAAAAAAATCTTTATTGGATCATAACCAAATTTCACATTTCCTAAACTTATTTGTGCTAAATGGATCAAACTTCACATAAAAGTATTCTCAAAAGCTTTGACGTAATTAATTAGACTTGACTTCTTATTAACAATTTAATACTCCTTCAAATTGTTCAATGCAGCAACATGATACAACTACTAATATTACTACCCAATAATTCCGCAATGACAGCCACACTGAAACGCGTATGTACATCGAATTTGTTTATTTCTCTATGATAGAAAACTTCTTATTATACATCCATACAGACTAAACACATACATCCATATAGACTAAACACATACACCAAAAGACCATCATACTTCATTCTCATCATTAGGATTATGTTCCTCCTCGTCATAATCCTTCATATAGAAAGTCTGTAAAAGCATAGTGGTGGCTAATCCAGCCAAAACAACCCATGAAAGCCACCCGATACTATATTTGTCACTGAATGTCATAAGATATCCCCATATAATCGGACCAACAAATCTAGACAATGAATTCATACTCAATGCTGTACTATTGACCAATGCTCTGTGTTTTTCTGGAGCTGCTCTATGCACCAAGATCAAGATATTTGGGAAACCAACTGCTCCAGAAGTACTAGCAACACAACAAAACACGTATAATAATGTCTTGGTTAACCATGGAGGACAATTTGGAGAAAATTCATGACGAGTGAAAATCAAGTATGGTAAAAGCAAATAAATAAATGGGAAAACCAATCCTGAAAATCTTAAAAGAGTTAACGTCTTGAAATGACGATCGAGAATTGGGAAAATGAATAAAACACCAACTGCACCAGTCAATCCACTAATTGAAAGCAATTTCCCAATTGAATCACTGTCATATCCAAATCCTCCTACAATTCTGAATGGAAATTTTAATTGATCAACGAGGAATTGACTAGCGAGAAACACAGGGAGAAACTCTGCGAAAATCACATTATGAAACGAAATAAGGAAATTTGCAACAATTGTCTGTATCACTGCTGGAGTGAAGATTTCTCTTGTGAATGATGAACTCGCATTTGTTGTAAGAATAGATGCCGAAGTGCTGACTCTCGAAATTACTGGACCTAATTGAGCAGATGAATATCTTCTTGCAAGAGCTTTTGAATAAGGTTTAGTGATTGGTCCAAACGACTCAATTGAGTCACTGTCCTCGTTACTGCTATTGTCTTCGTCTACTCTTTCTTCTCCTTCTTGCTCTTCTCCTAACACTGTAGAATAACTCTCTTGGGTCTGAGAGGTTATCAAAGGTTCTTGTTCATTGACAGAATCGCTAGATTTATTCGCTTGCCAAGGTCTTGTTGGCATTTCAAATCCTAATTTTGTTAAAATAAAATCACCAATTTCCAAACCAATGTCTCTTTTCTTCTTAAATCTTGGACAAGGTTCTTCAAGGAATAAAAATCCCATAGCTAAACTAAATAAGAGAAAAATTGCAACCACGATATTGGATAATGCGTAAGGAAATCTATTAAGGAAACGTTCATATAAATTATCATTCTCGCTGATACCACCCAGTACTCTCAAGAAAAAAGTACCGATAAATGCAGTTCCATCTTCAGTAGGATTTTTTGGTCTAGTTAAATATTTTGATCCCCCAATCATTGGACCTATGACAGCACCCACATTCCATAATAGCGGTAATGTGGAAAATGCAATACCTTGATGTCTTCTTTCAGTTGCGATTTCTCCAATCGAAGTTCTCAAAACGGAAATGTTCCCATTTAAAGTACCCATCAAAGATCTAGCAAATATTGCAACATAATAATTTGGAGAAAATCCAAATATCAACATCGATAAAGCAGTTCCTGCTAAACCCGTCATCAAAATTTTCTTTCTTCCAACTTTATCAGAAGCTCTTGCCCATTGAACACAGAATAAAAATTGGGCAAATGCAAATGAAGCCGCTAAATAACCTGAATAGGTCGCAATATCGGCGGGAGTATTTGCAATTCCAAAATCTCTAATCATAAAATAAACATATGGAAAAAGTGATGTAAACGCAATTGGTTCTGAGAATCGTATAAGACTCAATACTACCATTTGCCATACCGGGAATCCTCTCATTTGCTCACGAAACGTAAGCTTCTGCTTTGGTTGAGACATTTCTTTTGCTCTTTGTAGATGAAGAGAGTTGTATTCTAATGAAAGAAAAAAAGTAGTGACTAAATTGAAATTTATTGATAAGGAAATATGTCGTATATTATAATCATTAAAATTTTTGTTTAAACGTAAAACTGGAGATGAGTCAGTCAGTTGAAACTTGTATTACGTCAATTGAATTAATAAGCAGCGAATTTTTTTTGCCTAGCACGGAATCAATTTCTATTGTTGTTCAATTAAGCCCTAGTTATCTTGATTACAATGGCTGATATCTTTAGTGTGCGCGAAAAGCAACTAACTTTTGTTTTGGTGAGCTAAATACAAATCTTGCATTAATAAAGCTGCTACTTTTTGCTTGTGCAAGAATTAGCGAATTTTTCAGGTCCTTCATCTGGAACTTTTTGTGGGGGTTTCTAAATACCTTAATTTTAAATCGAATTACATTATCAAAACTATCAAAAATGACTTAGAAATCAGTGATTTTATTGAAATATTTGATATACATAGCTCGTTCAGTTGAAGAGTCTAGTATCTGATTTTTTTTGAAATGGTTCAACCCCATAAGCTGTTCTTGTTTGAACATTTTGAGAATTTTCTGGTTTTTGTTTACACTTTAGAATCTACAGTTTTATGAGTGTGACCCTTTTATATGTTTTGTTATTGTCACTGAACTATTTTATATTTTGTTATATGTTTTCTTTGTATAATTAATCAATTTACTTACTTATTTATCTTATATTATTTATACCAGATTAATATAATCTTATTATTTAGATCACGACTTAGAGGATAATAGAGATCCTGTTGATACTACTTAATAAGACCTATTTAATTAACTATAACTATATAAGCTAGTAAGTTAAGTAACGAGGTACCACACAAAGACAAAGCCACACTCTTCGGACCGAGATTCCAGTTTTTCACAGTTCCATTCGGCAAACTCCAGTGTACCATTGATACGAAACCTAAGTCCTCGGTAGCTGAACCGCAACAAAGGCCAGTTTTGCTATCAATATTGTGGATAATTTTGTCATTTCGCCTTGGTGAAGGTCCTTGGTTTGATTTGTAGCATTTCTTGGTATGTTTTTACGATACTCCATTTTTTGTACCCGTTTTTGTGTCCAGAAATTTCATCTTGGGATTTTTTCTGGAGTCAATTCAACACAAAAGGACCCTATCATCAGGCGTAATCTGAATTACTTCTCTAATGTTGACGTAAGTTGTAGGTCTTGTCAGCTGGTATAGTAGGGCTATGAACCTGACGGGATTTAGAAACTGGTATATTATCCATCCTTACATCGACAGGTCAATTAAAATGAATGCCTACTCTGCCGCTTTTATCGTATTAACGACCACTTTTGAATTACATGAACAGAACCGCCATGCATCAGACACTTTCACTAGCACTTGGTGCATGTCGATATGAAATTTTCAAGTAGAATAACTGGTATATGCTTCTCTACGCCTAATTTTAGAACTCCCTTTTTTGCTAAATTTAAAATATCAAAATTTGAAGATAAAATACATAGAGCATCATAAAACGATTTGGTCGATCTCGTTGTATATCAAGATGAATAGTTCCTTCTTGAGGATATTCTACTTGTATCGAGTGACTAATAGATTTCTTGAGACCAAGAGAAAGTTGAGTGCACAGCGTCTAACGGAATGCGGATAAAATTACATTTCAAATACATCAATAATAGGGAGCTACCACTAATATTTGGAACAAGTAAATTTTAACTCAACATTGCTGTCGGTTTGGTGGGTACATTTGTCTGTTAGCTTTCTCTTAATTATATATTTGCCAAATTGGATGCTTATTAAATTCACTAAGAAGATGTTAACTCTCCTAGAGTCTCTGTTTCTGTTGACATGGCTGTCATATGAATGGTTTTTTTAATGGTTGAAATCACCTGCTAGTATCAACTGCATATTAAGTATATTAACACAGAAAAGCTTCTTTAAGAACGTAGAAGGTCATGGAAATTCACATTAATCTAGGCTTCTGGGGTTATATATACTGTTCAATGGACTAATTTGTAGTACGATTTGTTCTTATGTACTCGATTCCTTCGAAGTTGAACCAAACAATTTAAATTTTTCGTAATCAGGCAATCTATTTTTGGCATCATCCTTGCCCAGTTACGATGTCCAAATTTAAATTTAAAAATGAGTGAGTTTGTTTCATGTATTAATGAATTAGAAAATATTAAACTCTTTGATAGATTTCAATGTTTTTTGATTTAAATTTGATTGTTGCATATGGTCGCACAATGGTTGCAAGAGGTTGCAACCATTGTGCGACTTTTCTCGATTTGATTTAATTTGCAATGAGCAAATCAAATAAAATAAAATCACCAGTTGGAATCCCTTAAACAAAATCTGCAAAGTAACCTAAAACCATTAGTACTGAAAAAAAGAAGCCCTACATCTAATTGGTCATTGTTTTAAGCTCAACTAAATCTGCAAAACAACCTAAAACCACTAGTACTAAAAAAGAGGCCCTGCATCTAAATGATCATTGTTTTAGGCTAAATTACGAAAAAGAAGAAGCCCTACATCTAACATATCATTTTTAAAGCAAGTTTTCAAGTGTATACTTTCTGTCATCTAACTGGACTTTAACATGACTTGCAATTGAATATATAATGCGAGAAAGAATCCTTCCCAGTGGTTAACTTCCACAATTGTTGTTACAACAATAAGAATGTTAACTATATTTCTACTTTTTACTTTATTGCAAATTTGTTCATCAGCAGAAGTCGAAGGTATATTCACCAATTTGAACTCGATTACCTTCGATGATATCGGGAATTTTGGTTATCCTAATCCAAATTTTCCGGATTGGATTGTTGAAGCTTCCTGGGAAATTGATGGTTCAAAGGTACAATCCGGAGACACATTTAAATTGGTAATGCCCTGTGTTTTCAAGGTGACTAGCTATGAAGAACCAATAATCTTGCGTGTGGGTAATACGGATTATGCTAAATGCACTCCAACTCACGGAGAGGTATATCTTGACTACTCTACATTGGATTGTGTAGTTGGTGTTGCTGTTACCGGCACCACCCAAGCTTCGGGTCAAGTTGAATTTCCTGTTACTTTTAACATTGGAGGAACAGCAGGAAGTGTCGATCTTCATTGCGCGAACGCTTTCACTGAAGGAGAAAATGCAATAACCTTTTATGATGGTCTGAATATCTTAACTGCTACAGCGACATTTGAAGGAGGAACTCTAGCACCACCAGATGAAATAGTCTTTAACATTAGAGAGATTTCCATCACTTATGAACAAGCTCATAACCTTGTTGCTGGAGAATGTGCCAATGGTTATAAATCGGGAACGTTGGGAATGATCCTATTAACTACAGGTGCAGAATTCCGTTGTGACCGTATCCATGCTGCAATATCTGATATGTTTAGTGCTTGGTACACTCCTCAAAGTGCCTTTGATCATACATTTGATATTAGTTGCTCAGCAACAGAATTAATTGTCAATTATGAAAACGTACCTGCGGGATTCAGGCCTTTTATTGATGCAATCTTGATGCCACCATACGAGGAGAAATATAATACCATGACTTATGTTAATACTTATACTTGCGAGGGCTCCGATGAAGAAATAGACAATCTGGTTACTTTAAGATGGGAAATGATTGATGATTCATTACCACCTTCGGGTGAAGGGTATGAACGGGTTGTTGTAACTGTTACTGGGACAGATCTGGTTACGAAACTTTACACTCTTCCCCATGAAGAAGGGCAGCCCACAATGACAATCGTTGTAGAAGTACCTATTCCAACTGTGACAATAACTTCTGAATATTGTGGCCCAACTGAGTTTTGTACCCTTTCCTTCATTGCGGAACCAGGTGAAACTGCCACGGTTGTTTGTTTCACTCCAGATGGTTGTGAATCGACTACAGTTGAAGAAACCACGCTGGGTGAATCTACTCCTGCTGAGGAGACTACTACTGAAGAACCTGAGTCAACTACTGAGGAACCTGAGTCAACTACTGAGGAACCTGAGTCAACTACTGAAGAACCTGAGTCAACTACTGAGGAACCTGAGTCAACTACTGAAGAACCTGAGTCAACTACTGAAGAACCTGAGTCAACTACTGAAGAATCTAAGTCGACTACTGAACAACTTGAATTTACAACAGAGGAAGAAAGCACTTCTTCAGAATCCGCACCTACACCATCCGAGGAACCTACAACTGAAGAACTGGTTTGGTCAACAATTGAAGAATCTACATCCCATGAACCTGATTCTACTTCTAAAGATGACTCAACAACATTAGAAGAAAGTACATCTGAAGAGTTATCAACCTCAGCGGCAGAAGTTACTTCTGAACAATCTACATCTGAAAACCTTGAACTGATATCCGTGACAGAACCTTTACTGGAATCCACACTTGCCGAAACCTCTACTCATGAAGAAGAAAAATCTGAGGAACCCCAATCTACCCCACACGCACCAGAATCTACTACACAAGAGTTAGAATCGACACCAGTGGCTGAAACAAGTGTACCTTGGCCAAAGGAATCTTGTGATGAAGAATCAGAATTTACTTCAGTTGAAGAAACAACTCTTGACACTAGATTTACTACAAGGAAAGTAACTACCACTAAAACAGATACAACGACAACTAAAACCCTTCCAGTTTGCTCAGGAACGTCGACAGGTTTACTGCCATGCGCTAAACCAACTGAAGAACATTCCGAATCAAAACCTGAAGAACATCCAGAAACTGAAATCATAGTCGCAACTATAACTTTAATTGATGGCGGATCCCAAATGGATGCTGTCTCACTGATTTTTATCATGATTTCTCTCTTATTGCTCTTGATCTGAGAGAGATGTGCAAATGATTTGCCGCATGCTGATGCATGTATGGGTATGATTTCACTATATATTTTCTCTATGAATAGTTTTACTAATTATTTCAAATTTGTTTCTCTTCAACTGAGGTCAGTTTCCATATTTCAGAAAAGAAATTAAAATTCCCGTGAAGTTCACTTCATTTTTGTTTATTAACTTTTCCTGTGATTACCTTCTAAGTTGAGTTTGTTTACAACCTCATTTGTCTGCCATGCTTAATCTATATTTTCAATTTTGAATTATCTTTTCAATGGGCACTCATACAGAGAATATCAAACTTCATTCGTTTCACCCTGATCTTCTTCCTCATAATCTTTCATATAGAAAGTTTGAATAACCATTACCCAAGCTAAAAGTGATAAGAAAAACCAAGATAACCATCCTACGCTATATCTTTCACCAAATGACATAAGATATCCCCACAAAATTGGCCCTATGAATCTTGACAATGAATTCAGACTCAATGCCGCACCATTGATGAATGCTCTATGTTCCTCAGGAGCAGCTCTATGAACCAAAATCAACACATTAGGCCATCCTACTGCCCATGCAATAGAAACAAAGCAACAGAGCATGTACAATAATGCTTTGGTTAACCATGGAGCAAAAATAGGATTATATTCGTGACTTGTGAAGATCAAATATGGTAATAATCCGTAAACTATTGGGAATACTATTCCTGAAAATCGCAAAAGATTTAAAGTTTTGAAATTACGTTCAAGAACAGGGAAAAGAAACATCACACCAAGAGCACCAGTTAACCCTGTAGTAGAAAGTAACTTGCCGATCGATTCAGAACTATAACCAAACCCACCAATAATTTTGAAAGGAAATTCTAATTTATCTGCAAGCAATTGACCAGCAAGCAACACAGGGAGAAACTCGCTGAAAATAACATTATGGAAAGCAATGAGAAAATTTGCTATCATTATCTGGATGACTTCAGGGGTGAAAACTTCTTTTGAAAAGATTTTGCTACCTTTGTTTGTACGAGCAGATCCTGAAGTGGAGACTCTAGAGTGGGTTGGAACCAATTCATTCGAAGACGATCTAGATAATTTCTTTGGATTTTGACCAAAAGATCCGACTGACATTGTTTCATCACTTACATCGCCTGCACTGTTCTCGCTTATTGTCGAATACAATTTTTGGCAGTCAGAAGCCATCAAAGGTACCTGTTCCTCGAGTTCTTTTCCTTTTTTCCAAGGTCTAGTAGGCATATCGAATCCTAGTTTTCTTAGAATGAAATCACCAATTTCCAAACCAATGTCTCTTCTATTTTTAAATCTCTCGCTTGGTTCTTCGAGAAACAAGAAACCCATTACCATACTAAAAAGCAAAAAAGTTGAAACAACTATGCTTGATAACGCATAAGGAAATCTATCAAGGAAACGTTCATATAAATTATCATTCTTGCTGACAGCATCCTGGACTCTCAAGAAAAAAGTACCGATAAATGCATTTCCCTCTGCAGAAGTGTTCTTTGGTCTAGTTAAATACTTTGAACCACCAATCATTGGACCAACAACAGCTCCGATATTCCATAAAAGGGGTAAAGTGGAAAATGCAATACCTTGATGTCTTCTTTCAGTTGCGATTTCTCCAATCGAAGTTCTCAAAACGGAAATGTTCCCATTTAAAGTACCCATTAACGATCTTGCAAAAAGGGCAACATAGAAATTTGGAGAGAATCCGAAGATAACATTCGAAAAGGCACACCCCGCCAAACCCAACATTAAAATTCTCTTTCTTCCAACTTTATCAGAAGCTCTTCCCCACTGGAGACAAAAAAAGAATTGGAACAATGCGAAGGAAGCAGCTAGATAACCTGAATAGGTGGCAATATCAGCCGGAGTTTTAGCAATGTTAAAATCTCGTATCATAAAATAAATATAAGGGAAAGGAGATGAAAATGCAATTGGTTCTGAAAATCGTATGAGACTCAATACTACCATTTGCCAAACAGGAAATCCTTTCATTTGCTCACGAAATGTAAGCTTTGTTGTCAGCACCATTATGTCTACTGAATTTATTAATAAGAGAGCTTAGATTTTTCTACATGAAGAATTTTCAATTGAATGAAGGGAAGAGATGCTTTATAAGTATTTCCACCATATTCAGATGTGCATAATTAATTAAATTTTATTGTGTTGCTAATAAACGAAAAAATAATTAAAATTGCGAATAAATTGCAAATAATTTAATTGTCCCTAATCAGAGCAGCCACAACTTTAGGTTGGACCCTGGTTTTAGTTCATTGATACCAAATGGTTCTTATATACATTGTTATTGAATTATGAGTCATCCCACCTTGCAATAAAGTTTATTATTCACTTAGGTGAATATTTAATAACCTGGTTGGTGGAAACATTGAGAACCATCAACAGGATATTTCCCCAGATTTATTTTCGCTACTTTAATTATTAAATGATCAGGTATTTTTCTTTTTTTTTACGGTGTTATGTATGGAAGATTGTAACTTGAATTAAATTTGAATGAAGTAAAACACAAAACAATTATGATACACAGAAACAAGATGGCAGAATACCCCTTTCTAGGAGTGGTACTAAGTGAAGTTGCGAAGAGTCGGTATCGTCTTCGACGCTTTTCCTTGAGGTTTTTTTGGGGTTTTTGTGTATATATTGGCACTATGTCACGTCAACCCAATCAACCTCCTTTATTTTTATTCCACTAAAGAATTCTCTTTTCAATTGCATTAAATAAATCAGATCATATATTTCACAATATTTAGGAATGAATAATGCAATACGTATACTTCAATTTAGTTGTCTTTAGCACTTTTCATTGTTAGCACAAATCTTTCAAATTCTTAAAAAATATTTTCAAGTTTTCCTTCTAAAAGCAACAGAATTCTATACTTTTTCCATTTTCCTTAGTACAAAGCTTCTGAAACAAAGAATGCTTTAGCGAATAGGTTGTTGACTGAATTATACCAAAAGAATCTCGATGGAAACGTTTATCAACAAACATATGATATAATCTGATAGAATATTTTATCGTGAAAAATTGCCCGCTTGGCCAAGTGGTAAGGCGCTCCACTCGTAATGGAGCGATCGCCGGTTCGATTCCGGCAGTGGGCAAGTTTTCTAAACTTTTTAAAAGTTGGTTTAAAACTGAACTTTAATTATCATAGTTTTTTTTCATAATAACTAGAATATTTAATTAAACCTATTTAGCGTTGCCAGGAGGTGGAGGCGGAGGTGCAGGGCTTTCTGTAGAACTTCTGTTTTGGATTTCTTGAACATCCTGTTCCTTTGATTTAGCCAATTCTTCATTCATGTAATCGTTCAATCCGTCGAAGGCAGTAAGATTAACATGGTGCTTCTTCTTTCTTCCAGCCCCCAATTTTGGGCTTGATGGAGCTTGCAGTTTTGTCGTAGGCATAACTGAGGATGGGACAGGGTTGATTATATTTTCCGAAATAGCAGGAGGAGGTGGAGGTGGTGTTACGTAACTTGAAGCTTGCGGTTGATTCTTTTGATTTGTATCATAAATAAAGCTTTGATCAGCTTCAAAGAGAACATCGTCGACAACAGGGTCATTTTCAAACTTACCAATCACTTCAGGAATTCTATGTAAAAATCCGTATCCAACATCACATCCAAGAATTCCTCTATGATGACCTGTACCCCAATTACGGTTTAAGTTGACTGTAACGGGGCGTAGTATGTCATAATCATGATTATACACATAAAGAGTCATTGGAACATTATCCTCCTTGGTAACGGAAGAATACTGATTATAGTAGTTTAAGATAGTTTTCGTAAGTAACGATTCACCCCCTCTGGATAAAAGACCTTTGCTTTCAGAATCACCAGGCATAGCAGAGTCGCATCCTATTATATAATCTGAAGATGGTACCAATTGAGATACAAAAGCTGGCGATCCTTGATGGGTAGTTAAAATTCTCCAAACGTAGGTAGCAGTATTCAAATGCTGCGATTGCACCGTTAATCCAATTTGCTTGAACCGATTAACAAACAATTGCAGAATGGTTGTTTTCTCATTGGTCAATGTCTCAGAATATGGTTCAAGTGGTAAAGTAATTTGCCTAATTATACCCCCTTTCGCACTCCATACATCTATAACTAGTTCCAGTTCATGTTTAGCTAATGTTTCAATCTCCTGAAGTAACAAGTCGTAATTGATTGCACCTGCTTGTTCTGAAGTTGCTGCTCCTCCATAATTAATCGTGCCATCATCATTGATATTATATGAATACGAAGATAACGCAGGATTAAGCATTGGCAATTCATGGTTATTTACTTTGATGATGTAGTCAAACCAAGCTTCGATTCCATGTGAATGGGCAGTTGAATGTGGAACAACATGTAATACTCTTAGACCATACCCTTTGTTATTCATTTGGTTGGCATTTTTAAAATATGAGTCATTGATTGAAGAATCATCGTTTACCGGATTACCTTCCAATCGATCAACAAGTTTCTTTGCAAAGGTAAACATCTCGAACGGAATGATGGGGTATTTTACAATGGTTGTTTGACATGTGTTTGCAAGGTTTTTTTACTGACTTTGTGGGCGACACTCAGCCGCTGCGCTACCAACTATTCTTAGATAATACAACGTGGATCCAATTAAATGACATAGTATATTTTTGCGATTTATTATAAAAACATTTCATGTATCAAAAATAATATTACGATAGTATTTAAAAGATATAACAATATATAATTCGAAAAAAGAGCTAAATAGCATTGAGTGCAGCAGCAGCGAAAGCCAAGGACCAAGTTCGACTTAGTCCATTGTCCAAGTGTTCATAGTTAAATTCTTCCGACGAGAAGAAATTATATGAAAAATCTGGATCAAACAACGCTTGATTAAGCCTTAAGATTCCTATCCACGTAGGATCTACACTCTCGATAATTGGTTCAATCTTTGCTTCCCATTCTTCTTGGACATACGTGGCTAATCTAATCGAAGCACTGGCTGCAGTAATCGGAAGCATGTGAATTCCATGGATATATTCCGTTTTTAAACCAAAATAAGTGGCGTAATCAAGCTTGTTTTCAAAGAGAATACCACAGACCTTGTTTGGTAAAATCTCTTGCGGTTGAATGGTGTTGTTCAGACTGAAGTAGTAATACTGATTAAATGATCTTTTCATCACGGCCAACATTAATCCGCCCCTTGCTTCCATGGAATAATCACCAATGGTCCTTCCCCAGAGTCTCATTCCATATGCAAAATGTATATCTTCGGTACTTGACTCTTGATCCTTACCATCAGCACTTTCATAAAGCCCTTTGGACCAAGAGTTACCTTGGAACCAGTCAAACAGTCTAAAGACTGGGAAATAGGGATCGTCTTCAGATGGATTTGCAACATCTCTAGCTAACGCATTAACCCATTCACTATGCTCCTCAGCCCATGATCCTCCGAGGCTCTGGTCCACATAACCAATAATAGCGGCTGCATGAATCAAATATCCATAGTGGAAATGATGGTCATTATAGAAACAGGCACCATAGTCCTCATCATTATTCGCGATACCCTTACAAGCAGCAATTCCTCCATACGTTGTATCGTATATGAATCCCAAGGGCTGATCATTCCTGAAGTAAATTTCAAATGCATCTTTGAGACGACCCAAAAATTCCTCTGCAACCTCTCTATTCTTGAGAATATCAAAAACAATTAAAAGGATGTTTGCATACTTATCAAGAAGCTTTCCAGTAAAATAATTGGAGCGTGTTTCCCTTACCATATTTTCGATATTTACCTCAATCTCTTTATTAGCAACACTAGCAATCAATCGTAATTGTTCAGAGGAGTATTCCAAAGATGAATTGATATTTGGTGTCCATGGTAAAAATCCTATGTCTCTTTCTATAGTTTCGATGAAACTCAACTGATATGTCAAGAATCCTTCCATTGGGCCTTTAGCGGGTGACTGTACTTGAATTCCAGTATTTTTCTCTCTTGTTTCTTCGTTTAACGATTCTAAATGATGAGGGAGTGCAAAGATAATTGGGCTTTCAGCACTAGACAGTCCTCTGGTTTCAAAATTTATCAGGTATTGGGCCGTCTCACAGTTTACTTGTCCTTCCACATAAGCATTCGTCACATACATTCCTGCTGATATATCATAATACGCTTCGCTTTCAACTTCCTGCGGAGCAATTGCCAATTGGACTATTAAACCGTCAACAGCTTTAGTAGCCGTGATATTATCATTCACCACATTCAAGTCAAATGCGGCGTCAGGTTCTGGCAAAGTTATATACAATAACCATTCTGAGTCATCTTGTCTTATAGCCCTGTATTTCAAAAGGGTACTTGTCAAAGTTTGTGAATTCTCTTTGATCAATGCCCTCAATTGGGCTCTCTCGCACAAAAGAGTGAGAAGCAAATTTCCATGATATATACCTGTCACAAAACCAGCTCCTTGAACTAAAGGAAATTCTATGAAGCGATCTTCATCTGTAGGATCTCTCAACGTCATCAAGGCAGATAAACTTCTCATATTTGTCACTTCCATAGCTGCTGAACTACTACCAAAAGAAGCTGCTGAAAACATCCACTCCGGAATTAAGATGGGATTAATATAAAAGTCATAATAATTAGTGGGTTGAACATGTGACCCGAATACTCTCCTTGTCAAATCAGTATGCATGATACCGACACCATTTTGTTCCTTCACCCAAAACAAATTGTAAGGATACGTCCAAACCGTATGATTTTGATTTCCCAAGAACAAATTTGAGTAAAACTTATTTGTACCAATAGGACGACCAACATTGTTAACACCATCTGGGAGTGATAATGGGTGGGGCTCTTGTGGGAACACTAAGGGAGGGGGGGAAGTGGATATAATATTGAATAAGTTCTCGCTGTAACAGAAGGGTTCTTCAGGTAATAGCTCTTCAAGTTCTTCAACTAGATCTTCTTCGGGGGTTTCTGTTTCTTCAGTTAATTCAGATGTTTCTTCGGTCACATCAGATGTTTCTTCGGTCACATCAGATGTTTCTTCGGTCACATCAGATGTTTCTTCGGTCACATCAGATGTTTCTTCGGTCACATCAGATGTTTCTTCGGTCACATCAGATGTTTCTTCGGTCACATCAGATGTTTCTTCGGTCACATCAGATGTTTCTTCGGTTAAAACTGAGATTTCTTCAGCTTCACTAGTCAATGATTGTTCAGATTCTTGACTAACTGGCTCCTCTGCTTCTGTTGTGGATTCAGGCACATTCAGTTCTTCTGAGCCATCCAATCCACCAGATATCGTTGGCGCACCCTGTACAGACTCAAACATTGTGGTTTCCTCGAAAGATTCAACTGGGAGTTGTAAAACAGAAGCTGAAGAATTTCCACTTCTTCCTGAATTAGCTGACAACCTTGTACCAAGAGTAACGGGGTCCGAGATTGTTTCAACATCAATCGTAACTGAAATTGCCTGACTTACAATCGCTTGACTTGTCACACGGGGTTGTTCTGTCGTTAATAATTCTGCACTCGTAGATGTTGGTTCCCAAATCGTTGATTGCGTAGTGGTTGCAGAATAAATGATTTCGGAAGTAGTTTCCGCTGTCGCAGCAAGTTGCAAAAGGGCAGCCAAGGAAGAGCTTAAACTCGCTGATTGGTTTGCGGCATTGGTTGTCTCAGTTGCATCGGGATAGACAAAGACAACTTGAATTCCGGTGGTCAATCCTTTTGGGTTACCAGATAATATGTTAGCTGCTTGTTGTTTCAAATCTGGTGGTGAAGCATACTTTGTGTGAGTGACAATGACAGTTTCTTGAGATTCTTCTGAAACAACCAATTTTAATGATAATACCAAAATTGATAGGAGATTAATCCAATTCTTCATTTTTAGTTGGTATGTTCCGGTAAAGTGTTAATTGCGATTGCAAATAACGCTCTCAGAAGAAGATTATGCACATTTTTATATAAAAAGCATGAGGAAAGGTTATTTGCCAAGGTGAGAAATGAAAATCTGGCCAAGATTAAACCATCTGAGCATTATTGCAAACTTTTATTTCTATCTTCTTGAGTTAGACATTCAACAGGAAATTCTTGTTAACTCAAATATTCGCTTCGCAACCTCACCAAACCAAAGTTTATGCTTTTCATTTTTTTCTCTTCGCTCAAAAAATCTCGTGGAGCCAGCCATTTCTGGACATTCACGTTCTTGGCTAAACTATAAAATGTTAGTTTTGACCTTCATCAAGCTATCAGATGATTAATAAGCCCAGAATATAGAAATCGAATCTCGATCCTGTCGACAGCTCTAGCTAATATTCATGACAATCAATGCAAAGATTTTGTATTTTTTGTTCTGTAATATTTTGTAAAATATCTGACAATTAACTTGGTGATAGGTCTCTTATCTAGGTATTACCACAGAACTTGCCACGATCAACCAACATTAGATTCAGATTTGTTTAAAAATGACAATCCTCATGTTAAGAAACACGACCGAAGTAAATGTTGATCAAATAATTTTTGCCCAATTTGTTGTAAATATCCACTGTATAGAAGCTCTTTTTCGCTGATAAAGTCAATTGATATTCTTGGAACTATTGAAAAAAAATCCTTCTGCTCATCGTATGACCAACTCCCGTGAGAAGAAACTGCTTTGAGTCTTTGTTGGTATTGGGGTTATTTTGTTTCCTTTGCCCAAAGAATGAACACTTACATCAAAAAAATCTAATGGAATATACCTTTGGTTTGTGGTTCTAACAAAAATAGACACACTGTATGCACTCAGCTTTGGCCATAAATCTCTTGTATTATTTGTCTTCTTTGGTCCTTGGTAGGTCAATTAGCCAGGAATTTTTCATGTTTTTTCTTTTCTTTGGGACAATAATTAAATTCTTCGCATTGCCTATTTTGCTTTAGGCGACTTTGGTCCGAAAGAGGAAATGGAGATCTTAAATTTTCTTGGTAATTACGATAATATAGTCTTCATTTTTTCTGTTAGATCGAGAATTACCAAAAGGATCTCGTATTTATAATTATCTCTTGGAAGTAATATGCTGTTGAATATTGTTGTTTTAGGTGCTGGTGTCATCGGATTAACGACAGCCTTGGATTTGAAGCAATGGAATCCTAAGTTAAACATCACAATTGCCGCAAATCATTTCCCTGGTGACATTGATAGATCTTACACCTCACCATTTGCGGGGGCTAACTGGCAATCGTTTGCAACTCATGAAGATGTTAAGCTTCAAGAAATCGACAAATCAGCATATAAGAAGTTTATGCATTTGGCAGCCGCTGATCCAAAAGCTGGAATATGGATCAAAGATAATGTTTCGTATTTCACCGAGTATGAATTGGCAAAGAGAGACGGTTCGATCGAAGATTTAATTCCTTGGTATAAAGACTATGTCCATGATTTTGAAATCATTGAAAAAAAGGATTTGCCTAAAGGCATAGCATTTGGTTACAGATTTAAAGGAGTGGTGATTTCCGTTCCAACATACCTAGACTACTTGTTCAAACAAAACCTCGCAATTGGGAATACAATCAAGCGCACGGAAAGAATTCAACATATTGAAGATGCCAGGTTAATACATTCATCAGGTAAGCCTGCTGATTATGTTATCAACGCGACTGGTTTAATGGCAACATCAATAGCTGGTGTTGTTGACGCAAATCGCACTTTTCCTGTAAGAGGACAAGTCTTGCTTGTTAAGAATAATGCAAGAATACAATTGTGCGTTGAGGGTTTTCCTAGTTTTGAAAATGAAATGCTTTATATGATGCCAAGAGTGGAAGGAGGAACTATCATTGGAGGATGCTTTATCAAGGACAGCTTTAATTTCGAGGAAGATAAAGAATTGACCAAGCGGATTATCTCTAGAGCTGTTACTTTTGCCCCTGAGTTGGTTGATCCTAACTTTAAGAATAATCCGTCTCTGATTGAGATAGTAAAGGTGAATGTCGGGCTTAGACCATTCCGGGATGGAGGAGCTCGAATTGAACTCGACAAGAATCACACCTGGCTTATTCACAACTATGGTGCGGGTGGTGGAGGTTATCAAGGAAGCTATGGTTTGAGCAGAAAAGTAATAGATATTTTGAACAAACAATTATCCTTGAAAGCGAAGCTATAGAAAACTAAAGTGCATCTTGGCTGAATGCTCTATTTCAGGACAGTAATCATTTAGGTTATCATAATCCTCTCTCGGCCCCCTAATAATATTGTTAGTAAATAGGAATATCCTGCATATAATTATCTCTAGTAGCGTTTTGCTTCCATAAATATGAAAAAAAAATTTTCGTTAACAAATTACACTATGATGTTGTAGTAATTGTCTTAACTTAACATAATAATAGAAGCAGAATGAGAGCATCTCAAATCTTAAACTTCCAAAGCACAGTTGCTACTAACTTGAGGAGACCATGGCAAACATTTAGAGATGGACAACTCTGGTATGGTTTTTCTAAAACTGGTTCCAAGAGACATGCCTTAACAACAAAGCAAGGTAACAAACATTACTATAAGGGTACCGGTTCCTCTGGTATTGGTAAGTTGAATTCAAATGGTAGATATATTGTCAACTGGGAAAAAGTAAGAACTTATGTTGTACCTGCTAGTTTGAATTCCACCAATTTGAAGGCTCTTGTTTCTCCAAGAACCCCAGAAATCAAACAAAGACTTGAGGGATATGAAGATAATTGGAAGAGTCCAGAATTTACCTTGGATAGTATAGTGGATTTTGTTGAGAATGGAGAGAACTACAGTCACCAAGACCTTGAAAAGCAAGACTATCTTGAAAAGTACGTTAGCTCAAAACTCCGTAAACAACAAGACTCTATCAATGAAAATTAAAAATTAATCTCCATTTAACAGGTTGCTAGCAAACACAATGTCCCACTGTAACAATAGTTAATGATGTTGAATAAGGCTCCATTTCTGTACATAGTTAATAGATATGCCATTTTGGTGAAAAATTTGTATGTAAATCCGGTTGTCGTATGTCGCGTGATTCACGATCCGAGGGCGAGCGTCTTATTTCTTCGATTTTCGGTCTTCTTAAAATACAAACCTTCCTACTCACTACGATAATCAAAATGAGCAGTATTAGAGATGTTATAGATAATAGAGCTGAAACAGTTTCACCTGTAGCTACAGAAGATACTACACCTATAGAAATTGATGTGGAAATGGAAGATGTACTGACAACTGAGCCAACTGTCAACGATCCCGATGACATGCAAGGAATCGAGAAGCATTCAGAAGATGAGCACCAAGATCAATCCCTTTCCCTACCATTGTCCAAGATTAAGCGGATATTTAAGATGGATCCAGATTATTTAGCAGCTTCTCAAAGTGCGGTATATACTGCTGGTTTGGCTACTGAATTATTTGTTCAATACTTTGTGGAACAAGCAAGTTTGTTGGCCAAGATGGAAAAGAGAAAGAAGATACAATACAAAGACTTTGCTAATGCTGTATCTACCCACGATTCATTGAACTTTTTAAGTGATACTATTCCGAAAACTCAAAGTATTGGCGAGTTAATTCAAAAGAAGAAGGTTAATCTTAAAGAATCGGAACCAAGCGATCAACAAGTTTCAACCAAACCAGTTGCTAATATTTCTGATAATACTCCAAAGAAAGATATTTTAGCCAAAGGTCAACAAACCCTAAACTTTCAACCGGTTCTGGCTCCCAACGAAGTAAGGCCGATTAAGAAGGCCGTGATCCATGACTTGGTTACTATTGACGATGAAACTGATGAGGTGACGAATGTTATATAGTTCCATTAAATAGTTATCTATGTACAATATAAATACTCACCTACTTCTAATACGTAAGATCTCTATTATACTCTTCGTGTCTCTTGACAAAACGATGCTCTCTGGGATCTGTAGATTGTAACACAACTTGATGATATGATACCGAGTGACATCAGGTATAATTCTCCCATAGTTTTGCACTCCAATAATCAAGAACTTGACAAGAGCGATTCTTAATTTATTGTTAGTTTTAAAAGATGATACGCTCTTCGATGATAATAGAACTTGTTTATCTTGTGATTGTTCAGAATGGTGAATTTCCTTTGGTATTAACCCTGAGTGATTTGAAAGGAAGTCCCAAGTTTCCAAGAACTTTCTACCAAAGAAATATTCCTCTTGTAAGCTGTCCTGTGTAAGTATTTCAGTTGCAAACTCCAAGGATTGAATAATCAAACTGGTATCTTCTCTGCTAGTGCTATCTCTTGAAAGGCTGATAGTTGAAATCGTTTCCGTTCCACATATTAACGTAGTTATTAATGGCCAATTGCTAGTAACTAATGGTAAAACCAACTTGAAATTAGTACAAAGCAATGGGAATATTTGCCGAAGCGTTCTGATAATTTGTGATTTCAAAGAATATGATGGTTGTGAAATCAATACAAACCCATAATTAAAAATTTGTTGCAAAATAAAATAGATTTTCTTAGAAAGGACCGATGTCCATGGAGATTCTTGTTCTTTCTCGTTTTCTGACTCATCTTCATCATCAGAATCTGGAAGATTACTCGAAAATGGAGAATCATTTGGTCTTGTAAAATACTCAACGTTGCTATCATAGTTTTCAAACGGATCGATAGCCTTGGCGGTAGATGATATTAATTTCAAAAGCAGTTCCTTATCAGTGATTCCCCATGGCTTGTACAAGGACAGCTTCAGAGGATTAACACCCTCTAGTTTAAGGGTGATATCATAATGTTTTCGAATTTGTTCGATAAGTGATTCAAAAACGATAAAGAAACTCTCAACGATGCTATTATAACCATGGTATGCGTCAAGAATGACAAACATTTCGCTCAAAATGTCATTAAGTTGATTCGATTCTAATAATTGGATACCACAGACCTTGATAATTATAAGTAATATACCTGGGAGCACAGGGGTTAAATTTCCAGAAACTGACATCTGTAAACTAATGCTATTGATTAAATAATCCAGATTGTCCATTATTAAAGCTGTCATTGAGTTTTCATAATATCTCGATAAGATTGATCTTGTTGTATTTTGAGCTTGAACTTGAACCTGCGGAATGTCATTATACGTTAATGCCTGGAGTAAAGTCAAAAGGTAATCCATTAGAAAATCTTCCTGAAATCGAGCCTTATCGATTCTCCCAACAACCGCATCTATGGCGTCTAGTGCTGCATTAAAAGCGACAACACTGGAGTTACTCAATTGATATTGAGAGTTTTCGGTAACTGCCGAAATTAGATCTTCTGCCTTTGTCAATATCAAGTACGATTGCTCGAGATCGCTATCGTGATCTATAAATCCAGCAGAATCGCTACTTTCGTTATCCAAAATTAAAAACTCGTCTGGATCAAAGTAATTATTCGTTTGAATCGGACTGTTGCTACCTCTTAGATAGTTGCTTGCCATCCAAAGGGACATTCCATTGTTTAGTAGTTCATCATCAGAGTTTTTCATTTCAATGACTTCCTCTAAAACATACAATTGGTCACTTGCTTTATTGACTTTTAAAGAAGATAAAAAGGTGATTAACTGCTTTACTTTGATTTCAACAAATCGCGAGCTGATGCCAACAAGAACTTCATTTTCACTGCTAGAAATATCATCCTCGTTCCATTGATTGGCAATTAACTGAAGGTTGTGGATATAGGACTTTGTTCCGATTTTCGTTTTATGTTGTTGTTTAACAATATTTCGTGTGTTTATATAAGAAGGAAGTTCGATTGTGTCAAGTACACTTGTTTGAGAGTCTCCTTGTAATGAAATATTGCCAGGGGAGACTGGAGTGACTGGTGCTTTATGTTCCGCCTCATAACCCTGAATCAAATATTGATGAAGTTGTTTTAAGCATTCTATTCTTAGAAAATTGACCATCTCGATTGATGAAGGGATCCTTCTGGTTAAATCCATAAGCAAAATGAAATGAAATTGTATTGCTATCATATTCCTTGAGACTTTATCATCATCTGTCGAAAGCAAGAGAGAAGGGAGCTTGTTGTTGATAAGGTCTGAAAGCTTGGCACGGACGAGGGTACATAAAGCTGACTCCATGGTCGTTTCTCCGTCTGAACTTGAAAATACGGAATCACTCAAGAGACTTTGTTTTGAAATATCTTCCTTATTGTCATCATGGGAAGATACAAAAATCAAAATGGATAGTATATCAATTGTTAATGGAGCAAAATCCACAAATAACGTGATCAAGGAATATTTTACTATCTTCTTTATAAAGCCAACAACAGAATCATACAAATTCAATTTGGTTTTCCACCTTTGCCTATTTCTTGAATCAAGCAAGATCGATTTGAACATCGGTATTAACGCGAGTTTTAGTTGCTTTGAGGTTGCTTTAATCCACGACGAAGTACGATGATCAGATTCCCGTGTCGAAATCGATATGTTGAAATTATCAGAATTCAACTGACCAGTTTTATTCCATTGAATACTGACATCCTTTAAATCAGTTACTTCAACTATATTCAATTTTGACTTTAGCTCATTATCATTGAAAGAACTAGCAATCAAACCAGATAATAGATTTAGTATGTGAATAATTATTAGATGGTTTATATTTGGGTTCTTATTAATGAAATTGGCTATTGAAGAGACTATTCCGGGTAGAATCTGTGATTGTCTGCTTTGCGAAAGATTACTGGCCAAGTAGGATACGGTTTCAAGCGACTGGATGATTATCTTAACACCTTCTTGTGAATCTGGAGATGTTGATGCTATAATGTCTAACATAACAGAAACTGTGTTGCTTAGAAACAAAAGTCGCTTGTTTTGTTCTGAAGCTTGAAAATACTCTTGATTGACTAAATTGGTGATGGCTGACAAGACATAATTTGCCGAATCTTTGAAGTCTAACGACTTTGAGGCTATTTGAGAAGGACCTGCTTTCATATCTCCAGCCGAGAGATATACAACTAACGGAAACAATTGGTCAACCAACTCATACTTGACGTTGAAGCTCCAGGCATACTGCATCAAGAATCCTAGAACCCTGAGTAAATGCTGAACAATCGAGTCATCCAACTGTGGAAGTCGTAATAAACTTGAAAAAGGAAAGAAAATGTAATCAGCAATGGACTCTGATATGCGATATATCTTAAAGCTATCATGATTTTCTTTTAGATGTGATTGTAAGCAATTGTGTATTGAACTGACAAGTGATGCAATCCTTTTGGTATTCAAGTTAGACACTGAAGCTTCTTGGGAAAGCTGAATGCAAAGAGGTTTTACTTTAATGAATAGCAGTTGTGATAGTAATTCTACATCTTTTGAAAGTGATGAATCTAGAACTTTGGACATTTTTCAGTTTCAATTGGACTTTCAACAATATAGTATAATCCTCCTATTCCCTTGTATGGAATCTTTTTCACTAGTACAATATTTCGGTTGGTACACGATTATGATCAGCTACTTTGTTCTTGGCCCTTCGTTCTTCTAAAATATGATTCTTTTGGAATACGTGAAAACACAGAGAATAATCGATATTAGGTTGTAACTTGAACAAGATGACAACAGTGCAGAGGAATACAAAGTACTTAACTTCAGATTTAAAAGATCTTTGATTATTAGTTGATTTTCCTCATTTTGATTACACATTTTCATTTTGCTTTAGATTATTGATCAACATTCTCATTTTTAGATCACTGCAATTACACCAATTCAATATTTCTGGCCAAGTAAGTAAGGCTGGAACTCAAGCTCCGCCAGAACAGACCTACGAGGAGCAAATGCTTGGGCTCACAAAAGGAGCAAGAGACATGATAGAAGAACATGGAAGTAAAGAGAGTTTCGTGAGAGAAGTTCAACAGCTAAATGGATCTAAACAGATTACGACTACCCCGACAGTTGTTTTGGTAGCATCAGTGAAGGTGAAAGAGAATTCAAGCAGATAGAGAAAAAGAGATTGCCTAACAGAAGCAAAACTCTCAGAGTTCAGAAGAAGGGCAATTCAGTATGAATGCTCTTAAAATCGTCCCTGAACGAGAATTACATATGAATGCAAGAAAGCATTCATGAAACCTTCTCGACGTCTGTAATATCCTTGAGGGCGAACACTTGAGGAATATCTCTTTTATTCTCTTAATATGAGGCATAGCTTGTGTAGATATTACCGGATTATTACAAGCTGCAGCAAAGTAATAATCGTTCTTCTATTTAATTGTTAGAATATTCTCTTAGCAAGTGGTTGATGTTAGTTAACAGTAAGCCATTGCAACTTCCCATTATTCACTTCGGCTTCTCTATATTATGCACACTATGAGGTATTGATAATAACTTATATAAATTAAATCGTTAGTACTGATATTTACTCATATGTGCGTATATTTAGTACCTTTTCTCTCTTGTTCTCAAAGAAAAATTGTCATTTTCTTTCTCTCAGTCTCAGTGAAAAGAGAAAAAATTTTCACTTCAATATTTTATTCTTCTTCTTGATCCTATTATTCAGAAAGAACAGTAATTAATTCAATAAAGTATGTTTGCCAACCATATTATACTTAGATCGCCCCATAGAGGTTGTGTTATATATATCTAATATAACTCGAACACGTTCCTTTTTCATAAAGAGATGCAATTTAGGTGTACGAATCAATGTTTCTATGAGTATGTTTTACCAGACTTTTGAAGGAAGTTTAGAATCTTCTTTCGATGTTAAGTAAGGCTGGTCTATTTCAACCATTTTATGATTGAAATATGGATTTTGTATTGCAAATCTTCAACAGTGCCAAAGATCCATTAGAACGTTGATACCGTGCACCTTTTCTCATTTTTGCTCATGAATCCTTGGTCTTCTAGGACACTCATGTGGCTTTCTTACTTTTATGAAAAAAAGTATGTTTTTACTAACATTTTGACGAAAGAAAATGACTAGAACTTCCGTCTTAGCTGATGCTTTAAACGCTATTAACAATGCTGAAAAAACCGGTAAACGTCAAGTTTTAATCAGACCATCTTCCAAAGTTATCATCAAATTTTTAACTGTTATGCAAAAGCACGGTATGTAAAAGTTTTGAATATCCATTCTTGAGATGTCTAGCTTTGTATTTTTTCATGCCCCGAATTGATAACTGGATGGATTGTCGGTATTTGGTCCCTTTCTGTCTTTTAAGTATTCGGGAGAACAATCTGGAAATGCTTCTTACACGACTTTGATATCACCTTTTCATGGTAGTCAATTATCTTTGGTCGTTTACTTTTCCTTCACATTTTATTTTTTTGCTTTGACATGTATGAATATCAAAATTAGTTTGCTTCAAAATACTAACAATTATCAATTTAGGTTACATTGGTGAATTTGAATACATTGACGATCACAGATCTGGTAAGATTGTTGTTCAATTAAACGGTAGATTAAACAAGTGTGGTGTTATCTCTCCAAGATTCAACGTCAAGATTAACGATATCGAAAGATGGACTGATAACTTATTACCAGCTAGACAATTCGGTTATGTTATCTTAACCACTTCTGCTGGTATTATGGACCACGAAGAAGCCAGAAGAAAGCACGTTTCTGGTAAGATCTTAGGTTTCGTTTATTAAGCGGGGTCTAACTACTTGGTTTGTTTTTTACATTCATATATAATTTTCTTTGTATCATTAGTTTACTTTTAATTGGATAAATTTTTTTGGTGAAAGAACTACGTTTTGTAAATATGTACTGCTTATCTCACACTTGCATGTGTTCGTATGGCTTTTGGAGGCTCAATGGTCTTGCTCTTAAGTCGTAGTCTCACGATTTGGTTATAAAATAGCACCAAATATTTTAATGCGAAAAAAAAATAGTGTGAACAATTCTTACTCTAACCGTTCGGGAGTCTTGCTTTCATGTACTAACCAATGAAGTTCCCAAACTCTCTACTGTTTGTGGCTTCGACGCTATCATGGACACTAAGGGTAGGATGTGTTGCTCATTTAGTGCATGAAAATATCTACGAATTTACGGAAACAAGAGGTGAATCTATGCTACCCACCTTGCACAACCAAAATGATTTTGTTCACACATTCAAAAAGTATAGACTAGGAAGAGGTGTAGAGATGGGAGACATGATTGTAGCAGTGAAACCAAGTGATCCTGAACATAGGGTTTGTAAAAGAATAACAGGAATGCCTGGTGATGTTGTTTTAGTTGATCCTTCATCTTCATCAGAAATTACAAATTCTCCAGCCGAAGTTATACAGAATGATGGATTCAATAAGTATATTCGAATACCTGAAGGTCATGTATGGTGTACTGGTGATAATTTATGTCATTCATTGGATTCAAGGTCATATTCTGTGCTTCCAATGGGGCTCATTACCGGAAAGATTGTTGGAGCTAATTCCATGGATGAAGGAATTATGGGCTTCTTCAATCTTAGACGAATTGTAAATACATTTGTGGATGATAAATGAAATATTGTAAATACATTTGTTGATGATAAATGAAATATCTGTTACTTTTTTATTACACACTATTTATTTACCCCATACATACATACTACATAATATAAAGCATGTTTATGAGAACAATAACTCTCACTTACCCAAAGCACGGTTTTGGGCTAAGTTTCTCAATACACGAACTCCAAAGTAAATACTAGCAACACTCAAGATAGCTGCGTAAAATAAGGTATCAAAAATGGATTGACCCCAGTAGTATTTGACAAAGTTCAATTCGAATCCGAGTATGGTTATTAAGAATGTAACATTATGCAACAATTTAATCCAACTAATTGATTTCCAAGTTGGACCTAATTCTTTTCCAACGTGACGGAACCAAGTACCTAACAAAATAAAAAATAATGTATTTGCAATACCAATAAATGCTACAGGAACAACAGGGTTGACTTCCTTGTCATCTTCTCTAAAGATATGGTGAATCTCTGGCTTAATCCCAAATTTTTCTTTTGGTTTGTAAGTGCTGGTTTGTTGAAATTCTGGAGTTGGGATGAGTTCCACTAACATTCTGTACAAATTCTTGGAGCTTGTTGAATCTGCAATGACGATACGTAAAATAAGTTTTTCCTTGCTCTTCAAGACTTCTGGGAGTAAACTTGCTCTAATTGAAGTATGAATCTTTTCGTTAGAAACGGTTGGAACAAAATGGGTAACTAAACTTGGATCTGAGAAATCAGCCAATGACAATAATACTTGCTCTGGTCTTTTGGTAAGATCCAGAGATTCTAAAGCGATGTCAATGATATCTCTTGGAGAGTCAATAAATAATTGTTTAACCTCCTGTGTCTCAATTTCTCCAAAGGTTACTTTGCTTCTTCCTATCTTGATATAACCTTGTAAACTTGAATATGCCAATACCGTCAAGGCATTGAGCATAAATACAGTGAATATAAACTTCATTACGATCCAATTGACACCGGCTTCTTCCTTTCTTTGCTCGTTTCCTGTGTTTTTTTGGGGGGAGGGGGTTTCCTATGAATGAGATTTGTTCTTTGACGTGTCCCCTAATAACAAGTGAAAAAGAAAAAAAATTCAACCAATCGGTACTATATGCACACCATCGCTTTGTGCAAGTGTGTGCAATCTTCACATTAAGAGAACAACAATCCATCTAAATTGGCCCCTGCGGTTAATTCATTCGTAATAATGTAAAATATTGTAAATATAGTTCCTGCAACCACCTCTAGGATGAGAAATGCTGGTACTAATATCAAACCTAAAATAAAAATTGTTAGCAATAAAACCAATCAAGTCTGCGATGAAAAAAACGTACAAATCAGAAGAAACATTAGAATGAATATAGAACCAATGATTCCCATGATAATTGAAGAGAAAGCAAACATTGTAGACAGATAATTGCTGATGAATCCTGATGTTCCTTGAAATCTATAAAGGTTAAATTCTGTTGCATCAAAAAGCAGTGAAGAGCCCTTTAAATGAAAATTTATATAAATTCTATAAAGATCTCCTATATATCTTTCTACAGCAAATTAGCAGTGTCTCCATTGATAATGTGCGTGTGTGCGTGCGCGTGTATGTATGTGTTTGAAGCTTCCTGGCAAAGATTGCTACCTAATAAGATTTTTATCTTTTGACGTAAATTTTGCAACAACCGCAATTCAAATCGATTGATTGATCGATTGAGCTATCATCTACAACAAAAAAAAAAGAAAAAAATATTCATGTTGGATGCCAAAAGGCTTATCACCACCAACAAAACTTACCAAAGGTCAACCCTATCAAGATATGCAATTTTTATCAGCTAAATCTTTGCTTTATATAAGGGTCATTTTCCTATTGACTATTGTATTTTATTTAATCACAGATCCACAAAGTTTATCTACTGCTGGTTTTGTTGTTCTCATGGGACAGGCCATGCAAGTCCCATTACTTCATTTAACTAGTTCAAATCCAATGTTGGGTGTTGTAGTTATTGGATTTACTTCCATGGCTCTTGGTGATCTTATCCCATTACTTTCAGAAAATTTAGCATATTTTGAATCACTTGTGCCTATTAGATTAGGTGCTTATTTCATTTTGGGTGCATATATTTATTTTGTTCCTACTTCAATGGTAAGTAATAGTTTGATTATAACTTTTGCATTTTTGGAAATTTGGTTCAACTTTCTCATATTTAACAATTTAAGGGATGAAAAATATTATAGAATGAAGAAATTCTTGGAAGAGAATGGAGAAGCTATGCAAAGGGCTCATGATGAACAAGTTAGAGTTGTCGAAGAAGATGATTAAAAATTCTTGTATATAAAGATAAGCAGTATTACAAAAGGTTAAATAATGTATATATACGGTGATTAATGCTAGTTGACAAAGTTCTGTATTGACCAATCTATGCATTCATCAATTTCATTGAAGTCATTGAATCCAATTTGGAGTACATTCACCCCATTTATATTCTTTTCAAAGTCATCATTAGTTTGAAATCTAATAATACTAAGATTAATTATCAAATTAACAAAGATCTCATTTGTAGTTAATTCCAATCCAATTTTAAGAATATTAGATTTGGCATTCTTTACCACTAATTGTATTTCTGAAACCGGTCTTTCAATTGATTTTTGGAAAGGATTTCCTGATTTTGTTTTCAAATTTGTAAATTTATTGGTTTCCAATTTATATTCTATAGTTGAACGGAATTTCTTTAAAATTCGATTGAGAACCTCATTCATATTTCGAAGATTTAATTCGTGTCTCATGTTTCCCAATAATGGTCGCAATATTAACGGGTGAGAATTAGATTGTTTCCATTTGGTTAATGATGTAGGAACCTTTTGTTTCAATTTCAAATTATACTTGTAATAACAACAAAGCATTAGTTTGAGATAATTTAATAATAATTGGCATTTAGTATTATTCATTGACGAGAAGGAGCTAATATTCTGATAATAATTTTGCAATTCTTCTTCGTTCAGTTCATCATAAACTACTGATTCAATCTCAATTATTTCATTATTAATCTCGATGATAATCTTATTCGAAATTATGGAAACGTTATAATTGATCAAAACTTTAGCTTCTCTAGTCAATTGGTAGAATAAATCCTCCTCAAATAAGAAAAACCTTGCTCTTTCAATATCATTAATTATTTTCTGTTGGCTTTTTGAAAAATCAAACTGAAAAACCGATTGACCAGTCAACATAAAATCACCATCTATTTCACTCAAGATCCTAATTCTAATATATTTATAAACTTTCTGAACAATCTTTTTCGAATAAGATGATATAGGATGAAACGAAATCTCTCCAGTCAAACTGTCTTTTCTAAGCAACGCTAATCCTTTGTCATGGAAATTGGAACCCGAATCACCATATCCATATCTAACCCCAATTGCTCTTGCATTAGTCACTGGATCTCTCATACGAAAGAGGACTTCATCGTTGGACAATACTACATTGATCATATTCCAATACCTCCGTTCTTTTAATACTTGTTCATTCAAATTGATACTTGATTGTCGAAATAAATTCGTTACTTTATTCAATGATTCCAATTTCCATCCTTGCCCAATCTTTGTTGAATTTTTATATTGGGAAAAAGTATCGTCGTCTCGATGTCCTTCATCATCCTCTTCTCCATCTTGTGTAGAGAGTCTATCGGCATTGAGTGAACCTGGTTTCACAAATTTGGATAAATGTGGCGACATTGTTGATTTGGTCAAATTGGGTTTTACAGAAGCCATCAAAAGGGAAACAAAATCTAATGATAGTGAAGTTTCATTAAGAGCACTATTTATCTGTTTGGATAGTTCCAATTTTTGTTTATTAAATGTTTCTTGTGGTGCATCTTGAGCAAGTTCTTCTTCTTCGGATGGTGTATTTGTTTCGGATACTAGTATTGCATCTATCTCTTCTGCTGGTTCTATTGGCCCATTCTTCTTTTCGATTTCTTCTCTCAAGGAATCTTCAGTCACATTAAGAAATGATTTTCGTTCAATTAAGATCCTTGGGATGAGTTGTTCTAGACTTAGTTTATCTCTGCAAAATTTGGTTGTTAGTAGAAATTCCTGGAAATTATAACACAAACGATAAGAGATTACATACTCATCGTGAATAAATGGATCAGAGTGACCACCAGTATACTTATCTAACTCTAGATCTATATGAAATCCTTCGCCATTAGCCATTGTCTTTACCTACTCCCACTGAAGGGAAACAAAATCCTATCTGTTAAGATTGTAGATTTTTCATTTTTTTGCTCGGTGATACCAAACAAAGTTTTCTACTTATAAAGGGCAAAGTTTAAATATGATTCACTTATACAAAGAGATCTACTTAAATCTAATCCATAAAATCATCCAAATCGCCTTCCTCAATCGCTTTCAATAATTCGATTTCTTCACTTGGCTCCACTTCTTTATTTATGTTTTCTTTATCATTATCATTAGGATATCTCATAGATTTGACGCTTTCATTATGCAACGACAAACAAAACTTGATTCTTTGATCAAATTCAGCCTGAGGTAATTTAGTCAGATAAACATCCAATAATTCGTTGGATTGCATGTATCCCTTTTGATGATTAATAGTTGCTTCTATAACCCCATCTCTAATTGCTTTTGAAACGATATATTCTGTCAGTTCTTCAGAATCTAAATGCAATTTAATACAAATATCCTTTAGTGAGATTCTAGAATATGATAATGAAATAATTCTAATACCAGTCTTTATAACATTTTGACGTAATCTTGAAACAAGAGTGAAGTTATCATCCTTTTTGAATACAGATTCGTATTTCTTTAAAGCTTCACTGAATAAATTCAAATCACCCAATTTAACAGCTTTAGTAACATAAAAATATGGCTCAAAATTACCGGAATTATTCTTAAAAGTCTTTAATTCTGGGATATCACCCATCAACAACTCAATAACTATGTTCAATTTAGTAGCAGCTTGAACAAATCCGTTTGATAAATGGGTTTGTGGGGCTTTTCTAATTGCAGCAATCACACATTCATGAGCAGTAGAATAGTCTAATTGAATAGCATTTATTCTTGCCAAGTAATAATAGTATCTTGCTACTAATGCATTTCCAGCATTTTCTGGGAATTCTACTTTTTCAACCAAATTGGAAGCTTGACTGATATCATGTGACAACAAGTAGTTTCTTAATAAAAGTGTTACAATCGAAGCTGTAGTTTCAATATCATGTCTTAAAGTAGCAGTTCTTAATCCAGATAATAAATCAGGACGTACTGATTGTAAATCACCTAACAATTCCTTGACTCTGCATACATAAAACCAAACTTTTGCTTGAATAAAATCTAAAGAACGCTTATTGAATGATTTCATTAAATTAATAACAATATCACTCAATTGGTTCAATTCTATTAACTTTTCTTTATCCAAAAGATACACTTGAACAAGAAGATGTACATACAATTCAACTTCTGGGATTATAGATTTATCAACTTCCATTTCATCAGTTTGTTGGCTTTTATCATCGCTTTCTTCCCCAAGTAATTGTAATAAGTACTTTCTTGAAGAATGTTGTTGCGGATATAATCCTTTTATAACAGCTGGTAATACGACATCATTTTGGGCTAATTTTCTTCTCAATGGTCCTAAATCACGAAACACTTTGGAGATGAATCTATTATCGAACGAAGTTGCTGCTTTTCCTAACAAGGAGAAAGATTGCTCAATTTCCTTGATTAATACTTCAGTTTTTGTAGTTGAAGAAGAAACTTCGTCCACATCTTTCATATGAACATCTTCTACTTTATCTTCTGGCATATTGAGTGTAAATTGTATAGTTATTAGAGGTTGCCTAAGTTGTTTTTGCCCTTAGCTTCAGGATTTTTCTTTCAGCTTTTTTTTCCAGTAGATAAATCGCCACCAAACTGAAAACCTTCACTTTGTTTTTGCTTTTTGGGACACGACCTTTTACATTGCTACTTTTTTTGCAGTCAATTGAAAACCAAGAAATAAAACTCCACTTAATTAATTAATAACGGTTCCACTTAGGGATCTCTCGATTATATCAAGAGCCAGTAGAGCGAATGTCTTTGAATGAAAATTAACTGTTTTATCTCAAGGATAAGTTGCATTACCTAGAAAAGTACTTTTTTTATATTAGCAGGCGAAGAAATGCAGTTCTGATTGAGGGTTCTTTCCAATTTGATGAAGAGACAATTTTAACGAAACATTCTTAATACTGTTTTCCAATAGTCTGTTCCCTTAAATTGTTTATTCTGAAAAAGCTTTCAAGTAAGGAATTACTGTGGGAGTTGTTGAAAAAAATCGTAAAATCCCACCTTCGTACCACTTCGGTTCCATCAGCAGATTAGTGCGACGGTTGAAACTGAGTGTTTTTCGGCCATCTGGCAATGAATTTTCAATAAACTTTTGAATGTATGCTATATGGAGAGCTTTAAAGAAAAAGACCCTTGAGTATCTTGGGGCGCATCAATTTACATTTCATATCCCACTTTAACTTGCTTGTTCTTTAAATTTTGAAATTTAAACTATCCATCATAATCTTCATGACTGATGATTAAATTATTGAAACTTCCTGAACGCTGGAAAAAATAAAATCCCGAATTGCTCTATAAATACCGGAACAACTCCTTCCATCCATCCTTCCATCCACCAATCAATTACCAAAAACCCTGTGATTCTCAATTAACTCAATTAACCTACATATACAAATCACCCAAAGAAGATGTCTAGCGTAAAGTTATCTGTTCCACCAATTCCAAAAGCACCTGAATTTATTCCTGTCTTCACCTTTAATTTAAAACTTGAAAGTGAACCAGCATCAATCTATACTGATAAATCCGCTGATAAATCCTTAACCTTAGCCCGCATTGCCGATGGTGAAATCAGCACAGTTCCAAACAGTTTAGGTTTAGAATTTGATGTTACTGGTCTTACCGGAACCGATGATTTATCAGTTAAGATTTCTGCAAATACTGCCTCGTTAGATTGTAAATTGTATGGGAAAACTCCTGAAAATGGATCTGGAGTATTTATTCATTATGGAGGTAAAGTTCAATTCAATGATGCTTCTGTTGCAGTTTTACTGGGTGCATCTAATGGTGCTGCTATTGAAGACAGTTTTGTTTCCAATACACCAACTTTCCAATTCGATGAAGGGGTTGAAGAGAAATATAAATGGGTTTTGAAGGAACATTTCTTTGGTAGAGGAAGGTTTGCCAGAGATGAAGAAGGAACTCTTTATGTTCAATATTATATTTACGTTGTTCGTTAAAAATGTTAAATAAATTTATACCTACAACATTTATACATATTATATATATATATATCAATATACCTAGAAACGGAAGATTAAGAAAACACAAATATAAAGAAAAAGTAATGAACTAACCAATAAACTTTGTAGAGATGTTGTAGCTGGAGGAAAATGCTGGAAGGGTTTCCCTAATTGAGTTTGTCCAATTGTTCCAATTGTTGACAAGTAATAACTGATGAAGGGGATTTGAAAATTCTACAAATGATAATAAAAATAACGAATTAAAATAGACTGTATTAAAAATGGGGATAAAGCGGAGCGTTACTTTTATGTTTAACAACATCCACTTGATTGGTTTGAAGTTAAAGATTCACCTCTTAAGTTGACATTTGATTTACCTTTGGCATTACCAGTGCTACCTGCTGTAGTTGTCATTTGAGCCTTAATTTGTCTGGCCATAGTGTAGAATGCTTGTTCAACATTTGTAGAAGAAAGGGCAGAAGTTTCCAAGAATGGTATATCTAATGCATCGGCGAATTCTTTAGCAGCAGTGTATTCAACAATTTTCTTGTCTGATAAATCAGCTTTATTACCAACCAATAATTTCATGACTCCACCAGTGGCATAACGATCAATTTCTTGTAACCATTGTTTAACATTATTAAATGATTCTTGATCAGTGACGTCATATACAATGATAATACCATGAGCACCACGGTAATAAGAAGAGGTGATTGTTCTGAATCTTTCTTGACCAGCAGTGTCCCAAATTTGTAATTTAATGGTCTTTCCATCTAATTCGATAGTTCTAATTTTGAAATCAACACCAATGGTTGAAATGTAGTCTGGGGTAAATGTATCATCAGCAAATCTCAATAATAAACTGGATTTACCAACACCTGAATCACCGATTAATAATAATTTGAATAAATAGTCGTATTCGTTATTCATATTGATATCTGGGATGTTTAATATATGATGCTTTTTTTATGAATATATGGGTTGAAAGGCAAAAGATAAAAAAAAAAGTTAGAAGGAAAAAAAAGGTGTGTTGTTAACTAATACAAACTTAATTGAAAATTGATGTGGAATTAATACGTGTGAAGTACCTGTCGTTAAGTATTATTCTCTTTGATGTTAATACCTAGTTAAGGAAATTTATCTTTTTAGAAGTTGAGGGCAAAAAATAAAGAATCTTAATCTAGAATACAATATGTATATTTGTATATGTATATGTATATGTAAATGTATAAATCACTTAGTAAAAGGTGTGCGTGTAAGTGTTTGGAATGGTTAGGTTGGTTGGTTAGTTGTGGGAAGAAAAAAAAGTGAAAGAAAAAATGAATAGCAACAAAGAGCTTTAATTAGACAAAATTAATTAGAAAGTTAAATTATTATTGTTTTAATGTGATTGATTGATTCTGATCTTTCTTTTTTTCTCTGTTTCACTTACACAATTAGTAACGTCTTTAAAACCTGAAACCACATCCAGACTTATCATTCTCCAACGAATGGCCACTGGGTAAAGGACCAAAGGTACAATCTGTAATTCTTTATGCGTGCAATTAGCGGATTTAACTTTGGCGCAGGTAACGCACGAGTTAACATAGTCTCTAATTATTTGTCTCAAACTGCATTTTCAACCTTTCATACTAACTGTCTCCACAAGAAGATTTGCCTCCAGCCCCAATGCCGGTTAAATTACTGCTTTTAGCTCGTACTTGACGTTATATCCAGACTATGTATTGTTTATCATGTGCTCCATTTACACCAAAGAATCAGCATTATGAGTCTCCACCAATTACATTGTCAGCTCCGCCCAAGGATACTCTTAATACAATTAGCCGCGCATTGCACAAGACGGCGTTTAAATCATACCTTCTCCGGGTGGCTCTTCATATGAGTGCTAACAATAAATCTCTTCCGTTACTTCACCAGATGGGAAAAGACACTTTCGATTTCGGGGATGTTTGCGGGTTCAGGGAATGGTTCTCTCAAAAATACTCTTCTTCCAAGACCTGACTGTAAATCGAAGCTAGCTGTTAAAGAATTAATACAGGCTGATCTCAGTGTATTGACACAGTTGAGCATTCCATTCAACATACCGTTCCATGAAATTCAGGGGTTCACAATTGAATTGGCCAACAGGTGATAAGGAGCTTTATGCTCTAGTAGAAGCGGTCATGAAATTTCGGTTTTACTTCGTGGGGAGAGTGTTAGTTAGAACAGACCACCTCAACCTCCTCCACATTCTTGAGAAAAATGAGTTGTCGAAAAACCAACTCCGATAGATCACGAAATTGCTTCCTTATAATATTGTAGTACAACATGTTGAAGGTTCGTCAAATTGGGCAGCAGATTTTACCTCAAGAAATGCAGGTAAACCCAAGCTTAAGGTGAATATTAGAGAGACTCTTCTTACTTTCCTGTCTAGCGATGGCTTTCTGCCAGATTACAAATCAGATGCGGTTTATGCTCAAGATAGTGGAAAATATAGCAAGGTACCCTAATTATTCATTCGACAACGGAATTTTATACGTGGGCACTAAAATTGTTGTTCGAGCCAGTTCGGTACAGAAGTTGTGGGGTGGTTTTCATTTAGATGAGTTGGCAGGTCACCCTGGTGCGAACAGAATGTATGAAAGGTTAAAAAGGCAGTTTGAGACAAATAATTAGAGACTATGTTAACTCGTGCGTTACCTGCGCCAAAGTTAAATCCGCTAATTGCACGCATAAAGAATTACAGATTGTACCTTTGGTCCTTTACCCAGTGGCCACTCGTTGGAGAATGATAAGTATGGATGTGGTTTCAGGTTTTCATGATCGCATTATTATCCATTATAGTAAATATACTCTGTAAGAGAAAAAGAATATATTATATGTAAACAAGGATATCTATCGTTGTTCGTTTTAATGTTGAAATGTTAAATCCGTAGTTTGACTGATTTTTGCTCTGTAAAGGTACCCAATTATCTATTCAATCTTGTCTGCTTCTTTGGCTGCTTCTCTTGCAGTTTCTCTACCACTTATCTTCTTCTTGGCAATCATAACCATCTTCAGGAACCAAAAGACATTAAGACAATTCAAGAAGAAATTCAAAATCAACATTGACAGTGGTAAAAACCAAGGAACTAAACCCCAAGTCAAAAACATATCTGATGCAAGTTTATAAATCAACAGGAATCCCCAAAGAATACGAACAGTGAAAAAAGTAATTATTAACAACAATCCATTGATAACAATCGTCTTGTCACTAAAAGTTCCAGCTGGTAATTTGGATGCAAACCAATTGATATTGACAAATGGGGTGCTTAATTCAAATACTAAAAATGGCCCTGCCCAAGGTTGACAATATGGAACAAATCCACAAGCATATGCATATCCTGCAGCAAAGCCATGGAACAAGAATCCAGCTCCAAACAATGAATAATGTTTGATACACACATAAACATCCCAAAGGAAATAACCAACAGTAACAGCACACATCATACCTCCAAATGGAGTGGTTCCTACAAGAGAACCTACTGGATCTTCCAATCTATTGGCAAAATGAGGATTGTACAAATGTGGCACAAGAACACAGATTGACACAATACATTGAACCATAGAAGTGACATGAACATCAAAATTGATTCTAGTACCCTTCGGCAAAGTTGTATAACGTGACCCCATAATTATGGAGAATATGGGGGCTGATAATGCTTGAACGGTAATATAAAATATGAATGCTCCCACGATCTCATGCCAATGAGCTCCAAAAAGTGAAGTTGGATTTGCAGGGAAGGGTCTATACTTGGCAAAAGGATCCTCGGTTATCGTGGAGAAATAGTCTGATATAAATGACATAATCCTCTTTTTCTTTTAAAAAAACAACAAATGTGCAAAAGGGTTTGATAGTAATCAGTTAGTTAGGGATCTATAGTAGTAAGTTCTAAGTGTATATTTTAAGAGTAAGGAAAAAATTGATTTGATCTTTAGATTATGTAAATAACAAGAACAAATGCATTAAAATAAATTTTAGTTTCCACTTAGTTGTGCGTATTTTGTTTTGGATCAAAAAGAAAGTGTTTTTTTTTGTTTTCGTTAATCAGTCAATCAACTGACGGAGGGTTTCCATATGCAACTGCCGACTAATTAAAATATTTTGATTATTTACCCAACGTTTTTTTTTTTGGCACCACCGAAAAAAGCTCTTGAAATGGTCGGATTTTGAATTGACCAGTTATTTTACACACCGAACTTCCATTTGCTACAATCGTAGACTACATTACCATAAGTTAGCCTGCCTTCAGCAAAAATTTCAGATTCAAAGACATTTTGCACCCTATTAAGCTGACAATATCATCTTTTCAAAGTTTTGTTGAAAACTTCAATACAGACGTTTGGTGGTAGAAAAAAGAAGGTCGTACCCGGATTCGAACCGGGGTTGTTCGGATCAAAACCGAAAGTGATAACCACTACACTATACAACCGGTTATTTTTCTTTATTAAAAATCTGCTTCTCTGAGTTTACCTAAACTTTTTGAAATTTCACCTATAAAAGTCAGCTATTACTTATTATTGGTAATTTATCCTAAGGCATATATCCCCTTAAGAGCTTTGGGTTCATTTATTGCACTCTTGAGAAATAATAAATTAATGTTTTCATCTGTTTAGAAGCCGTGAATTGAAGGGTCTATATGAACTAAATAAAACAGATTATACTTCAAGAAAAAGGGTCTGGATTCTTGAAACGTTAAAAGATTGTTACACTTTTTTAATTGCGAAAGTCCCATGAACAAGACGTTTGACCAGCGGTACAACGCCATTAAGTCTAGTTAGTGTCGCTCTGAACCCAACAGAATTATATCAACGGGTGTAAGACTCAGCCAATAGAATTCTTTTTCATTAGTATCCTCTCAGTTGGAATGTAAAAGTCAAAGAAAAACACAAATAGGTTTTATCAATGGATTCACTTTTTTTATCATATTCTAATTGCAATCTTCATGAAATGTACATGCCACACCTATAGTGCTTTGCAGCTCATATAAAAAACCTTGTTCTTTTAAATTACTTCAAATTTAGACGTTTAGAAATTATAGTTTGCTGAATTGCACCCACGTCTGCTTCAAAAAACCCTTTTTTGCCGTTGAGATATTAGTTTGACGCCATGCAGAACGGACAAAACCCAACAAATTGGCCCAACATTAGAACCACGCCATATTTCCAAATTCCAAAAAGCCCTGAAAATGTAAAACTTTTAACAGATCAATTCAAGATTTAATAATAGTATTCCGTTCCAATTTTGGATCAACCTTTCCTTTCTTCATAAGCTAGTTTAACAATTCTCTTTTCGTTATTTCAAATTTGTTTTCATATTTCATTTTCCATATATTATGGGCAATAAAGATATATATATATTGGATATTGAATTCCAAGAGCCTTTTATGATAAGTTATGATGTTATTGGCTAATAATTTCCGAAGAATTTAAATTGATGTAGCTTAGATCTTTTTGTACAGTTCATGTAGGAAGATTAATGTTTAATCAAGTTTACTGGCAGAGTTGGCAAATTACAAGACCCATAGTTCTTTGACTATTATATTGCTACATGAAGTCTAAAACAAATGGCAGCTAGTAAACTTTTCTTGGAATTATATTGCTCTGCAAAATAAGTTAGTAGAGTTATTCAAGTGAAAAACAACAGATTTCAATTGAAAAAAATTGCAACAATTTACAATTTTTTCACCAGAACTTTTAATTAATAAAATATTTGCACCCAAAATCTCTCATTTCAAAACTCCTACTCAAAACACTTAAATTTCAACAATAAGAGCGATTCTTACAACAATTCTGACCACAATCAATCACCTTAAACAAATCATTTAGAATTACCCATTTTTTTGGTTCCTGCTAGCAAAGGAAAAATAGTGTGAAGAATATAAATGAAAAGTTAACACGAAGGGGAAGGTCTAACGATCTCTTCAGGTTCATAGCAGATGTCTACATGAATCTGTATATCAATACAATAACAATTCAGTTTGTGGTTGGCTTGAAGCAGCCCGTGAATTACCGAAGAAGATTTATAGTCTACTAAGAATAACTTTTTACTGAAATTTTAGCGAGACGCCAGGGGTAAAATAAACAAGAAATCAGTATGTCCGAATTTGATTTTAAAAACTTATGATAAAGTACAATGGATGTCAGTAAGTTTTTCAATGATCACATTTTGGTGCCATACAGAAATACATAGTAGAGGACAAAAGAATTAACAAAAAACCTCAGGAAAGACTTTAGATTGATTCAAAGTATCGTGAAGAAGTTAGTAACTAGTATGATGCCAATTTGTAAAAGGGAGCAAGGACGGCGATCCACACTTCCACTCCCGATGTCATCGGAAATACAAAGTACTAATTACAGCCAGGCGGTATCGCCCAAGCATATACATCTTAAGAGAAGATAAATCAGGATTGCTGATGAAATCTCTTACTATATCCTTGATTTGATGTCTAGCAAAAAGGGCAGAATCATAGAACTGACTGCAGAGATAACAACATAATGGAATGTTTCTGGAAATGGAATTGCTTGAGTGTGAGCATACACTTTTACCAGATGGAAGTTAAAGACAACATCTCTGTTGGTTGCTAAAGTGGCTTGGTGTTGGGTTTGGATATCTACCCAATGAGTAGATAGACGATTGATAAGTGTGATAATACCACTGTATTCTTGCATAGTAAAAGTACCAAGGACATTATCAAAAATGATACGAAGTTTATCTCCCGTAGTACCAGATGCCATAATTGAGCAGCAGTAACATAAGACATAGTACCATAATCTTCGACAAGTATTGAGTAAAGTTCTTGGCCAAAGAGTAATCTATGAAGATCTCCAATAGATTGAGCGACAGTAACATTGATTCCACAATGGATATAGACAGCGAGCTGCTTTTGAAATCCTTCAACAGTAGCGGCAGAAATAGGAAAATTGAAACCACCAGCACCAAGAAGGAGGAAACGTTTAAAAAGGGGACCAAATTGACGACAAATAAAAATAAATTCAGAATTCCATGATTGCAATGTTAAATGTCTTCTAATTTTGGGACACCGGCAAATGGGGAAGCACTTCTGCCCAAAACCTGTTGTAATCTGGTTAGCAAAGATCATCGTGTTTCCTTTTCTAACAATATCGACAAGTTCTTCAGGAGATTAGTTTCTTTGATGTCTAATATTTTCTCTGGCGAAAGTTCCCTGTAAACTTTGGGTGCGAAGCTTCGCAACACCGCAGCATAATGCGTGAGGTTCGGAATGAGACATTGTCGCATTGGTAGTTGTTGCGACATTCTTCTCGAAAGAAAAATTTTCAGTCGAAGTGGACGAAGGTGGTGAATTTGGGAAATTAGCAGTATCTCTAACTGATGCACCAGACCCTGACCCGACTTGAGGAGCCACAAGCCAGGCAGAGCCGGATTCTCTCCTGGATGAGCTTCAAATGAATCCTGTACTGTCTCCAGCTGAATCATTGTATATGCTCAAATCACATTCTTGTTTTTTTTACGTTATAGACCATTTTAATCTTGGTTAATTCACCTATCCCCTTATCTACCCCGAGGCTCTTAGTTTGCTTTTCCCCTAATGTTATATTTGTTGTTTATTTCTGTATGTCATTATGTATACGGATTAAATAAATGGATTGTTTATGAAACGGGTGATTTACTCATCCATAACTCTAACGAGTCTTTTTTTTCAAATATTCAGTTCATATACATGCATACATAAGGAAATAAAATAAACAGCAAGTTACACTAGGGAATTAGAGGAAAAAGATTAAAAACCCCAAGAATCAGTTTATAAGTAAGACTGTTGTAACTAAAGATAGTATGACACCCATTTTGTAATATAATGACAATGGAAAATATGATTATTTTTTTTCTTAAAAATTAATATGTGTTATTCTATTCCGCAAAAAACGCACCAGGGTTTCACGCACGCGAAAAACATTCAAAATCAAAGAACTTTAACGAAGTTACTCTCCAGGGATCGAACCGCCTCTACGATCCGAGTAACAAACCAACGAATACAGCCCTTTGTGGTTGACATTTCCTTTACAAAAACAATAAGGTGCCCGTGTAGCGTAATGGTTAACGCGTTTGACTTCTAATCAAAAGATTGCGGGTTCGACTCCCGCCATGGGTTCTTCGAATAGCGGTTTTAGCTCAGTTGGGAGAGCGTCAGACTGAAGAGATTCAGTCACAGTTTAATCTGAAGGTCCTGTGTTCGATCCACAGAAATCGCAGTATTTTTTGCATTTGAAACATAGATTTGTTAAAGAAGTAGCAGTAAGAGTGGGGCCCTTTAATTATATGCTTTGTTTGCTTAACTTTGGGAAATGCAAACAGGAAATTTCTTTTGAAGAAAAATGCCCTAAAGGGGAAGGGAAACCACGGAAAGGAGGTATTGAATGTTTTCTACGTATTGCTACTTACAATCGCCTACGCTATATGAACTCTTTTTAAAAAAGGTGTAGTAATTGACAGTTTGGTTCTCCTTGCGTTTTTACCTAGTTACATTTTGCTAATTCTGTCCCAAAATTTATTATGTATTTTGTTCGCTCAACTTTGTCCCAGAAGAAGGTTTTGTCGCCAAAGGGGGTAACGCATCTCTTAGTTAATTATAGTGGTATTAAAATCCGGGTTCTTCAAGCGTAAACATCTGCTTTCCTGGTTTCGGTCAGTTTTTATTTTTGCCCGGGCCTACTAGGACAAACACAGAATTACTTACACAAGATGTAAAAGAAGAAAAGCAATAATTACACTCTCTTACCAATAGCTAGTCCAACCAGTCACAATTCTCAATTGAGTCTTCGATTCTAACTTTGGCTTGATATTGTGGATAATTTTGTTTACTTTCGTCTCTGCTTGCGTGGTGATACTTAACAAAGAAAAAAAAACTCGTAGGACAAAATCCGTTCACAACTTAATCATCATAGAGTATTACTTATCATCATTTAACACTGAGTAGAAATCGCCCGGAATGGAGAGTCTAGGTCGCATATCTTTTCCATATGCCGAATTGGAGGGCAGCTATGTTACATTGAGAAGAATTGTATTTGCTGATGAACCAACTTCAATTTGTACAAGTATAAGCTTAAGTGATACGAAGGCAATAGAGTCCATTAATACCGAATTACCTGATTCCCAACGGCAAATCAACCAGCTTACAAATTATATTGAAAACTCTGATATATCAGAAAACTCTCAATTTCCATTGTTGGTCAAAGTCAATCCCTTGTTGCATAAGCTAAAGCTTCATATTTTAATAAAACAACATGACAAATTTAAACGAAAGTCCTTATTAATTGTGAAAACAACAGGAAACTATAGTACCGAAACACTAAAGCATAATCTATATAACGATAATTTTACAAATGAAGTGATTGAAATTTCTAAAATAGATTTTGATAAACTCCCACTCAATGAAGGCGAGGAAAGTTTCCAGAAATTAATAATAAACGATCTGTTTGATAACTCAGTGATCAGAAATACCAAATTGAATATATCTTTGTGGGTAAATGATACAACCAATAATGAGTATGACTATTTGTTAAACTTTGGGTTGTGGATAGATGACATTCCTAAAGATGACCTTACGTCCCCTAGTAATATACAAGAACGTTCTCCAACAAGAAGTCCCATATCAAGCAAACCAGAAGGAAGACTTTTTAATGTTGGAGAGTTCAGAAGAGAGTTTAATTTCAATATTGAAGATGGTCCCGAATTTCGTAAAACTTTGGCTAGATACGAAGAACGTGTTCCTAGGGCAAAGAAAATATATTCAACACTTATCGGGGAGCTTAAAAGTTTAGAACAGGGAATAAGGAGATTCTCAACTTCGAGAATGAGGATAATAGATAGCATTATTGCATTAATTGACCTTCAATCAAATTCTTTGTTGAAGGATTTTGGATTCATGCTTGATTTTCAGGTTTTGTTCAATTCAATGTTTGATCCATTTGAAGCTAACCTAAAGTTTTTCATTTCCGAAGTTTGTGACTCCAGATTGATTAACAAGTTAGTTCATAATTTGGCAAATTTGCAGGACTCGGGTGGAAGCTCTAGCAATTCGTCCAATGCTACTTCGCAATCCACTCACAACGAATTGGTCCAAAGCAAAAAACAGTTTGAAAACGATTCAAAGGAGTATTACAGCTGGCTAAATAAATATTTATCAAATGAGAAAGAAAGACCTGAACTGAAGTTACTATTAAAAAGGAAAGCTTTTGAGATGTCAAAATTTGATTACTTGAATCATTTGAGCAAAGTCACCAACAACCAATATGTGAATGAATTATGGGAGAACCTCTTCAAGTTCATTCATTTGAAATATGATACGAAAAATCCCAGGATATTAGACTTTGTAAGGTATAGAGACAAGAAGATGTCACAAGATTTGATAGGCGGAAATTATAAGATTTATCTTCATGCATTACTAAGGTTCAATAGCGAAAAGTATAAATTCAGACAAATGATTGAAGCCAGCACTTCAAATGAGGAATTAACAACATTGATAAGGCACAACACATTAAACCACAATCACGTACAAACGTCGAAACAATTTTTATCGGACGATAAGATAACTAGTACCATCGATGAGTTTGTGGTCACTAACGAAAATATCGATTTGATATTTTCTGATAGTCATCCACCAAGTGAAACAATTTGTCAAAGTAATGATTCAGAAATGACTGGTATCCTTTTCACCTTAGGAGGTCAGGGTAAGCAGGGATGGCACAAGGAGTGGGTTGTTTTGAAAAATGGGCAACTCACAGAATATTCTGATTGGAGAAAGGGAAAGAAGCCATTACACAAGCCTATCGAAGTCGCATTATCCAGCGTAAAGCCGACCAAATATGACAAGAGACAGTTCTGTTTTGAGATTCTCACTTCTCGAGGATCGAAGCACGTATTCCAAGCAATAAATGAGGATGAAAGAACCAAATGGATAAAATCATTATACAATGCAGCTCAGGTAGTAAACACACAACGATTAAGCGCAGTGTATTCAAAAAATAAAGCTTCTGGGAGTGCTCCCAGAGTACCAGATAAAAGAAAGAACTTGGGAAAATTAATAACGGACTTGGTAGAAAAACCAGTAATTCCGGGACAATCTAAGGATCGGTCAATTTCGCCAGTATCCATAACGTCAAGATCAAAGCCTATCTTGGAGAAAAATTACTTTAACCTTGTGAAGTCTATACCAGAAACTGACAATAACAGATGCGTTGACTGCAATTCAATCGAGCTGGTTGAGTGGGTTTCAATCAACACGTTATGTTGTTTTTGTGTAAAGTGTGCATCGTGTCATAGAAGTATTGGTTCCCATATTACGAAGATAAGATCATTAAAACTCGACAAGTTCGAAAATGAAACAGAAATCTTGTTGAATTATACAAACAATAGATACGCGAACTCTTTCTTGGAAGAGAATATGCCCCCAGATGCGAAAATACAACCAGATGCCTCAAATGAAGTTCGTTTGGCATTCATTAGAAACAAATATGTGCTTAAGAAATATAAAGCGATAATACCAGATATTAATAACCAACTAATTAGATCGATCCAAAAAATCAATGTTCATGGAGTCTTGAAGAATATCTTATGTGGTGCTGATATAAATATGAATATCCAGATGAATATTCCAAACAAGAACGAATATTTGATAATATCATTATTTGAATATTCGTTGAGGAAGTTTATAGAAGTACGTGATGAAAGCTTGATATTAGTAAGTTCAAAAAAATTGTTTGTCATTTCAGAGCTTTTGATTCTAAATGGGTGTAAAGTTGATCTTGTACATGAAATAAACAAAGAAATCGGATTGACAGATGAAGCTATAGAATATTGGAAATTAAGGAGCTTAAAATTAAGTGGTGGATTAACACCATAACTTCAAAATAGAGTAGCATTTTAATAATAAATTCACAATTTTATTATATTTTTCATACTGTAGAAAACCCACTCTGTAAAATATAAAAAATATCTTTGTGAGAACTTCCACAAATATTGTTCAACTATTAAAATCACCAAGAATACTCCAGTCAGTCTAGTAAGTGTCCAAACCCAATCGTTTACATCAAAAATAGTTTAGCGAAGGATTTAAATCAACTATAGAACTATGTCCTATAAACAACATCACATCCTCAAATATGATTTCCAAAAATGCATAGGTAGAGGGAACTTTGGCGATGTTTACAGAGCTGTTGACTTAAATCAAACTAAAGTAGCAATAAAAGTAGTTTCATTAGATGAATCAACAGATGAAATGAAACAAATTATCCAAGAAATCCACTTTTTGTCAAAATTAAGGAATCCTTATATCATACAATACGTCGAAAGTTTTCTCCATGGATACAATATGTTTATCGTTATGGAATACTGCGGAGGCGGTTCATGTGCCGACCTATTGAGATATTATAAAAAGTTGGAAGAAGACGTCGTTAGTTATATAATCAAAGGAGCACTCAATGGGTTAAAATACTTGCATTCAGAACACAAAGTCCACCGTGATATAAAACTGGCAAATATATTGTTAACCGAAAACGGATGTGTTAAATTGGCCGATTTTGGGGTCAGTGGGGAAATTACAATGACAAAATTGAAAAAGAACACCTTTGTTGGAACACCTTTTTGGATGGCTCCCGAAGTAATTACCAGGTCGAGGGTAACCGAAGAAAGTGGTTATGATGAAAAGGCTGACATCTGGTCAACAGGAATTACTACCATAGAATTAGTCACTGGTTCTCCACCTTTGTCTGAATATGATCCTCTAAAGGTTTTATTTGAAATTCCAAAAAAGAGACCTCCACTTCTTTCGGGAGTAAATTTTAGTGACAATATCAAAGATTTTGTAAAATATTGTTTGATTAAGGATCCACAAAAGAGACCCAGTTCAGATGTTTTATCACGTCATCATTTTATCACTAGAAGCTCTGACGCTCGTGAAAAGTTAGCCAAGTTAATCAGATCAAAAATTGTTCATTCAGAGAACAAATCGGGAAGAAAGCCGAGGTTCAAAATTGACAATCTAATGAAGCCAGGTAGTGATACATTTTCACCAATTTCGTGGGAATTTGGAACTGAGAAAATTCGAGACCCTCAAGACAAACAGGGAAACCTTATAGAGACGGAACAATGTCAACAGGAAATCGAAGAAGACGGTAATTCAACAGACACAGAAAACTATGTTAAAGATAAAGGAGGAGTATTACTATATTGTCTAGAAAGAGTGCATGCTCGTGGAAGAAGTGAGTTTACCAGGCGAACAGTTGAAAATCTAACAAAGGACATTACACGTTATGAAGAAAAGCTACCTGGGATATTGCATGCAATAGTAGAAGAGCTAGAGCGTCTTTGTTGTTGAGCTTGTCTGGTTGTCTATATAGTGTCTGCTTTTATATCAATAAAATAACATGTTAATGCTTTGACAGGGTCACAACTTCGTAACAAAATTGGTTGCGAAAAAATACAATAATTAGCCCATTTTGCCGCTGCAACCTTTCATAAACTAAAACATAAACAATAAATAAATATACAGGTCTTGCATGAATACCCGCAAAAAAAAGCGCGTCACAGGCGCGAAAAAAATTGTTTGATTCTTCGGGTTTATTGAGGAGTGGAAAGGGATGTGTTCAAAAACAGCTTGCTTTGAAGTTTTGAAATTCGCATTAGACCTCCTATCCTCATCTATTTTTTTGTCAATTATAGCTCTGACCTTCAAATCAAGGATCAATCTAGGAAACCGAATCAATCTCAATATGGATCATATGCGGTCTCAACAGGTTGAATTATTCTTGAAGAATTCCTTTGACAGTGAACAAAGTGGAGAAATTCACACAAAACCACGAGACTTGACTCAAACTCCAATATCAACAAGAATTAATGGAAATGATGACACCAGTAACGCTGACTGTCTTTGTTCGGATTCATTTCATATTGGGATAAACTTCATTCCTTCATGTAATCATTTACGTTCTCCAATTAATGCTCTTGCTCAAAATAAATTTATCGACAGAACGGAGTCCAGTGAAATGGATACAAATATTGACACATTAACCCCTCGAAAGTTACAATTAAAATATAACGAACAAAGTCAAATAAACGACAATGAATCCACCAAGTCACACAACGAAGACATTTGGACAAATCTGGAAATCTGCTCACAATCAAACACTACTCCTTTCACTTCAATTGACTCCGTTTCTGATCCTGGCAGTACCGAGAAGAACACGACTATCTATATTTTTGGCACTCCTCGAAAGTTTGCAGATAGTACAAAAGGAGTAAGTAATGAAAATCGAGCTCTCAGAAACAAACTACAACAGTTAAGTTCTACAGAGACTACAAAAAGTGTCAAAAAAAGAAAATTGTCTGTCAATTGTACACCAAACAGTTTATTAGCTTCGCAGATTGATGCTGAAATTGACTCCCCTTTGGTTCCCGTAGTAATCAAGGAAACGCCATCCAATGCTCCCTTGGTATTTGTTGGAAATAATGAAGACAAGGTTTGGTACCCTGAATTAGATGAAGTGTTAATCAAGTCATTCCTTAAATACAGAGAATTTAAGTCCAAAAATGCATCAAACAGCCCATCGTATGTCTTTAAGAATACATCACAAAATAAAATATTGTCTCGGATGTTGCTCAGTAAAACAGGAGTTTTCAGAACTGCTAAGCAGATTTCTTCCAGATTGTGCAGATTGTCAAAATTAAATAGAATAAATGGACAGGTAACAACAAAACGAACACCCCAACAAGTTCTCTATAGTCAAGAGCTTGACGAGTTGATAGCAACCCCTCTAGAAGATTTATTTTCTTCCAGTCAGGCTTCCTCAAACAAATCCAATTCCATATACGATAGAGAGCTTGATGTTTTGTTGTCCTCACCTATCAAGGAAAATATCGGAACAACAGCTAAATATAGATTAGTTTTGAAGGAACTTGATTTAAGCTATGTCAACACAAAGTCGATAGAAACCCACACCTTTTTAAATTTGGATTCTCAAATAGAAATAATGAAATCTATGTCATCGCTTTCATCACAATATAAAATTTCTCCAACAATCCTCCAAAGGCTAAAGGACGAAGAAATTCCATTGTGGATAATCAAACATGATGTCAATTTACAGATAAATCATCAACAAGATATTTATACTTCTACAACAAAGTCTGCAATTGGAGAACCAGCATATCAATTTCCCTTAAATTTAGCGAATGGTAGATTTAGTTCACATATGGACATTGAAGTTTCACGTTCAGAAAACTCATCAAGTATTTTGACTTGGAATTGCTTCAGTCAAGTACTTAAAGGTAAACATAACGGCAAGAAATTAGCTGAAGTGGTCGACATGATCAATGGCTACTATAGCCCCTCAAATAACTCGTTCTTATTACAAGTTCCATTTATGAGACACTTTTTTCAAGGTTACTTTGGCTTCCTTGTGAATGGGAAATCCAAAATTTCAGAAAACGACGATTTACTAATTTATCAGGCCATTTTCAGCAATGATATCAACGAAAACATGGATTTTGACGAAGAAAACTCCGCTTTAAAAGGATATTTAATACACGAATTCAATATGAGTGGTATTTCTGGAAAATCCAACATGGAAATAGTTACAGTAATAGATGATGAGACAATAATCACCAAAAGTAAAACTCAGTCTAGCCTGGAGCTAGATGACAATGAAACGATTGTTGCATACTCTTCTCCAGTGAGGGAGACTCCCACTAATGAAGAGGCTTTTGTAATTCCTAGGAGATCAGACTTACGAATCGACATCAAGAAGGCAGACTGTGTGAGGGGGGTAACAGGACCGATGACAGCCCCTGTTTATGATGCAACACATGTATTTATTCCTAACCAAATACAGAATTTCTCCAACAACGCAGTAATACCAGAAATAATACCGAGGACAATAAGAAAGGAAGTCCAGAGGCCTCAACTTCAACACGATCATTCTGTTTCCAATATTAATCAGATGCCAAAGCAGCCCCCTGGATTAAATTTGTTATCAAGCACCTTTGTTAAAAGTTCAGGACTAGCTGTTAATCCTTATTTGACTTCATTCAATCTTCAAAATCAACCCGAGATTCAGCATACTCTTTACCAAAGGACCTGCTTTACTCATCTTCAACAATTGCCACCCCAAATGACTGCGAATATACATACTAACCAATTTGTTCGACAGGGACAATCGATGACCCTGTATGCTCACAATTTGCCTGGTATAGCTCAGAAAATCCAAGCGCAAGACAATGTCTTTATACAAAAAAACAATCTTCAAATGGTTTATCCGCCAAATAATAACCAACGAGCGCACTTTGGACAAAGTCTGTTATCAAAAGTTCAACTGTCAATGTCGAAAGTCAATGTAACCTCGTCAAATAACACCGTAGATCAATATTTGATGAATAAAGAGAATGTCAATCCAAGGGAAATCAAGTTTTGTCCGATAGTTGAATATGATCCTTCCGGGGATATCAAGAAAGTGACCAAAGCCAAGAAAATGGTAAAGCAACAATTTGGAACTAATTGTTTCCCTGTGAATCCACCAGTTAACATATATAAACCCAAAAAGAGCTAGATTCTGTAGACATTACATAGATAACATTAGCATTAGTTACGAATTAATTTTATTGACTGCAAAACCTCGACAATTTCTTGCGACTCACAAAAAAAACACGAAATCGACTTGAAATCGAACTTTGACGATAGCAACTTTTACAACGGCAACAACACCACCTAAAACAATCAATTGTATAACATAAAAATAGTTAAGGATGCTGGTATCTTCCTCCAGGCAAGATATGGGCCTGCAGAAATCCAACCAACTAGATAATCTCAACAATAATTCAACAACCGTCATTACCGATGATACCGCATTAAGTGGTGGTATACTGAATCTGACTCCAGTGCAAATAAGGCAGTTCAAACTCATATCAGTTAATTTTAAGGAAGCTGCTCTTGATAGCCCGTGTTTTAGAGCAAGTGTGAATCACCTTGATATTCAGCTTAATAACATAGAAAAGTGGCTTATTGCGTTAAGCAGTTCACTTAAAAAGATACCGAGATATGTGAAGGATGTCCAGTCATTCTGTAATTCGTTTTTAGAGCACTTGGCTCCAACATTCTTGCAAGAGGGATTGATTGATCAAGAATATACAGTCCAATCGTTGTATACCACATTAAGTGGACTAAAACGAATTTGGGAACTCAGTTTAGAGGCACTTAATGTCAACACGCGGGGATTGGACAAGATAAATGCCTTCATTCATGGAGAAGTGTCAAAGTATAAAGAAACAAGGCGAAGATTTGAACAATGTCAGATGAAATATGATAAGTACCTAGCAATATACGTATCTACTCCAAAGTCAAAAGAAGCATCAATGGTATTGGAAGATGCAAAGCAGCTATTTGAAGTGAGAAAAGAGTATGTTCATGCTTCTTTGGATTTGATTATAGAATTGCAAAGATTAGGGAACGCATTGGATAAGATATTGGTCGGTCTAAATACCGATTTATTAAGGAATAAATGGTGCATTTTTGCATCTGACTCCGATAAGAATACATTCAAAGATCAATGGGAACGAGTTCGCAAAATGCAAAATTGGGGTGATTCTTACAGTAAAGCAATCGAAAAATTGACTGGAGACATGCTAACTGCCAAAAACCAGGTAGAGGAAGGTTGCCACCTTCAATTTCAGCCTTCAACAAACCTAGAAGATTATAAATCCTCACTTATTAATACCAAGACTTTAAATGAAGTGGAAGAAAACGGTATTGAAAAGCATGGGTATTTATTTATGAAGACATGGACTGAGAAATCTTCTAAACCAATTTGGGTTAAACGATGGGCATTTATAAAAGGTGGGATTTTTGGCTTATTGTTACTAAGCCCATCCCTAGCATTTGTCCAGGAAAGTGATAAATTAGGAATACTACTATGTAGCGTCAGATATGCACCTAATGAAGATAGAAGATTTTGTTTCGAAGTTAGAACAAGCGAAATTACGGTAGTTTTTCAAACTGAATCGTTAATCGAATTAAAGTCATGGTTAAAAGTATTTGAAAACGAAAAGAAAAGAATCTTAAATACAGCATCAGTGGATGATGAATTGTTTCAAGTATCATCAGGGAAGTATCCACCAATTATTCTAGAGTTTGCATCTACTGCCAATACTTTAATGGATCACGAGTTATCAAATACCAAGCTGACAACTGCTTCTGGACAAGTTATTGCTTCCAGCTCTCTTTCCGCACATATAGAAAAGAACGAAAAGTATTTTCAAAAGCATCTTTATTTTCAGATACCGCGTATTCGTCCCCCATTCATGACTGATACGACAAAGTCGTCAATTATAGCATACAGTCTTACTTCACCCATGCCATTACCAACTGCTTTAACTGCAAATATATGGGGATCAGTTAATTGGGGTATCTACTATTTGCATGAATCTCTAAAGGGACAAACTAGTTACCACTGCCCTCCGGATATTGAGATGATAGAGTATCAAGAGGACAGAATAGGAAATGAGATATTTCATCCAGATTATTATCCTGAAGAGCTTGTGAGTTTGGACATACAGATGAGAGCGTTATTTGAAACAGCTGTAGAACCCGGCGAGTATTGTGTGCTTTCTTTCAGTTGTATTTGGTCTCCAAATTCGAAGCAAGAACTCAGCGGAAGGTGCTTTGTTACCCAACATCACATGTATTTCTATATGCAAGCATTGGGATTTGTTGCGTTGTTTAAAGGTTTCGTGGGACATCTTATGTCCGTTGATTATACCTCTCAGAAACAGTTTGATATGTTAAAGATCCATAATGTCGACGGAGTGATCAAAATGAAGCTCTTTTTAGACGATGGAAGACTTGTTCAGAAGAAACTTGTATGTATTATCAACAACGTTGCAAGCGACGAGCCAAAGGGTCTAAAAGATATTTTATCTGAATTGAACAAAATCAAAAAAGAGGTTGAACAAGAGTCGCAGGACGAAAAGAATATCAAAGAGATAAACAACCTTTCTAAATTGTTGTCGACAAATGCAGTTTCCCAAGATAAAGGAATCGCGGCGGGAGGCATTGGTTCCTTTGTGATTTCACCAGATGGAAACCTAGTTAAACATAGGATAGATTTCAGCGCAGAGTACAATTTTTTGGGGGAGAGGACTTATCATCTTCCTCCGAAGGCTATATTTCATGCGTTGCTTGGGGATAACTCTGTCATTTTCAAGGATCTTATATCTTTGACTCAACTAGAGTATGATATAAAGAAGCCATGGAAGAAAACGGCGCAAGGCGGTTTATACAGGAAGATTACTATACCCACGCGTTATGGAAATCAGAGAAGTGAAAGCCAAATTGTGCAAGAAATTGATAACATGGAGGATAACGTATATTATACCTTTACACACGAACGGTCAAAATTTGCTTTCTTTGTTGGCCCATCATTTTCAGTTGTTTACAAATTCGTAATTGTCGGTACAACTGGTAAACGCTCCAAAGTACTTTTCTTTTCTAAAATGGTGTTTGATAGCGAGGGCTTCATGTACAATAGGATAATCGAAGCTTTGTGTGCTCGAATGGTTATGAATCAAATGCGAAAACTTGATAAACGTCTCAATGAAGTAGTCCAAGAGGTAGGGCACCATGGGATGATTGTCAAATCAATTTATTTGTATGGTAAGTTAAGCTGTACTGATGCAGAGGAGGGAGATATACCCGAACCTTTGATCAAATTTGGATTTCTATATGTTGCTAGATTGGGACTAAGAAAGATAGTGAGCAAATTTATCGCTTTAATTTACAGATGTATCGTTTGGCATTTTGAATCATTGATAGGAATTGTTCAAGCTATAAGAGCAAATCAACTTTTTATTTTGGTAATAATCTGCTCTGTGTTGTTGAATATGTTTTTGATTGGTAAAACTACGACAAGCTACTGGACAACTCAAAGAGCAAACAAACTTACGTATGAATACATCACCAAGGCGCCAATTAGGCTAGAAAGATCTATTTCATTGACAGATATGCAAGAAGTATTAAACAAGACTAATTCTAATGGTTCTATCAATGACTCAAAACCTTATGCAGTCTTCAAAACCAAGTCATTTATTGTGAATTACAACCAAGATACTAATTGGGATGATGATTACTTCAATGAGAATACCCGCTCGGTTGCAAAACGATTGAAACAAACTTTTCAAGATATAGGGGTAAAGAGGCATGAATTGATTGTAAGGTTGCGAATTCTAAATGAAATGGAACATGAGATAGCTGAGGCGGAATGGACTAATTGGTTGATGAGTGAAGTTCAGAGATGTAATTATATCAAAGAGAATATATTGAATCAGTTGGCCTACAGCGAAGAGTCTGCTCAAGGGGTGGAGCAAGTGGTTCAGTTTTGTGAAGACTGTAACAACGTATTGGCAGCATTGATATAGATAGGTCTTCGTATTCGAAAATCGAAAAATTGTGATTATAGAGATTTGCAATTTTTAGATTTACTCTAGACAGTAGTATTCCGCTTGTTTGTAATCCGTAAAGACAGGTTTGACTGTTACTATCTACCGAATGGATATGAAAGTCTTCCCAGTTGCCAAAAATCTAGTGTTGTCAAGACTCCCAACTCTGGCCAATTAACAACAGCATCAACTGCAAACGCGATAAACGTCTCCTTGAGGGGAATATTTAAGAATTGCGGTTTTAATATTAGGTAAGATTACAAATAAGAAAAGTTATAATTTGTTAAAAACCTGTCAAATAATTTCTCTTACTCGATGTGATTGGTGTCTGAGTGGATCAATTTGCGGCAAATTCCAATTTCCGAAAAGTTCCAAAAAATTTGCTTATCATCTCGACAGAATTCTGCTACTTGATTTCGCCTATAGTAATTTTGCAAGGACACGCAGAAGTGATAAAAAGCCCGTATTTGTCAAAAAGAGCCAAGAATTAGAGTCTTTTAGGTATCCGTCGTTTCTTGAAACTTCCTTGGAGTGTCATTCTTATTATGAATGTTGTGGGGTATATTTTCCGAAAGGTGTTTGAGTGGTTATTGACCAATTGGTTGAACTAATATTTCTAATTTAGTTACTGAAATGTTTTCACCTGGTCGTACTCCAGTTTAATAGGATTATATTTTTAGTCATCACACTGTAGTTTATCTTCCTTGGCAACACCCCAACTGCAAAGTTCAATCACAGTCTACAAACAGGGGCCAATGATAACTTCCTTTATTTGGCTTTTAGGTCTCTTGACAATATTATTGTGAACAAATCTTGGCTCCCCCCTCTTTTAATCAATTATTGCTTGCCTTGGTAAAAGTTTCTTGACCAGATCAACTATGAATTTTAACCATTTCCGGGTTGCTTCTCAATTACCTTGGACATTTCTTCTTTGAGGTCTACCTGCTAAGCTACAACAGAAGTGATTTTAAGAAAAAATTGGCTATCTGAAACTATGGTTCATGCTCCACTCTACAAATACATGGGATATAATACCGTAGTTTATGAACAGTGTACAATAAATTAATGCTGCTGCGGGTCTGAGTATATGGGGAACACGGAAAAGTAAATATCCGTTCTCCAAAAAAATAAAATCTCGGATCATAAATGAACCTGCAGAGTCTTATGATGCAGATCGGAAAAAAAAATAACCGTTCCAGACTTGAACCCCATATTGCCAATGATCTCTCAACGTAACTATAGATGTCAATCTTTGCTAGTGCTCTCAGTCGAGGTATAAATAGTCTGAGATCCAGCTGTCTCTTTCTTCGATTTAACTCGAGTCGTCAAACCAAAACAATGTCTCCAGCTGTAGTTCCATACATTATCCAAGGTGAAGAAATCACAAACTCTTCAAATCTTTTCCCAGTTAACTGCCCTTCTAAACCAAAGGAAGTCTTGCATCACTATTCATACTTGCATGTGGACCAAACGCACATTGATGAGTTAGTCAACAACTCTAAGAAAGGGTTCAAGGAATGGTCTTCATTTAGTGTCAGCGAAAGGAACAAGGTTTTCCTCAAAACAATCGAACTTTTGGAAGAAAGAAAGCAACAATTTGTTGATGCTCAATCTGAAATTGGTCTTCCAGGTTGGTTCGCCAACTTCAATGTTGGTGGAGTTATTCACCAAATTGAACAAGTTATTAACCAAGCCCCACAAGCCAGTGTTGTTCCATCAAATATGACTGATTTAGCGTTGACATACAAATTGCCAATTGGACCTGTTCTTTCCATTTCTCCTTGGAATGCACCTGTCATTTTAGCCGGAAGAAGTATTCTTTTCCCACTTGCTGCTGGTTGTTCAGTCATTGTAAAACCTTCTGAAAAGTCGCCAAAATGTGCTTATTTATTAGTCAAGTGTTTCTTGGATGCAGGTGTTCCTGCTAATGCTTTACAAATGCCTAATATCAGACCTGAAGATAACCCTGCTTTTATTGACGAATTGTTGAAGACCGGTGCTATTAAGAAATTGAACTTTACTGGTTCTACCTTGGTGGGTAAAAAAATTGCTGCCACTGCTGCCAAATATTTGGTTCCATATTTATTAGAACTTGGTGGTAAGAACATGTCTATCATCTTGGAAGATGCTGAACTTGAAAAAGCGGCCGGAAATACCATTTGGAGTGCTTGGGCTCACAAAGGTCAAATCTGTATGAGTACTGATCATGTCTTTGTTCATGATTCAATCTATGATAAATTCAAAGAACAATTGATCAAGACTGCTACGGAAGTCTCTAAAGACCCTGATTACCTGATTTCCCAACGTGATACCTTAGGCACGAATAAGATTGTCGAATTGGTTGATGAAGCTTTGAAGAAGGGTGGTAAGCTTGTATTTGGTGAATTTTCAAAAGAAAAGGTCGAAAAGACTAACGTTATTACTCCAATCATTTTAGAAGATGTTCCTAAAGATCTGCAACTTTATATTACTGAAAGTTTTGGTCCTCTTTGTGTCCTTGAAAGATTCAAAGATGTGGATGCAGTTGTTGAAGAAATCAATAACAGAGAGTATGGATTAAAATCTTCAATCTGGACCAAGAATGTTATGGGTGCAATTGATCTTGCCAAGAGAATCGAAACTGGTGGTGTTCATATCAACGGTTCTACTGTTCATGATGAACCAGGTGTTCCTCATGGTGGTGTTAAGAGTAGTGGAGTTGGTAGATTCAACAGTATCTGGGGTATTGAAGAATTCTGTGTTCTTAAAACTATTACAATCAACCAATAGAGATATTAATGGAGTATTTTGCCGTTTTATAGTCTTCTTTTAGCTAAGTTATTACAAATATCTAAATATAACTTAATTGGATCAAACGAAGGTTCTCTTGCAAACATCACTCTGTCAAAGAAATAACGAGCTTGGTTAGTCCAGTTAATCAAATCTAGATGATCTACTTCATCAAAAGTACCCATATACTCTCCCCAGATGGAACTTTTTACGGTAACCAAACCATCATTGTCAAAGACATCCGAAAGATTTTGTGATGGGCCGACTCTTTGATGCTTTGTTTGAATTTGGTACTTTATGATAAGCCAACTGATATTGAATAAGTTATACCATCTAGGATTAAACCGTGCTCCGTAAGAAAAGTACTGCACTGATGGGTCATCCAATATTTTACTATTAAATTGCTTCATATTTTCAGTAGTCAAGTCAAAGATTGCATTCGGACATAACGATCTTAGAATTGAATTATTCTCGATTAGATCAACTATAAAGTCTGCACATTCAGACCCGTGATGGGGCGTGGCTATTGTTGTAAGTGACATCACTCTATACGTTTTGCTATTCTGATGAATCTTGGATATCAAGTATCTACTATCTAAACCTCCCATTGAGTGACTCACCAAATTCACCTCAATTGGATCTTCAGTCTTCTTAATATCCTGCAATAACTTGCATTGTTTAGTAATGAAATGGTCAAGACTTATTGCTCTGCTCTTGATATCACCGAAAGCTGGGACCTTTGCAATAAGGACCTTTGTCCCCAACAGTTCCAATGCAGCTTGGATGTCTTTCCAATATTCAAATTCAAGCAATGATTCTTTTTGAAGCATTTCTTTGTTAATTTCCGTTTCCCCTTTCCCAAGTAGGTCATACTTCAATTTTGGAATCAATCCCAATCTGTCAAATCCCGAGAATCCGTGACATAAAACAACTGGATGTTTAGGTGGTTGAAAATGATCTTCTTGAAACTTATTTAATTCAATTGCAAGTGCTTGAGTTTGTGGTATGACTATCTTTGGGTTCTTCTTTGCCATTTGTCTTTGACAGATGCAAAAATGTCGTTTCCAACATATCTTCATCCTTACTTTTCCCTATGGATCACAAAGAATGTTGGATGTTGCAAAAGTAATATTGATTTAATTTTTCCTCCCTTCTTTAAATTTTATGGGTTATTACAAGCCATATTAAGGTGATTCTTTTTTCAATTCATAATTTATTACTATTTACATCTACATTATTATTTATTATAAAAACCTACATGCCCTTACTAAAAAAACTTAGTTAACACTAAGCTGTTTCATCAATAAATCTTTAATTCCACCAAGCATGTTGATTGACTTCATCCCAATTCCTCTTGCGATTACAAGTGGATAGAAATCAGTTGAAAAGACTTTGTGTAACTTGTCACAAACTCCAAGCATGACATGATTACTTGGCCATGCGTTGGATACATAACTTTCCAATACTAGCGTCGATCCAATGTCCATTCCTCTGTCTATTCCCTTTTCTAAAGCTTCAACTAATGCCGAAACATCCGATTGACCCATGTTCAACCCTTGACCTGCTAAGGGATGGATGGTATGTGCTGCATCCCCCACCAAGGCAACTCTTGGTGCAACATAAGTATCAGCGTGAGACATTTTCAAAGGAAATCTTGCACGAGACCCATCAATTACTTCAACTACTGGGACAGGATAGTTTTCTTCTAAAGTTTCCTCGTTGAACTTTGAGAAGCGCCATTCAATTTCTTGTAAAACTGAAAAATCGTCAGGGTTCTTTTTCAATTGTTTGTAAATATACTTCAAGTCTACTTCATCTAATACCATTGCTGCAGTTACAAGTTTAGGGAAAATATCTTTGTTAACTTTAAGAAGGATTTCTGATAATTCAGGGGTACTTGACCAAACTATGGTTGCATTGTCTTCATTCAATGGCAAAATGGCAAGCGGGCCAGTTGTTAAAAATCTTTGCCAACCAACTGATCTAAAATCTTCATATTGTAATTTCACAGTTGCAACTACACCAAATGTGTTATATTGCCAACCTCTTGACTCAATCTTTGCATATTTACGAACTGGCGAGTTATACCCATCACATCCTACCAAGAGTCTAGCTTGAATAGATTCTCCATTTGATAACTTTACAATTGGCCAATCTAGTTGAGATATATTAGAACTTTGTTCAGCTGTATTCAAATCTGGTTGATGCTCTATACCAGATTCACTAGGATTAACGATTTCCACTACTTTTGTCTTATCCATAATATGAATAGAACCATCATTTTCTAAATCATCAATCTTTGCCAACAACGAACCTTGAATGTTTATGTTTTCGCACATTGCTGCTAAAGTACCTTGTCCAATATTAGTAGCATCAAATTCTACTCTTGATGTAGAATCCTGGGAATCATATGCAATGATACCTTGATATTCCTTTACCCTATCCTCGTGTATATAAGCCCAGTTTCCAATTTTTGATTTCATAAACTCAATTGACTTGGGTGTAAGAGAAACAACTCTATTTGTATAATTAACTGGTGGCAGTTTTTGGAATTCACGAACATTTTCAAGGCTAGAAGCTTCGATTAAGGTACAACTCAAATGCTTTGTCTTGGGGGAAGCCTTCAATGCTGCGAGTAAAGTTAGCCCTGCTGGACCTCCTCCTATAATAACAACATCTTGTCGAGGAATTGAGGCAGTATTATATTTTATTGCCGAAACACAAAACCCCCGGATAGACCTAAACATAACTCAATTATGTAAGATTAGGGATGATCTTGATGTTATAAGGAAAGGATTGTAATTATTTCAGTTTCAAGAAATGGTGGTACCATAATTTTTCTTAGGTCGTGAATTTTTTTCACTTTTTTCAAAACCCATCTTAAACGAGCTAAACGTGGAATTATCATTTGGAATGGGTGAAATGAACTTACTGTCGAACAAGAATATTATATATGAAGGCATAAATTAATTAAACGAAGAAATATTACACATGAAATTATAAATATCTATAAACTTGACCCCTACCACTTGTACCATTTTTGAAACACTTTATTCTTTTTTTATTATTTTTTATTTTTTTGCAATCAAATTATAGCTTGTCCATATCTTGCAGACTTACTCTAACTCTTTGGAATTCTATCTAATTTTACTTTCCCACTTTCAATCCAATAAGGATCAACAAGTTTTTCCCTTTCCTCATACATGACTTTATATGAAGATTTAATGGTTCCGTCACTAACACCAGTCTTATCTGATATTTTTGTTGGGGGAACATCTACCCCAAACACTAAAGCCGCCATATAGATGGTTGTTGCTGCAACCGTAGTTGGAGACCTACCACCCAACACCCCAAGCTCTTTACATCTCCTAGCAATGTATTCCGCACCATTTGTAACTTGGGCATTTAAACCCAAATGAGAACAGAATCTTCTAATTAAATCCTCCGCTGACGTTTGAGTAGTTTGAATATTATCTTGACTCAAATATGCAGCAGCATTTGGATTGGCTGCATTCTTTTCTCTGATAACTTTATCCATAATCTTGAAAACTTTTCCAATCTCTTTACGTGGAACATTGGTTAAAGCCCATATTTCCTTAAACGAACGGGCAACTTTGGCTTTTCTACAACCAATAAAGATTGACGCAGCCATGATAGATTCCTGGGATTTCCCTCTTAATGGCTTCTCATCATAAACCATTTTATACACTTCCTTGGCCCCATCTTGTACAATTTTTGGTAATTGGTAACCTTCGCACATTTGTGATATTTTGGAATATGCTGCAGCTAAAGCATTGTCCTTTTTATCAACTACAGACTTTGAATGTGCTCTATTTAACTCTCTACCCGCTCTTGTATTATCAGGAACATATGATATCATTGTAGATAAATCTTCTGTATCCAATAAAGGATTTCCTGCGTCACCCACACGACTTGGGTCATCTCCATTTTGATCATCATTACTAAATGTTCTCCATTCGGATCTTGTATCAACCACACGGTCACTTAACACAAGTCCACAACTTGCACAAACAATATCACCTTCGCTGAATCTTTCTATTAAATCAGGAGGAAATATTTTACATTCTGGACATGTCAAAGTGACATTCAAATTTGGTCCAACATATACTTCTTCCTGTGTAAGCTGTATCGTACTTCCGGCTGGCGACATATTGATCTTTTATTCAAGCTTCCACTCTTACAGAAAAAAATCAACGAATAGATGGAATACGGACAAACTTAGATACCTTTAAATTTGGATGGCGAAACTTACTAATCCAAAAAGCGTCTAGTTCAAAAATACACTAGGTATATTTGTATTAATCAATCGCGAAAACTAGACTAAACGATACACTAGGAGGTGGTAGATATGTGCTAAACCTTTTAGAAAAGGTATCTGAATATGATTTCAGATGGTTTGGTGATAGACTAAAAGCTAAACGATGGGTTGCCTCATTTCTATGCAAGGCAAAAAAAAACAAGTTATGAAGTCATTAAGATTCCCACATAACAAAAACAAATTGGTTTGTAAAAAAGGTGAAAAAAAGTAGCGCGAAAGAGTTAAAAAAATAGTGAAGGGTGCGAGGTTCGAACTCGCGCGGACACCGTCCAGTAGATCTTAAGTCTACCGCCTTAGACCACTCGGCCAACCCTCCTGTTTTATATAAAAAAACTTAAATATATCTACCGTAGAGTGTGTGCATCACGTGATTTTTAGAAAAGCATTTGCTTGAAGTGAAATTCAATTCTGTGCAAAAGAATTGGATCCTCGAAAAGAAAATTTTGTTGATGAAACGGAGTATACTGTATGTCGTTCCAGGTTTTGTGATTATGTGGCCAATTAAATCGATAAAAAGGGACTTTCCGCATTTTGTATTTTCAGATTTTTATATAACTTCCTTTTTGAATCAAGGAAGTATTTTCTATTTGTAAATAGCTAACTGGTGCAAGTCCTCATCAGATTAAGAGTCAAATTAATCTTCATTAGTATGATATAAAATGTCAGAGCTTACGGATATCATATCCTCACTTGATAAAAGTGGTTTGATTTGTGAAGAGAAGAGCAGTGTTGTCGCCAAAATCATTGAACTAAACAGGGTTACTGCGATTGATGCAGTTAATTAGACCATTTCAAAAATGACTCCAGACATTTCAGATGGTTCATTGATCAAGCAAGTTTCAGTGGAAGATTTGGATAACTATGCCGCGAGCGTGATTAGTCCGTTCTTGAAGAAATTAGAAACCATTGGTAAGATCAAAACCAGCAACTACAACACTATGTGAAACAGGGATAGTTTCATTCAGGAATTCGAACAGAGTTTTCCATGATTAATTGATGTATTGAAACCCCCATAATTTGAAGAAAGGACCATTTATGATTGTCCAAACTTCGGTGGGATGTACAACGATCCAAACGAACAAGCGGTAATTACCAAGAGAAGTAATTCCAAGTTAACCCAAGTATTCGAACATAAATTGAATGTTAGTGATCGTCCACATGGAAGGCTCACTACTGGTAATATATTTGAAAGGATTCAGAATTATCTCAGTCCAGGGTGGATACAATCAATCAAGAAGAGATTAAACGTAATTTCAACTGCTTTAGGGAAGGTTCTCAACGTTAGCATGGATAAAAGATGACAACACTAAAGAATACATATTTGTCCAATTTCTAGAAAATGCTGCGTATTTCGCTAGGTATTATAAATCATCATTTTTTTCATAAACAATCCATTTATTTAATCATCAATTCAACAAACACTTTAGAGAGTGGAGGACAGACGAACTGTACAAATTACCAAGTTTCGAAAGGGTTAGAGATGCGAACCCTAAGTATGATAATCATGCTACAACAAGAGGCAGTAAAGGCGGATTCAGTGAACCTAGATCGAAGCGACAACAGATTTAGTAAAGAAGAACAAGATTACCAATACTTCCACAACACTCCTCTTCCAAAAGAGGGCAACGAGCGTTTAATCTCCTCTTGATTAGTTATATCGACCTGGACTGAGATAATTCTGAATCTTTTCAAATATCCTACCAGCAATGAGTCTTCCATGTGGAAGATCACTAGAATTCAATTTCACATTTTGCTGTAATTTGAAATTTCATGTTCATTGCTGTGTGCATTTGTTGCGAAATCTCCCTTACTTTGACTTAAAAGTCCTTGTTAAATACCACTGAATAAGTTGCAGCGGAATCGTACACTAATAGGTTGTCATAATCCATTGCTACGTTTTTTATGATTGGTTTTAGTTTTCGCTTGGTTTTGCCTATTCTACCGTTAACTATGTTTATTGAACTTGAACTAGAACTAGTACCATATTTCAATTCGATTAATTATCCTATCTTGTAACGGAACCGGCGGCTTTTGATGCAGTTGATCGCTTTCGGAGGTCGTAGTCTTGCATTCATAGGAACTATGTTTGTCTTCTTCATTCCATGTCCCTTTGCTATATCTGCGAGAAGAAAAGTTGCAAAAAAATTCCAAGACACATTCAAACTGTATAGAAAACTACGACATTTTTTTACGTTATACAGGAATATATTGATTTATACATAAGTGTACTACTTAGCTAAATACAGTATAGCCCACCTAAAGTTCTTGGCGCCAGCATACCGAAGTCTAGGAAAGATACTCCTACTGATATTCCTGTTACTCCACGATTGTCTTTGTTTTTGTTTTTTGTGAGGTTTTTCAATATCCAATCACATATGGTGGTTAGTTTTCCTCGGTGGTGAATTCAGCAATATGTTATTCATATATATTGAATTTTGTATTTGTTATACTAAATATGCGCTGTAAGAGAAAAAGAATATATATGTGTCATCGTATGCAGACACAATATGCAGTTTTGATATTCGCAAAAAAAAAGGTGTAGTTCAAAGTAATGGGTATCTTCCTTTATGAGAAGCGATAAAAACCGTCAAATGAATTCAGTAAGAACACTTGTACTTTATTTACCATCATTGAGACGTTATGCATGCAATTAGGTGGTGATTACACAAGATAATAAACCACTTCGATTAGAATACAACGGTAGGTGAATCTCATACTAATTCTTCAAAGTCGAATAACGATTCTGATGGAAGTAAAAATTTCATCGACCCATTCTTTGTAAGTACATTAGCTGCATTCTCCTTAAAACAGAATTTTAATCGATCTTACAATATTGCGAGATTCATGCTACATGGGAATGTGATTTTATCCCGTGTAATACTTTAAACAGAATGTACTTTTATCCCTTGTCGACAGTGACCTTTTTGGGTAACATTACGAGATTAGTAAGCCAGACGAGTAGTTTAAGCGAAGTAACCCAGTAAAGAAAAAATTTGGAATTCACATAATTATAGGGATGGACACATAATTTCATTTTTTCTTTGCATGCAGGGGATGGTACAGTAGGTACGTATTGTAGAATATCAACAGAGCTCGAAATAATGTAAGAGCCTTTTCAGAAGCTTGCAATTTCTATTGTATAGGACATACTTACCAACAACAGGTGCTGTTTCATCATTGATGATGAACTCCAACTATGAAGAAGAAGAACTACAAGACTTCTTGATGGTTATGTTGAATTCATTGACAAAAATGGACATTAATTACAACCATACCACTTGTTTCCAACACGAAAGTGGAACAACAAATGGACAAGAAGAATTTAAACGTTTTAATTACAACAGAAAAAAAAAGATTGCAAAAAATAATTAAACTTCTTGGTCAAGATAATTTTTTTTGGAGTTTATGTTAAACTGAAACAGTTTGAATTAAAAATCATTTTAATACAAGTGTGATTTTGATCAAAATTGTATGTATGTCTGCAAATCTAGATTTGTAAGTATTATTTACTTATTAACTTAATGTATTAGGGGAAAATCTGAATGCAGCAGTTCCAACCCATCTTCTCAATTTGAAATAGACTCAGTTTTCGTAAAAGCAAATAATATGCAAGAATTATAAACAATTAAACTTTCTACAATCAGAAAAATTGAACAATAAACAAATTAAAAAAAAACAATTAAAGTAACATGCAAAATGCGGATGTAGGAATCCCAAAGAAAAAAAAAGGTTGAATTTCAACCAATTAATTACCAAGAAAAAAATAGAACAAAATAAAATTGTAACAGGGGGTGAAACAGTTTTGGGGGTGTAATAAATAAAAATTATTAATTTGTTTTGGCTAACCTGCAAAAAAGCTTGGAAATATGCAACCGCCAAAACTCATTCCAAAAAAAAAAAACTATACTTAAATATAAGAATTGCTGCAATTTGGTAAATGCTTGCTAATCTTTTTTTAAGCTAATTAAAATCATACATATATTAACAGAAAGGATTCTCTTTACAACCCCACAAGCACACACACTAGTATATAAAAGCGGCTATGCGACTATGTGAGTGAAACTGTAGTGAAAGCTAATGTCTTTAAGAGTACTAAAAGCTAGTCTTTACAAGTTACGGATGATTATCAGTCAGCAAGTTACGCAAAAAGCTGTCAGGGCAAAAAATAATTGATCATTTCAATAATAAAATATTTTTTTCTTGCTGCCAATTCCAAGTTCCAAAAAGAAAATTCAGAATGAAGAGACATTTATTATTACCAATGTAAACAATATGATAAAATACTAAAATATTTTACAGATCAAAAAACTCAATAAAATACTATGAAAAAAATAAAAGCAGAAGTAACAGTCAAATACTAACGCTAAAAAACTGACTGCATGCCAGAAAAATGACGATTGTAAAGCATCACAATAAATAAACTAGTTAAACGTTCGTCATCATCATCATCATCATCATCATCATCATCATCATCATCATCATCTCATCACTTTTGCATGCCTCCGTTGAAAACGTAATGCAGATTTTGTTTGATGCGCAAATTCAATTTCAAGACTAAAAATCATCATCATGGAAATGTACTGTATGGTGGGGGACTTAACTCGGTCACTCTCAGTTGCCTTAAATATTTTAGAATGCTTCGCAATTAGCTTTGATGGTCAGCCAAAAAAAAGTTCAATCAAATAAAAAGAAAAAAAACGGAATAATGGAGTCAGGAGTTAAAGATGAAGAAAGATCTTACATCCGAGGATTTTTCCTTTCAATTGATAATAACTGTTTCCAGTTTTCTTTTACAAATTATTGATATTTTGATTGTGTTGAGTTGTATTGTGTATAATGTGTCAGTTATAAATTAGGTGGTTTGCAAAGAGAATAAATGAAAACTTGTTTCGCATTTAGTTACTCTTGTGAGAGTGTCATACATATTTTCTATTGAGATAATTCTAAAAATATTGCAAAAAAAGCAAAAAAAAAGAAAAATAAGCTCAAACGTAGTACTGCATATAGACCGGATTTTATCGTACAAAATAATAGTTAAATTTTGGTTGGTCTTGGTATTATGACTAAAAATATTTAGGAAAAGAAAACAAGTCACCAAAGTAAAAAAAACGTAACCAATTGTATTTGTGACTGTTACCCTTGTACATATCCTTTGCGTAAGGTGCATATTCATCTTGTACATTTTCCATTTTCCTCATTTGCGTCAGACTCTAAGTTGATCTTGTTAAGTGAAGGTATCTCTTTGTTACTGATTCTGAGTTAAGAATAACCATCAACCATACCTGCTCACCACACACATCTTTGACACGAAGGCAAAACAAAAAATCTAATAGAAAATTGCAAGAATCGAAACTTTTGCAGCCTTTTTTCTTGTTAGCATATAAACAAATCATACACCAATTTTAACCAAATCCCTTTCTAATCTGGCAGGACTGTCTTACATGTCGAACTTTATAAATTTAAGAAGAGTAAAAAACAGTTCTATCCGACATAAACTACCCATTGATAATATTAAACTAAAAATATCTATAACCCAATAAAAATGAACTCTATAATTAATTCTTTCCGTGAATGACCAATAACAAAACTAAAACCCATAATAATTACCCCTGGCAAATGAAGAAGAATAGCGAATTTGTGGTGGAATTTGATTAGTAGCCTGCGAAGGCAAAGATGGTACCATTACCATACCAACTGATTGTGAATACATTGACATTGATGGAGGTGGTGGTGGTTGTGGTACATGCATTGGAACTAAGTGCTGTTGCATAAACAATGATGGAACTGATGATTGTGGAGGCACTACTGGTGGTAAAGTATAGTGTGGAAAGTATGATGATTGTTGAAATTGTTGCTGCTGTTGATATACTGGAGATAATCTCCTACGCTTTGGTGCTGATGCAGTTATATAACCTTCCATTGGTGTTAATGGAGTTAATGGAGTATAACCAACAGGACTTGAAAAGTAGGTAGTCGTAGTTGAACCAGTGGGAGACATACTCGATGCACATGACAAAGCAGGAGAAGAAAAGTCGACATTAGTATAATGGGCTGGTCCAGATGTTGATAATGTGATTGGTGAACTTGGTAAGATTGGAGTATTATCAACTACCGACTTAAATCTTAAAATTATTGATTTTGACAACTTAAACAATGATTTGTTTGAGAATTGGCTCCAGAATGATTGATCATTCAGCATGTTTGTGTATGATAATTTGAAATCCAAAGCACTTAAGAAGTATCCTTCTAAATGATTTAACAATTTCAAGTCAAGTGAAACGACTTGAGAGTTTCTTGTATTCTTTATAATGATTAACCAGGTTTTTAAGGTATATGACTGATCATCAAATGATTTGTTTGCTAGTATTAATGACATAACAATAAGATATATTGTCATTGGTTCTTCTTCTTCTACACCATAACGTGTATGGCTGTAGTTGTTGGGTGAGGTAGTAGGATTGGTTAGAACTTCATTGTGGTGATAATATTTGTACAAAAAATACAAACTTATCAAAAGATTAGTTTGCGAAAGTTGAGAATTTATTATCAAGTCTTGAATAAACTTGCCATACTTGGCGTTGAATGCTTGAAATGACTTGAAGTTGGTGGTGCAAGTAGCGGTAGCAGTGGTAGCAATGCAATTGGTAGCGATATTTGACTGCGATAATATTATCCAGACAAACTTTATATAGTTGTTGATATAAAATTGATCCATAATGAACATATAAGCTACTGATTATTAAAGAACGAAAGTAGTATGCTCTTAGTTGTTCATATGGTTTTAAGATTTAAAATCGATAATTGATATTCTTTATATATCAAGGTGTTTATTCAAACTAATTGCAAGCAGGTGTTTTAATTTCTTAAAATAATATTTTTTTTTGCAATGATGATTGAACAAAAATAATAATGCAGAATTAAAAAATATTTTTAGCTGCATATTTTATTATTTAAATTTTGTTCTGGAAAATAAATATTTCCAATAATAAAAATAACCTCCTAAAAAAATTTAAAGGAGATTTGCGTTTTAAGTAAATTTCTTTTTTTTTTTGTGAATTCTTGTATGGTATTTTTGTTGAGATAATACAGTTAATTTATTTTGATATTGTGTTGCGAAGTATTGTATTATGTTGCTTATTTGGCAAAAACTGTAAAAATCAAATTTAAATTAATTTCATTTTATTTTACGGTTACAATCTTTTTTCATAATACAAAAAGAAAGACTAAGGTTTTTCGTTTCCAGTTTGCATTCTTTACGGGAAAAATATAGCAAGATGCGAAGAAAGGTCTAGTCTTTCTAGACTAATTCAAGTCAACTTCCTTGTATTACTTTAAAATCCTTGCAATGTCTTGCTTGTTCTTGTATGTGTGTGCGCATGGGTGCATGACATCTTTTCCAAGAGGGCCATTGAGCCTTTTTTGTCGTTCATTTTTTTTAAATATTTTGCATTATTTTTTGCAAAGTGTTTCGTATTCAACAACTGCTACAGAGTACTGTACATAACAGGTTTTTAATCATCATAAAATTTTCTTTAACTTTCGGATAACGAGGGATATCAGCCAAGAACTTGGTGGAAATCAAAATTCGACTTTATGACCTTTGAAAGACTTCTAGTTATCCGACAATAAAATTGTTGTTGTATGGAAAGGCCACGCCTCGATTCTTACTTGTGTATATTATCAACAGTGGTAATGGTTTACCGTCGTCTATCGAAGAACATCCTGGTGAGTTGGTTTCATTTTGAGGTAAGGGGGGATTGTAATAGTACAGTTTCAAATTCATATTTCAAATTGTGCAGATTTGTAAGACAATCATTAAATTTGTATTTTAAGTTGCAAAAAAAAAATATTTATTTTTCCATCAAAAGCCCCCCTAAGAAAGAAAACGAGAGAGAGAGGGAGACATTTTCAGAACCCGAGCGACAAATTGAACACACCATTGGGAGAGAAAGAGAGAAAACATGAAACTGTAAAAAAAAAAATAATTATTGCAAGCTGATTGGTCGTGAGTAGGTCATTTTTTTTGATGAGGTATTTTTTTATTGATATTTTTTTTTTTTACTATGCGCAAAAAATTACTTCACATCGCGACACGTAAGTTGGATTTTCTTCCACTTGTTCCGTACCAGTTACCGAAATTACAACAACTACAATGCCGAGACCCAAAGAGCGTCAAGATACAAGTGAAGTTGATTTTCGACAAAGCTCAAGCATTTTAAGTTAATACTTCTTTATTTTAATATTGCGTTCATTTATTATTCTCATTGGTCCTCCGAATAAAAATCTGAAACCTTTGTTTCTTATTGATGACGAGGATATTTTAAGCATTTTTGAAATTCTGATACTTGATAATTCAATAGAAACTGTACAAATTGTGTGTAGGACATTTCTCGTAGTCTCAAAAACATAAAAGAATTATTTTGATGGGCAAGTGGATTTCTTAACCCGAATTAAGCCCATTTAATTAAAAAAAAAATAAACAAGTAAAAAGTCGTGCTAACAATAGAGGGAAAATTTTATTATCTATATTTGCCATCATTGCCCCATTGCATTTGCATAGCCAACAGCAACAGTAAAAGCAATAAAGCAATAGTTACCGAAACAGCAACATTTACCGATATTTGTCAATCTATGACAAACTCAGTACTGAAATAAAAATGTCTTGTAAGGAAAAAGAAAAAGGAAGTCCATTTGTTAGTCACAAGTTTTGAAAGACTTTTGCAAAACTTGTGATTAAGTGAGGAGAGGCGAGGGGAGTTTCAGCAATACACAGAAGAGTTTAAATTTTCATACGGAAATGTGACTGTTATTACGAAGCTTTGTCTAGAATTCCTTTGAATAGAACAAAACAAAGGAAACATTTACTTTTGGGTGTTTCTCCTATTGTGTAATTTAAAACTTTTTTAGGAACAATTTTATCAAATTGCAAAACTAATAATAAAACGGTTAAAGTACTTCTCATTTTTGAGCCTTTACACTAATTAAAACAATCATATTGATTATTTTAATTACCCGACCCGTATTGACTTTTTTATTGCGATAAACAATAATACATAATAGGGTCACATCATTCAATGTAAGTTCCTGACTGACTGTATTAACACAAAACACACAAAGTAGTTTGCATAATTATTAGTTATTGGTAACACAAGATAACGAATAGATGACCCTAATTGGAATTCATCATCCAGAACCTTTTCTCATCAATCTCAATATTTCTCTTTATTGCCGACTGTAGTTTCTTTTTTTGCTCAGTCCAGATTCCAGAGAATAAAACCGGCATCCCGTAAACTCATCTCTATTGCTTACTTCATTCAGGTTGAGTTACCAATATGATTCATTTCACCTTGACATATTACGAAATTCAGATAGTCTTTGCTATACAACCCCCTAGTATATCCCTTGAATCAATTTCAAATCACACAAGAATAGATTCCTTTTCAAGGGGGTAAAACCTTTTTGTTGCGCCCCATGTAGGCGGCAGTGGATTACCTACAACACTCTCTCTCTTTTTTGTGCCCTCAAGTCAAGGGAAGAGTAAAAAAGACGAACCCTTCAATCCTCCATTGTCACAATACAAAGCAGAGCCCCAAGAACAATAGAAATCAAAGCCCCCTTGCAAAAAAATCATAACATGTAAAATTCAAAAGTAAACAATACACGATCTCGACCCACTCAAATCCTTAACCCTTTTTGGAACGATCGAAAATTAAAAGAACTTTCAAGTGTATCGAAATCACCTCATTCATGCATGCTAATTGTTTCAATTACGAACAACTCAGTAGATTGAGTGACAAGGTGCAACCAACTATTTTAACGATCGTTGGTCTATACCCAAAATCTACTCTACCATTGCGCCTTTCCTGAGTGTATATTCGGAAAACGATCTCGCTCTATTGAAACGGTAACTCAAGAATGAACAAGTACCGCTTGAATTCTAATCAATTGAAAGCTATCACTAAAGATTTTTCTCACAGCCCCTTTCATATTACAAAACAATATGCAGTTAGTTTATGACCTATAAAAGGTATCCGTTGTCTATCCCTTTATTCTAGAATTTAGAGCTTTAAGTTGTCTGCAAAAATGGTATTGTGTGTTAATTAACCCATCTCCCTGAGCTTACATTTGCACTTAGCAATTTGTGATTCAATTTTAACCAAATGGCAAATGTATTAGGAGAGAGATGATGTGTTCACAAAAATTACGCGCACCCCCATCTCACACCCCGTCACGCTGTCAACATTCACATTTCGCAATTAAGTAACCAGCTAGCAATGCAATCTTTTATTCTTCTCATAAATAGGAAACTAATTTTAGTTTCAGAATGGATCGTTCATGATACCAATTTGACATAAAAGAACATACTATTGCTCATGCCCCAATAAGATATTATTGGAGAATATGTACATACCTGTGTTGTTTCTAATGTGGTAAGTGAAATTTTGCCGTAAAACTTTCTCAGTAATTTTGTTGGAATTTCATAGAAAACTCCAACCACAGAGCATTTTGTCAAAAGAAATATCAGATTGACAAAGCGGTTTTTCTCAAGGCAACTATTACCACATCATGGTTGCTAGATGCCGTGTATACTTGTCGTTATCAACTATTTTCAACACACTTGAAATTGATTGCTGTAATTTACTTTTGTTGTGTTCCAACTGGTGACTGGAAAGGTGAAGACTAGATTTGGCAATCGTTTGCTCAACAAAGCTGTTGCGTCCACTCCTTCGTACTTTAACCCAGTAATCAATTTGGGATCTACTGAAAGTGTAGACTGTTTTCACATACAGACACGTATAATACTTTTGGTGATTGTAAACTCTGAATATGTCTCTTCCAGATTCACCCAAGAATATGTAAATCGAATGACCAACCACTGAAAGACCAAAGAAAGATAATTAGAAAAAAATACCCATAGATACTCTCGAATTGAAAGAATTTATGCAACATTCACCTTTGGATTACCTAAAAGAAGCGCTTTACCGTAAACAATTGTAAGTTGCACACCAAATATCTATGTAAAGAAAAGGAACCGAGGAATCGCTGAATGCTTTGAGACAACCTTTTTATGAAACCTTTTGCTAAAGAAGAATCATAAAATTGATGGGTAAAGAAATGCATTAGGGTCCTCAATTCCCATATCTAGTAAGAAAATACTAATATTCCTTCTCCGAACTGTAGTTACTGTTTTTGGGAGTAGATTAAAGATTGGCCCAAGCACATGTTTTGTTTTATATAATGAATAAACTGATCTGTTGTATAGACAAGAGAACATGCTAAAAAAAGCCAATAACAGAAATTCTCAAGATTTGAATATTTTAGCTTTTTTTGCAATTATTGACGATTTGAATCCACAAAGTTTGCATCCATCTCAACTGCGGAAATACCAAAAAAATTATAAATACCGAAAAATTCCGGGACATCACGTGACGGCAAATACTACTATTTACAAATTAATCTATTTTGATTGGTTGATCTAAGCATTTGTGCAGGAAGACACAAACATCAATGTAAAAAAGGTTCTCATACAGTTCCCGGAGATCGACCGGAATTCGGAATTTCAAAGTGGGAAATCTGGAGAGTTCGTTAGTGGATGGATTTTTTTTTTCAATGGAGATCAATAACATTCATTCATTACACAATTCTTTTTCGAGTTCAGCATCCTAAGCAACTTGGATAATTCCAAATCAAATAGTTCATTACTTTCATCATGCTTAGCTTACGTCGTTCAGCATTAGCTGCTGGAAAATTAACCCAAAATGCACGTCTTTTCTCAACTACTATCATCAAATTGCAAACAATTGGTTCCATTAAAGGTACTGATGTTAATGCTGCCAAATACATGCAACAGAAGTACCACGTCATTGATCATGAATATGACTGTGTTGTCGTTGGTGCCGGTGGTGCTGGGTTAAGAGCAGCTTTTGGTTTAGCTGAATCTGGTTTTAAAACTGCTTGTATTTCTAAGTTATTCCCGACTAGATCTCATACTGTTGCTGCTCAAGGTGGTATTAATGCTGCTTTAGGTAACATGCACAAGGATGACTGGCACTGGCATATGTATGATACCGTTAAGGGTTCTGATTGGTTAGGTGATCAAGATGCCATTCACTATATGACTAGAGAAGCTCCAGATTCTATTTATGAATTGGAAAACTATGGTGTTCCATTCTCAAGAAATGAAGAAGGTAGAATTTACCAAAGAGCTTTCGGTGGTCAATCTAAAGAATACGGTAAAGGTGGTCAAGCTTACAGAACTTGTGCCGTTGCTGATAGAACCGGTCACGCCTTATTACATTCCTTATATGGTCAAGCTTTAAGACACAACACCCATTTCTTCATTGAATTCTTCGCTATGGATTTGTTGATGCAAGATGGTGAATGTGTAGGTGTTGTCGCTTACAATCAAGAAGATGGTACTTTACATAGATTTAGAGCCCACAAGACTGTTATTGCCACTGGTGGTTATGGTAGAGCTTACTTTTCTTGTACTTCTGCTCACACTTGTACAGGGGATGGTTACGCTATGGTTTCCAGAGCCGGTTTACCATTAGAGGATTTAGAATTCATTCAATTCCACCCATCCGGTATTTATGGTTCTGGTTGTCTTATCACCGAAGGTGCTAGAGGTGAAGGTGGTTTCTTAGTTAACTCTGAAGGTGAAAGATTTATGGAACGTTATGCTCCAACTGCCAAGGATTTAGCTTGTAGAGATGTTGTTTCAAGAGCCATCACCATGGAAATTAATGAAGGTAGAGGTGTTGGTCCTGAAAAGGATCACATGTACTTACAATTACACCACTTACCACCATCTGTCTTAAAGGAAAGATTACCAGGTATTTCTGAAACTGCTCACATCTTCGCTGGTGTTGATGTCACCAAGGAACCAATCCCAATTTTACCAACTGTTCATTATAATATGGGTGGTATTCCAACCAAATGGAATGGTGAAGTTATCAGAAAGGGCGCAAATGGTGAAGATGAAGTTGTTCCAGGTTTATTAGCCTGCGGTGAAGCTGCATGTGCTTCTGTCCATGGTGCTAACAGATTGGGTGCCAACTCTTTATTAGATTTAGTTGTTTTCGGTAGAGCTGTTTCTCACACTATCAGAGACAGTTTAACCCCAGGTACTCCATTGAAACCATTAGCAGCTGACTTAGGTAAGGAATCTATTGAAAACTTGGACAAGATGAGAAATGCTAACGGTACCAAGTCCACTGCTGAAATCAGATTAGATATGCAAAAGACCATGCAAAAGGGATGTGCTGTTTTTAGAACTCAAGAAACCTTAGATGAATGTGTTGACAAGATCACTGAAGTTGATAAATCCTTCAAGCATGTCAAGACTACTGATAGATCCATGATTTGGAACTCCGATTTAGTTGAAACCTTAGAATTACAAAACTTGTTAACTTGTGCTACCCAAACTGCTGCATCTGCTGCTGCCAGAAAAGAATCCAGAGGTGCTCATGCCAGAGAAGATTACCCAGAAAGAGATGATGTTAACTGGTGGAAGCATACTTTATCATACCAAACTAACTTTGGTGATGAAGTTAAATTGGATTACAGAGATGTTATCAAGACTACCTTGGACGAAACTGAATGTAAACCAGTTCCTCCAACTGTTCGTGCTTATTAAAGTGTTAGACAATGATCATAGATTTTTGTTGCTGCATTTATTTCCCCCAATAGAAGGATGGAATGGTTTTAGGATGCAAGTCCTTCGTGTATTAGAAAGAACATTTTGTTTTTGTGTTTTTTTACCACTATTTCTTATAATTTAAAGTTTTCTAAGACTTCTTTATTTATTATTTATTTATTAAAGCATCTTTTGTATAATTTTTAATCAAGCATATTTGCATATTGTAGAATTTAGTAGTTGAGTTAGGTTTGGTTAGATCCAGGTTACTATGGGCATTCTATTTAGTCGTGTACAAAGTGTCAATTGTTTTTTTTTCACTTTGAAGGCGAGCAAAAAAAAATCAGAGACTAGAAGATTCTTGCCACTGCTTCAATATTCACAATTGTTAAATTGTTTGACACCATATAAGCAATCTAATAAACGTAATAATACAATGCCACCAAAAACTGATTGGGACAAATATATAGCGCCAACTGAGGAAGAGGAAAAGAATCAAGAGAAAATCGTTCCTTTGTCAGAAGGTGATATTCAAGTTTTGAAAACTTATGGTGCAGCACCATACGCCAGTCAATTAAAACTAATTGAAAAGGACTTAAAAGATATCGAAGAAAGAATAAAGGAGAACATTGGGGTGAAGGAGAGTGACACTGGATTAGCTCCTCCTCATTTATGGGATGTCGTTGGTGATAAACAAAGAATGCAACAAGAACAATCATATCAAGTTGCAAGATGTACAAAGATCATTGAAGCTACCCAACAAGCAGCCCCAACTAATGGATTACAAAACGCTGATTCTAAATCTAAATATGTCATTAATATAAAACAAATTGCCAAATTCGTTGTAGGATTGGGAGAAAGAGTATCTCCTACTGATATAGAAGAAGGTATGAGAGTTGGGGTCGATAGACAAAAATATGAAATTCAATTACCATTACCACCAAGAATCGATCCTTCAGTGACAATGATGACTGTTGAAGAAAAACCAGATGTGACATATAGTGATGTAGGTGGTTGTAAAGAACAAATTGAAAAATTAAGAGAAGTTGTTGAATTACCTTTATTGAGTCCCGAAAGATTTGTCAAATTGGGGATTGATCCACCTAAGGGTATCTTATTATATGGTCCTCCAGGTACTGGGAAAACCTTATGTGCCAGAGCTGTTGCAAATAGAACCGATGCAACTTTTATAAGAGTCATTGGGTCAGAATTGGTGCAGAAGTATGTTGGTGAAGGTGCTAGAATGGTTAGAGAATTATTCGAAATGGCTAGAACCAAAAAAGCATGTATAATTTTCTTTGATGAAATTGATGCAATTGGTGGTGTCAGATTTGATGATGGAGCAGGTGGTGATAATGAAGTGCAGAGAACAATGTTGGAATTGATTACTCAATTGGATGGGTTTGATCCAAGAGGTAATATTAAAGTCATGTTTGCAACCAATAGGCCTAACACCTTAGATCCTGCTTTATTGAGACCAGGTAGAATTGATCGTAAAGTTGAATTTTCATTACCAGATTTAGATGGTAGAGCCAATATTTTCAGAATTCACTCTAAAACCATGAGTTGTGAAAAGGACATTAGATGGGAGTTGATTTCAAGATTGTGTCCTAATGCCACGGGTGCTGAGTTGAGATCGGTTTGTACCGAAGCTGGTATGTTTGCTATTAGAGCCAGAAGAAAAGTTGCTAATGAAAAGGATTTCCTTAAAGCTGTCGACAAGGTTATCAAGGGTAACTTGAAATTCAGTTCTACAAGTGAATATATGCAATATAATTAGACATGTATTGTGAATACAATAAAAAAGGTTTTCATGCATTTCTCTATAAATATTACAAATAATATAACAGAAATAAAGTGCTCTATTCCCACCATGAGAGACATCCCATACCATCAGTTTGACATGAAGCCAATATAGCATATGGTGGGGCCTTATTTGTGGTCTCTTCAAGCCCAGCTGCCTCATGCGATGATTTTGGTTTAATATTAACAAAGATCTCTTCTTCAACTCTGAATCTGATCTTTTCATTAATATCTATAAACAATTCAGTATCTTCATCAGGCTTCCAAACCCATGCTTTTTCTACTGGTTTAAATTCACAATTTTCAAATAAATAATTCTTAGGGATGAATACTTCATCAAAAAATTCCAATCTAACTTTTATACCTTCAGCAGTACAATCGCTTACCCAACCGCCCAATACTTCACCTACAAAAGGCTTCCAAACCACACATCTGAATTTTGTTTCGACATACGCTCCACCGTCTCCTGGCTTTAATAATCCGTCTTTGATATCAAGGAGATCCCAAACAGTCACGACTAGACCTAAGTTCGCTATGACTTTATTTGAATATTTCTTGTTTAATTCGTCTGTTAAAGAATGTTGAATTGGGATATTGAATGTGTGTGGAGGGATACGGACCAAGTCCGATATTTCTGTTAAAATAAACATGCTTAATTGTGTGTTGTGTGTAGAATATTTAGTCGTGGTGGTTCAATGACGAGTTGCCAAACAATTTTCGGAAATTTCGATTTTTCGATGAGATTTAAATAAGTTTGGGAAAGCGCAGAAATTTAGAGATCGTGTGTTAATACTTTATGATAAAAATCATTTCCACAACAATTTATCGAATTATGAATAGCTCTAAAGGTATAGTAAAACCTCAACATTCAACATCAAGATCCTCAGATAGGAGACTTGCAAGTGGATCCAAAGCCGCGAGTTATCTTCACTCAACAATAGAGAAATCAAACATCATCAAGATCAACAACAACAAACAATCACCAACCACAACATCAAATTCCACTCCTAATTGGAATCCTAAACATTTCAGATTATTTGTTGGTAATTTAGGTGATGATGCCCATGACGGTCTTTTGATTAATGCATTTCAGAGATTTAAATCGATGAGTAAAGCACATGTCCCCATTGATAAAAAGACAAACAAGAATAAAGGTTATGGATTTGTTGCATTTGCTGATGCAGACGATTATTTACAAGCATTCAAAGAAATGAATGGGAAGTATATCGGACTGCATCCTGTTCAATTGAAAAGAGCAGAGTCATCTGTATCGAACAATAGGAATAGGAGTAAGAGCAAGAGAAAGTAAGATTCAGATTCGGCCTTTGATGGCACATGCATTTCGTCCGGTTTTTTTTTCTATTCAACTGAAAAAAATTTGCAGAGGAAACCTTAAAGTGCTTCTTTGAAGAACTTTGCAGAATCTTCACCAGTGTCCAGTACTCACCTTAGATGTTCTTAACAAGAGTAGGGAATGTTGGCTTGAGAAGCTCAAGCTGGAAAATAATACCTAATAGCTTGAATCATTTGAGACCAACTTCTTTGATCAGTTTAAGATTTAAAGCTAATGTCCCATCCAAATTCAAACCACAACAAGAATTACCATCACAAGCTGAATGGAAACATTTAAAAGAACATATTCCAGGTGAGACTACCCAAAGTAACAAACTTAAAGATAGAATCCCAAAATTTCCATTAGGCAAAGAAAATGTTCCTACTTTATTACCAAGACCAGGTGTTCCTCAAGTTGGTAAACAATTTACATTTAGACAAGTTGTTCAAATTTTAAAGAATAAAAAGCAACCGGAATTGATTTACGAAAGTGAACCTCATAGATTATATTTCTTGATATCTTTGGGTTTTGCTCTTGTTTTCACAGTTTACGGATGTGTATTAGGTGAATGGGCATTTTGGGTCTCGAGAAAGGAATATGAAGATAACGAAACTGAACAAACTAACGAAGTTATTCGTAAACGTGATTGGTTGATTTCCTTGTTTACGTATTTAATTCCTTCGGGTGTCGTATTTAGCTGCGCATATTTTGCTGCACTTTTCCCAACTAGATTAGTTAGAAGAATTTGGTATTTACCAGGACAAGTTGAACATATCAAGTTTACATCATATCCTTTAATCCCAGGTAGACCAACTCCAGTATATACTGTTCCATTGGCCAATTTGTCACGTAGAAAGACTGGTAGAGTTTGGACTGGGAAAGGGTTTTATGGAACTGCTGATAAAGGTATGTTCTTTTTCTTATTGAAAGAGCAATTGGCATCAGGTAGACACAAGAACTGGGTTGTCGATAGAAGAGGATTCTTTTGGTCTGATGGTAGAGTCTTTGATTATTTATTTGGAAAAGAAACTCTTGCCGAGGCAGAAGCTGGTATACCTTATGATGCCCAATTTGGTGTCATTAACAACGAGTTGAAGAGAAAAAAGAGAGAGTTGAGACAAGAGCATGGTATTTTTTGGAGATGGAAAATGGCTGGTGGACTTATGATGGACGATATACGTAAAGTTGGAAGTCATATTGGGTTAGCTAAACCAAAGCAAAACAAAGAATTACCCAAGGGGAAGAAGTAATTAGTGCTGTAGATAGATCTAAAATTTTTAGGTTCTTGTATATAGAGAATGATGTACATACAATGAAAGTTACCGCGAATAACGTGATTGTAGTGTACTTGAGTACAATCTGAACTTCATTTGACTTTGTATATTGACTTTTATGATTGATTTGCTTTTTCATGTTTTTCAGTGACGATTTTTCCACATCTACTCCCTTTAAGGGTTTAGGAATTTCCCTCTGGTTTAAAGCGGCAGTTTAGTATATCCGCACGTACAAACATGGATTGATATAGTAAATATACGTCGTAAGTGAACAAAAATCTGCTATCTGTTATTCATAGTGTGAACTGCATGTACCACTACATTTCTTGATGATTACCTAATAGAATATTCACTGTAATATTTCTACCAAAATCCAATTGCATCAGATTGTGTCAATGCATTGTCTTTCGTTCTGAAATCTAATTCTATTGAAAGATTAACAGCTTCAATGGGAGATTGGTTCATACCCTAAATGTTGTCTTTGCAATAAATTAGCAAGATTTGGATTGAATGATTTGATATCATCCAGAAACAATGAACCTAACCAATTTACAGAATGTAAACGAAACTCCCGTTTGGTAAAATAAGATGTAATTAGATAGTTTGTATTAAATGTAACATATTCTAGCCCTGAAGAAGAATAGGGTTCTTATAAAATTGAATTATTGCATCGTGTGATGACATCAATATCTGTATGCATAGTACGAAGAATATTTTTTTGATCATCAAAAATGAAAATTGACAAGCCAATTTTTCCCTTTATTTGATTTTATTACATCAAAAAAAAGGGAAATCAAAACGGGCTAAGATAGGAGTGGAATAAAAGTAAAATTGCTTATATATAACGGGATGTGAAGCTCTATGAAGAAACAAGCCTTAGAATACGTTGATGGTTTTTCTAGATCACAAGATATGAATGAATGAGGCTGTAACAGATGAGGTTGCCATACCGATATTTTTCTTTTAACATTCCATCATCTGATAAAACGCCCACTTTGTGAAGAATCCTTTATTATTCGGTTGCACTGAAAAAACATTTTGTTTGTTGGAATTACAAATGCGAATAAAAAAAGGCTTTCTTTGCATAGAGTGTAAGACGAGATGAGGTGGCCATCTTCTCTCTATCTTTTTTATTGTGTTATAATACTTGAAGCCAAACAGAGAGAACAATAATTGAACACACGTTTTTCTTTATTTGCTCGTGTAAAAAATTAGGCAAATAGTTACAACAATTTTAATGTAAGCGTAGTTGATTTTATTGAACCTGTGACGAGATCCTATATTAATTCTTGTATTAGAAAATGTTGTTACAATTAGTTTAACCTTGTTGGTTGCAATTGTATTGGCAATACTTCCAGAAAAAGATTAACTATAAATACAAAAATTTAACGAACATACAACAAAACAACACAAAATAAACAAAAATTTGTTCACTCACCCCCTGTCTCTATGGAGAAACCAAAACACCCCCTCTTCTTTATAAATCCAAACATCAATAATATAGAGACGCAAAAAAGCAACAAACTTCGTGTCATTTATTTTATATTCTTTTTATTTTATTTTAATCTCTTGTGAAATTTTTAATTTAATCAAATTAAAAAAGAAAAATCCCTTTAATCTTGAAATTCCACTCTCCATTTTATGGAACACCCCATCTTGTAAAACTGTCAACACATATTCAAAGGTCCTACCAACCAAACGATAGGTCCTCCATAACTATTAAAGCTTTATTGATATTACTACTGTTATCCACTCTTTGTTTTTTTACCATCACCCGATTGTTTTTTTTCTTTTCCAGATAAGGTTAAATTCACTGAACAAGTGAAGAACCTAAACAAATAAACATTTCAATCTTTACAGCTTTTGTAATCTTATTTATTTTTTTTTTAATTTTAGAAATTTGAATTTTATATTTGGGGGTGAAAAAAAAAAGTTACATCATTTTTTTTTTTAATTTTATCATTTTTTTTTCCCAGACCTTTACAAAAGTTAATACGGATATCTCATTCAGAAGATACCTACCTCCATATAACAAGAACAACCTGTACATTAGTAACTACTACAATCAGCATGGCTGCAAGCTTAAGGGAAATAAAGCTTAATAATAATGCTAAAAGGAAGTTAAACGAGTTGGAAGATATATCCAACACTCATGACAAACCGCCATTGAAAAATAATCATAAAAAACTGCGAGTGGCTTCATTTAGGGGTGAAAAACCAAACACTAGGCTGAGTCCAAGACAACAAAAGCACAACCTTGATAACAACGAATATATGCTTGAGAAGTCACATAATAAACGTTCTCACCATAAACATACAACACCGCTTTCACCTCCACCTCAGCAAGAAAGATCACCTTCACCAAGTGAAATATCTTCGCCACCTGCAGGTAATAACAATGTTCAAAACAATGGCACTAATAATACTCGGAAATCAGTCTCGTTTGATTTAGCCAGCGACGATAAACCCTATGAAGGGTCACCCCTTTTGACTCCAAAGGAAGTAGACGATTATAGTGATGATCAACATCCACTTACTCCACTCACACCTTCTAACTCATCAACCACTTTATCCACATCCGTTGGTTCCAACCCAACAGCACAACCAGCAGCCATAACTAAACATCAAGTCGTCGATGTGAAACCTGAAACACTGAAACATGATCTCAATACCAATCCTGATTATATCGTATTAACGTCGTCTTTAAGATTGGCAAATCAAACAAAAGAACGGATTACCAAAGAAATTGTTGAATTATCGAATTTGCAACAAATTCATTCCCGAAGTACCGATAAAGAAGAGTTGATACAATTCTTTCTTAAATTAATGAATAATGATTTAAATTTACCTAAACCAAATAAGATTATTAAATGCCCAAATGTTAATTGGTGTCAATACCACCCGGCATTATCGAAAGTATCACAAGAACTTAATGATCATGTTAAGGATGAACAGAAATTGGAAGATTGCTTATATAAATCATTCAGAGTGTTTGAAGATAAAAAGAAGTAAAAAGTGGTTTCTAGATTCTTCGCTTGCATTTAAAAGTTTGGGTATATTCCCATCGCCCACGCACAGGGTGTTGTTGGCAAAGGCGGAACATATATCTGTATATAACCAATGTATACTAATGATAATTATAACTTATCAGAGATAGAGAAAATTAGGATTGTTGTTTTTGAAAATTTTGCTTTTTTAGATTTTATTATGTGTCATGATCCATCAGTTTTTATACGATGTCCTTCTTGGTGATTTTGTTTTATTTGGGTTTTAGTTTATGACGTGCTGTTGTTGCTGCTGTTGTTGATGACGATGATGATGGTGATGATGATGTTGATGATGCTTGTGTTCTTAGTCGTGTTTGATTTTTACTTGATAGTTAATGAGAAAGGTTAAAAAAATAACCATGAAACCCTGTTTTATCCCCTTTATATATATAGATTTCTTTCTTGTATAGTATTTCTTATTAATATCTTTTAATATTAAAACTTACATACAGTTGAATGTTATGTAGAGAGAGAGACAAAAATATAAAGTGGTATAATGCAAAAGAGAATCTGCCAACTCAATTACTTCTTTGGAACTGGTTGAGGAGCACCAACATTATGCTCTTCATCTTCACTATCAGTAACCAAAAACGCGTCTGAATTAGCTGGAACCCCTGCGTCTAAGGGTTGCCATTTCTTGCCACCACTAGCAGTTTTTTCTCCCGTTGGAGCCGAGTCTCCTCCTTGAGGTCTAGTTGGCAATGTTGGATTCTCTTCACTGCCATCATCGAAATCATTATTGCTCAATTGAATTCTATCATGGAAATCATGGGCAATGATTTCCGGATCTTCATCAAATCTAGCAGCTTGTTGTCTCTTATAGGAAGAACCACCTAAAGCCCCAAATAGTTTTGGATTCTCTTTCTTAGGAGCAGGTTCAGTCTTACCAGTTGCACTATCAAATTTCTTAGCTAAACCACTAACCCATCCATTAAGAGTACTCCTAGCTTCTTCTAATCCTTGAGTAAAAGTTTCTTTAATTTGTTCAAATTCATCAGGACTGTCATCCAAATCTTCTTCTTCTTGATGATGTTGATGTTGGCGACGACGGGGGTCCTCGGGCTTTCTTTGTTTACCATGCGTTTGCTGTCTTCTTCTTCTTCTTGCATCTTCTAGTTCAAATTCTTTTTGTAATTGTCTAGCTAATAATTCATCATCTGTTAATCTATCGCGAGGTTGCAATGGCTTACCTTTTGAAGATGCAGCTTCAGGAGTATAGACAGGAATTTCTGGCTTGAAAGATGGATCAGAAATATATAAAAGAGCACTAAATGCTGGCTCTGGATTACCTTGGGAAGCAATCAAACAAGCAGTAATGATATTTTCTTCAATACTTGGGAAAGCATCTTTTAAATCTTGAGTAATTCGTGTTATTGGATCAACTGGTCTTGGCGGTTGTGGAGGAGCATTTTCATCCTCTTCTTGTGCTGTTTTATCGTCGGATTTTCCTGGTAATGATGCAGGCGGTTCATTATCGTCATTCAAAGCAACTTCTTCGGTATCGTCTCCTTTTGATTTTGACCCTTCAGAATTCCTATTTGAAAATTCTGAATCTTGATTCTCGTCAATTACACCAACCGGTTCAGTTGAAACAACATTTAACGTCTGGGTTTGCTTGGCCATGATTTTTGTGGTTTATTAATGTGATTGTATTAATATCTAGCAATTGATTACAACAGTTATGTGTGCGTTCCGATAAGAATTGCGTTTCATTTTGTTCAGCACTACCTCCCCCAAATTATATGTTGCGCCGCCTCCCTCTCCCCCACTAATATTATTTGTCTGGTGTGAAATTTACGCAAGGTAGTGGTAAATTGTGGTACGAATCGTAAAACACTTTTTTCAGTGCGTGCTGTACTGTCTTCGCATGCTCATTGCGATCTATAAAAGAAAACGAACCACACTGTGAAAAATTGTTCACAATTGTTTCCTTTTCTTCTTCTTCTTTCTTTAGATAGTAAAAATTTAAAACCTCCGACATTAGATAGAGCTTTATATCGAATTCTCAATCTATATAAAGTGTGGACAGCGGAGACAAAATGAATTCCAGTGATTTATGAGACCGGTTTATTAAATCGATAGATCGTATTTGATTCGGATTAAATGCATTCATCATAAATTACACAACTACTCTACAGAGCATTGCTTTATTCAAAGATCTACTGGTGCATTCCAATAATAGGATTTCGTTTCGTACAACTACAAGTTTAGTTACAATAATCTTTTTAATTTTTCGATTTTTTCTTAAATAATCTATGTTACAAACACAACATATGTCAATTTCAATTGAGACCATTCTTCAATAATCAATAATTGTAAGAACCAAATACAATACTGACAAGTTATTTCTGTAGTTCTCAAACATACGTGTGACTGAAAATGAAATTCCCAATTCTCTCTTAAACCCGTTTGAAAAATGTCCATATAGTCCTGCTCGACCATCTTTTCTCATGATATGCACAATCACTCCAACTGGATTCAATATGACAAAGGAAAATTCAATAAAAATGCAATGAATAATGTGAAAAAGAAATATAAATAAAGGTTAAAAACTTTCAAATAAAAAATGAACCGCATTAAAAACATAATGGAATGAAATCAACAACAAAGCAATCTGGAAAATAATAGTCCCCTAGACTTAATCGGCTTCTTCAGCAGCAGCTTCTCTAGCTGCTCTTATTTCAGCTCTTCTCTTATCTTTAACTTCTTCTAATTCCTTCTTTCTTCTTTGGAGGTCCAAGAATTGACATTCTTCCCAAAGATGCTTATCATGCTTACAATCCACGGAGGAGTTTGCGGATTGTCTAATAAGACAAGTTCTAAAAAGAGCAAAGTATGCACCACATCTATCTCTCCATTTTAATGGAACTTTATATTTTTGTAAATCATCTTCAGAAACTACACATCAATTACTTGTTAGTACATTATATTGACTGACTATAAGCTTAGCATTCGGCAATTGCGAAATACATACGAAGTGGAGGGAACTCAGTGACGACCATTCTGATAGTTGGTTATTTAGGTATAATCCTTCTCTAGAGAAAGGGTTTGTTTAAGCTTTGCTTTTACCAGTGTTCTGGTTTTTTTCTCCCTATGTCAAAAGAGTGAAAAAAAGTGAGAGCCAATGAAAATTTACATTTTTACTAAGCATTGCTTACATACAGGACGGTCCATTGGTCAACTGGCTAAAATATGGAGATGTGCCACACCATTGAAGATTAACAAGCATAAGAAAGTAAAAACAATGATACTCTACTGTCTGATGTATGTTGAACTACATTGTAATCGAATTTCTATCCTAATTTTCTCTTATCCTTAAAAATGGTTCTGTTTTAAATTGTTTTGTATTAAATGAAAAAGTAGATAAATGTAATATAAAAACTGATAGAATAAAACACAGTCCATTCTACATGCTAAGACTAAAAAAGACATCATTCAATAAGCTGATTCAATCCCCTCCCTCTTGAAACAACCACGTAGTACACACTATCTTCATCCAATAATACACCATGAAAATACTTCCACAACTCCAGTTAAATAAATAAAATATTCTCTTTTGATTAAACGGTAAAGGCCGGTCCACATATCCATTACACAATTTCTAAGACTTCTGCAAACCTTCACTTCTGTTATATAAGCCTGTGCATTTATTAGGTTTGTTTGGCATGGTTTGCAATTCTTTCCTTCAATGAATAATATTGACATTTGTAGAATTCATCCTTAGTCACACTGCAAAACGAGGTTCCCTTATCAAGACACTTATAGTAGTTAATCAAATGAGCAGCACATCTATCTCTATGAAAGAATGGGACGTTGTGATCATCTAATTCTTGTTGTGATGCTACAAAGATACGAGTTAGTATAAACTTTTCATCTAACAAAAATACGTCACTATTTTCTGGCAATAAAAAAATAGTATAGTTGGAATTTGATGGAATAGACTTACGGATAGCTGGGTATTGGTATGTTTCACTATGAGCCATGATAAAAGTATATTGTTTTACAAAGTATTCAAATATTAAAAAGAGTAAAGTAGTTTGATCATGTTGTATTTCAATCTCACTCTAGATGTTGGGAAGGGAAAAAAAATATTGTAGCGAAACATCCAAACCTTCATAATTGCAAAAAATAACTGCCGGTCCCAGGAATCGAACCTGGGTTTATTCGGCCACAACGAATCGTACTAACCACTATACTAGACCGGCTTCTATAAAGGCCCTTTTAATTTTAAAGGAGACTCACGTGACTTAGTTTGACCGGTTGATCAAAATAATATTCTTGAATAATAAAGTATTTCGTATGACAAAACAAAAAAATTCACAATTCAAAGCCACCGAAAAGATAACCCAACTGGCTCTTTTCTTGCAAAACTAGGGTTATACCCTAGGAAACTTTATTCATATTTACTCTGATTGTTTAGTTCTTATACAAGCGAAACAGCCCCCCATAAAGTGTTTATCTATATATATATATGGTTTAAGTACTTCTCTTGAACGTGGTCTGAGACAAGCCGAATTCATTGCTGTTTCGAGATATTCTTTGGTAAAAATGACCATACCGTAAACGTTCAATTACCAACTACATTTAGACCACAATTCCTCCACAAGGTGTTTTTCGCAAACCAGCGGGTTTCATTTCTATTCTAATGTTATCAAACTTTCAATTCTAGACGCTTAGTCGATACCTGTTGCTGATAGTTTTTATACCATCGACGACATCGGGGAGGGAATTTGGAACTTGCTCGTCACCGCATTCAAACATGAGTATCACGTTGCTTATCAAATTTTCTTAGTTACCTCTAATCAATCTAAGTTTCTTCCCCGAGGGTTTTTGTTATTTGCTTTATCCTCTACGTTATACATCTATTTGTTATATTTCTGTACTCCATAATAAAATCATGGCCAGAAAATAGCAGCATATCCCCACATCTTTTTTGGACCGTCCCTTAATACGACAAATGGTGATTTTTGTCATTCTCAATCAGATTTGTAACATCATCCAGACAAACAGATAACAGTTATAATTGATGATCTGGTTCACAAAAAAGAAAACAGGGCGAGAATATTAGCAGACAGATCATTAGTCCCCCATCGGATGAGCTCGGTGATCATAGCGACACACGACAAGCATTATTGGAGCCAATTTCGTGTCTCCCCGGACAGGATTTTTTCTCTTGGTTTCGTTTCGAACTTTGCGTGGGACCTGAATGCAGTATACCTATTGGGTAGGGCAAAGTAGGTTTATCAAATTATACTCGTCTGTTATTTGACATTTTGGTTTTGTATCTTAATGTAATTTTTAGTATCGTTCCTGAAGTAAGATGGAACCTTATTTGGGTACATTTGACAGCGCCGCATCAGGAAACAAAAGACACTGAATCTGAACTACTCTGCATTGATGTACATGGTCACGAGAACAATAAACGCACATCAGTAAGACGTTACACGCATTGAAGTGCATACATCTTTAGTCACTTTTTGAAAATGCAAATTTTAGATGATCGCCCCATGTGTGTAGATCTGGTGTATGTTACTTTCGCCATTAAAACCTCATTCATTGTATGGAAAGCAAAATTTCGCCCAGAAGTTGTTACAGCCAAGCGGGAACCCCGTTTTATAATCCGAAAGAACGCCGGATTTTTTTGTCTGGGCATTCTTGGATTCTATGTTCGATTACGGAACAATTGATATGCCAGTCCAGAGCAGGTACTTGAACTCAAGCTAGAAATATTACCCGAAAAGATATACGTATCTACTGGTAATCTCCACTAAGATTTCTTTCAGAATGGCCAAGTTTCAGAAAATATTATCGTCTAATGTATTGCAGGAAAGTTCAATTGATGACCCAAGACTTACTTTATGACAAGAAATAAAATCAATGTAACAAAAATCTTGGGCAATGCATCTCAGTCACACATTTTTTCGAAACCAATACACAGATTATTAAAGTTGGCTCCAAACTTGTTTATTCGTTTCACTAAAATATACCTTAATTCTTGCAACTTAATGGTCAACTCGAGTTCCATATTCAATATCACTTTGTGTTAGTTTTTTACGAGATTTGTTATAAACAGTATTATCTTGATAAATAATAACCGAATTGCACAAAAAAAAGTGTCTGCCCTGGAAAATAAAAGAAATGTTTTATTGTTTCAGGTGATCTTTCACATAAAAAATTTTCTATTCTAAAAAATAATAGTTTGCAACCTGCATGAGCTTGACTAAAAAATATAATAATTTGGAGTTTCTGTGTAAATCCTCTCGCCTAATTATATCTCCTATCTGAGAGAGTATAAAACCACTGCTGCCTTTCCAAATTTTAGACTTCAACGTTTTCGAAGATTTTCATTTTCTCAAATAATTATAATTTAAAATATTTTACGCTGCTTTTTACTATTGCTTATCCAATATAACATACTAAGGTAGAAGAAAAAATGAATGGTACACCTGCAAACTCAAATGCAATTAGATTACCATCGATAAGAGAGTTAACTGCTGGCTCCTTGTCAGACACCATTAGCCATCTGTCTTTCAATGCGAACAATGAGGTAAGATTTCTGCCAGGGATCAATGCTACTATAACATCTCATAGGAAATCTCAACCTTCAAATTATACTTCAGAAAATTCCCGGTTGATGAATGTCCAGCGGAATAATTCACCTTCCCTTTTGAGCAGAGAATATCAAACTCAAAAGAGTCATGATCAATTGCCACCTTCCTTCGCTCCAAAAGACATATCACAGTTACACATTACGCAACGATACCAACCGGTGCAGCACATTAGGAGTTATTCTGATACTCCCAATCACTGCTACCAATTCGCTTCTCAAAACCCACATCATGGAAATGGATACCCTCAAACATCACAAATCCCAGCCTGCATGAATGATCCGCAACCTTCATATATAAATAACAGATTCTACTGGGAGCCAATGGTTTATGCACAAGAACAAATTGCATTGAACAACGTGCAGCCTGTTAAACCAACTAAGCCAATTAATAGATGTCATAGATGTGGAACAACGGAAACTCCCGAATGGAGAAGAGGTCCCAAGGGGGCTAGAACACTTTGCAATGCGTGTGGTTTATATCATACCAAACTAGTTAAGAAGAAGGGCGCAACTTTGGCCGCTGAAGAAGTTTTGAATAATAAGGTCTTCAAGGGAAAGAATGGAAGGAGAATAAGCATGAAGAAGTATTTTTTGAATAGTTTAAAGAATGGACAGACTAAGATTAGCATAGATGGAAACATACAGCCACATGAAATGTCCCCTTCATTGATTCTCCAGGTTCCAAATGTTGCTAATGCTCCACAAACATGTATTACAGTAAAGAGCCAGACTTCTGGAATTTCATTGCCCCCTCCAATGAACTACATTACTCTTGTTCCTCCACAATATCGAAATGGTATTGTATATCAAGTACCATCTATTACACCTTCAATTCGTCAGTAGAACTTTAATTTTCTTTTTAATTATTTATTTGTTCAAGTTAGAATATTTCACTCTGGTATGTACAATAAGTTAATAAATCAGCCTTGGATTTCAGTATCAAAAACCAGTAACCTTCAATTTGTAACCAAGAGATCAAAATTTAGGTTTGGAACAAAAAAATTTAATTTACATGTACTTCTTGGTAAACCACAGCTCGTTTCGCAAGATCTAAATTATTGGTTAATTAAGTAATTTCAAAGAACCTGCTTATTTTCAATAAGTAAAACTTGTCGTAACGGAGTGACGCATTGTGAATGGAACTTCATTAGCACTCTGCTATTTCTTATTAGCGAAGAGTTTCCATCTGCAACAACGTAGAAGTTTATATCTGATAATCAGGGATGGATGGAAGATCCTTATTTGAAAACGGCGCGCTTTCACAAGAAACAATATAAAATCTCTTAAACCTTAAAGTTAATTAACATAGCCTTTAAATGAAACTATGGCCAAGACTTGGCAAGATTAAATCTAAGAGCCAAGCAAACAAAACATGCAGGGCTATCTTAATTTCAGGGATCATAAGAAATTACCAATAAAACGAGAAGGTAGGATTGGTTGCAAGCGCAGTGACATTATGATCGATGGAGAATAGAAGCGAGCAGTAGAGATATTGGGCGAGATCATAGACGGTTCTATGCAATGAACAAGTGCATAGGGGGAGAAGAGGGAAATAATCGTATCTTTAAGAAGTGTGCATGGGAGAGGAATTTATCTCGGCAAAATACTATTCCGTTAGTTGTATTAGGAAAAGCCTTACTTAATTAGCTCAGCAGAAAAACACAAGAATTTTTTGTATCAAGTTCTGGACTAAAAAGGGAATGGATATTTTGATTCCAAACTTAAACAGAATCTCATCATGAATCTGTTCTTTTCTCGGTTAAAAAAGCAATAAAAGTACAAATAGAATTCAAGCTTAGAGTTTTTTGTTCTCTGAATTGTATTTTTCTTATTTACAGTTTCTATTGTTTTTCAATTGAACTTAGCATTTCGTATATGCACCCGAAAACCCAATTTGTTTTGCACAAAGTATAAAAAATAAATTAGGGGTTTCAATGGGCTTACCTGTTTTGGTTTTGCAAGTTATGTGAAAATCCATCATTCAAAACTTTCAAAATTTTACGAATTTTAGAAAACATCCCAATAACTAAAATTAAAATCTTTGTGATTATAAAATCCACCAATCCGCAATGGAGAAGGTTAAAGCAACTGAAGAAATGTCTCTACAACCCATGGATTTGCTGTTATCTTTGATTGAATTTGAAAGTAGTTATTGAAAAAGTCCAATTCCATAACTGATCCCCTCGCTTCTTCTTCATTAAGGTTTGTTTCGCTAAAACTCACTTAGAATAAAATTATTGGAAAGCAAAGTCATACGTTCCCGTAACTTTAGCAACACTACTACGAAGTATGCATGTCCAAGCAGATTTACGCTCCCTAATATTATGAACTCAGAAAAAAGTTTACCTGAGATCTGGCTACTTTTAACTAAAATATGGATCTGCAATTAGATTTGGGAATACTAATTTTGTCTTGAAATCCGCTAAAACTGGTTTTATATTAATTGCTGGCACGCGGGAACTGACATCATGATCCTTTAAACCCTTGATTTTAAGCTGAGAAATTTGATGACAATTTCTTCTTGGCAAGATTTTCTTCATAGTTGCTTTGATCAATGTTTTAGTTCATAACTTAAGATCATCTCAAATGAAGCACCAAAGATAATCTGCAACAAAAACCACAAGAAAAGGGTAAGAAAATTTCAGGTGCAAAAAATAATCCTATATCGTAAATTAAAAAAATAATCGTGATAAAAAAATGTCTAAAAAAATAAAAAAGTGTCTGGCGCACAAACAAGCACAATGAATTCTTCAGCTGCAAATTCGGGTATTTTATCTGTTCTAACTTGCTTTGATGATGCATTGTTTCACTATTTATAATTGTGAGATCGATGCCTTGCTTTTGCTTGCACATCTACCCCTGAGATGGTAAAAGTGGAGAACAAACATCTATCTATCCCGACAGGTTAAAAATTCCTCTTGATCAGATCCTCGTTCATACGTAGCAACCCCTATTTAGAAAACCTTTTTTTAAAAGGCATTAACGAATACTTCTCCTTTATAGGCTCCCCTTGATGTTCGTTATAAAAATTGGCAAGCTGTTCCTACTTATTGATTTGCGAGAAAAACAACTCATTAATTCGTCCGACGATGTACATCTAAGCCCAACGGCTCTAGCATCAATTGTTCGCGCAAACGATCCTGAAGAAGCGATAAATTACCCTTCACTAGTTTTAGTTTGATTGTATTTGGCAAGAGGTTTCTATCGTACGGCGATGTAATATAAATGATGCAACATTGGATCTTCTTTGTTCCGCTCTCTGCGCCTAAAATTATATTTTCTTTCAGATTAAGCGAGATGTACACAAAAACCGTACAGCCAAACGCGCAAACTAACAAATCTAGATTTACTTCAACTAGTTTAATTAGGTATTGGTTCTCTACTAACAGGCCCGGAATAAATGCATTTACTTTGGGTAAACTAAATTCTATAAAATCTTATGTGATCTTAAAATTTCATTTACTGCATCATGCACATGACCAAAAACACCAAAAGTTGGCTTGGCGACGATATTGTTCCAGTCCTCATCCCGATACACCCCTGTCCTTAACAAAGCAGATTCCCAGCCATGTTCGTTTGCCCCTTGTATATCGGATGCTGGATTATCACCAATCATGTAGATCTTTCTAAATGGAGAATCAACGGGTTCCTCTCCCAAATTTGGCAAAATCTGTTTCGAACTGAAATCGTTTGTTGTTAACTTTCTTCTCCAATCAATCAAGACATGATGAGCAAAATCATATTGAACCTTGAATGGTTTTCCCAAGATTTGAGAATTCATTTGTTGATCACTCTTCAACCTATTAGTGTGCTTATATAGTTGCTCAATTATAATTCTATATGCTCCTTGTCCAAATCTTGGCAAGTTGTAATCGTTTGCATAGATATAATCATTGTTACTAAATATAATTGGAATAGCTGGGTCAACAGAGCCAGTTATTTTCCTCTGGGTTCCAATTAAACCACCTTCAGAATTCAAAATATCATGCACTACTTGTACATCGGTATTCAAATCACGAGGATCATGAAAAACTAATACAGCATCAACAGGCTTCGATAAATCGACATCACGGGCAAATTTATCAATATCACGTTGTTGAAACATTGTATGAGGAGAAATTGCAGGAGTAGACTTTACAACATCAATTGGCAAAATAATATCTTCAAATCCATATTCTGCAGCAACATGTCTCCCAGCATCTCCAATACCACCAATAACCATAACTCTACTGTATTTCTTGGTAGTAGCAAATGCTTTCATGGGGGTATGACTTTGAACAACTTGACAAGGAGAAATGGGCACCCCAACGATTTCAGAGATTGTGTGAGCTTTTTGCTTTTCCAGTACTCCGCCTCCATTTGTCATTAATATATATGGGATTCGATGTTCGTTTAATAATTCAAGTGCTGGTTTGGCAGCTTCGATGACTTTCTTTCCTTTGATCAACACACCATCGATATCAAAAACAAATGCAATCTCATTCGAAGATCTTTTGGGAATTGTAGTGTGAAATGAACAAACTGGTGTTCTTGTGAATGCACAAGTCAACCGTATTGCTGGTCTGAATGCAATCATTGAATGTGTCGTTACATCAAAACAGATAAGAAAAGGTGTGTTAAACTGATCTGAAAAAAAAAACTAACGTTTCATTCGGAAAAGATTCCGCAAGTCTCCGAGATTTTCCAAAGAGTAATTTGATGGTACACAACAAAATTACAAAGAAATTGGTTCGACAGAATAAATTGCATATAATGTATAATGTACAGTTTTCGGTAGGGTTCGTAAACTGCTTCTTTGAGGTAGAAAATTGACGATACCACTAAGAGATCCGCGATACCCAGTAAGTGCATTTCATCCGACTTGGTTTAAACCTTATTTTAGATCAGTATATCTAGACCTTTTTTGGCACATTGTTAGACTATCGGCCAAACCCGAGGTCAATTGAATATAACTGGCTCTTAGTTTGGTCAATAGAGAGCATCATCTTTCAAATCGATTTTGGTTCACGTTATCGCAGAGTAACTATATCAACTTCTACTGCAAATTATTCCCTGGATATTATCCTGAACACTACCAAACAGATGTTCTTAGATAACATAATCGATATTCTCAAAGTGTTAGGTGCCAATCCTTCCAGTATATGCTTAAAGTAGAACTTTTGGTTGGCGTATCAGACAAGGTCGCCCCAACTGAGTCCGGCCTTATTAACAAAACTAAACTTCAGAAATTGTTTACATGTATTAAAAATACTTATGACGAACCTCCAGTTAAACACCAGTCTCTGCCACGCGCAATTTGTTGTTGACACAATTCTTTTTCCAACCACAAACTTACGAGACCAGCCAATACAATCCCAAACCCATCACTTATGCTTACACTCCCCATACTAAATTCTCTTTTCACTTTTGGTACCTCTTCGCTTACTGATACAAACGTGTTCACATAAGAAAGACCTCCTAGTAACCCTTCGTAAAATACGAGCAATAACATTGGCCATATAGATGTGAAAGGAAGATCGTATTTAGATTGGCAAATTGTGATTAACACGTTTACAAATTGCAAGGATGATAACACTTCCAAATGGCGTATGCGGACGCCAAATGAGATTGATGAACGTGATATAAATACACCTAATTGATACAAGAAGCCGTACACGACATAAATATCACGATAACTTGAAAATAACCAATGTGGAAGATCTTGCAATGGGAATAGCAATGTTGGTGCTATTCCTTGATTTATAAGGTATTCGGAGAAGTATACACTCATCAAGGGTAGCATATATGGAGTGATAAGGGGTTTTATTTCATTGATCGTAGTCAGAACATGTGAATGTATAAAACGAAGATTATACCACTTTTGTTCAATCATAATTTCATCATCCTCATCAACAAGCTCTTGCTCTAATTCTTCATATTCAAAGCCATCAAATTGCTCAGGCAAAAAATGGAAATAAATGACAACAAAGCCAAGTGGAACAACTGCAAATGCCAACAATACAACCCATACTGGTATTCCCATTACATTTGTCAACAACATAAAAAGAAAACTTCCAAATAGACCTGCACCACCAGTTCCACTTGAAAATCCCCCAATTGATTGCTTTTCATCATAATAGTGAGTTAATTGCAAGAAACTAAGTTCTCCCAATCCACATGATAACGAAGCCAAAATTATTCCAAATAATTTCAAAACAATTGAATTATTTGAACTTAACGCCATCACCAACATTCCAGTAGTTGATAATCCAACCAAGGTCCATAATCGTACAACATAGGGTATGACATGGATAAAGAATGGTGCAATTAGTTTGACTGTCCACGCTGGTAAAATATCAGCTAATAAGACCACTGCTTTTGGAGTGGCTGATCCAACAAGATCAATTGCGGCTGATAGTATGATGACATACAAGATATTGTTAAGAAGACCGAATATAAAGAAAGAAATGAATATTCTTTCCGAGTCACTTCTTAGTCTTGTCCACATTGTGCGTGCCAGTTGGTCGTGGCTTATAGATTCTTACGATACCTAATCAATATGTATTGGTTAGTTGCGGAGAGTTGGCAATTGTATGCGTTGTATAGTGGGGGGAGAGGCAAGTTTAACCTGTAAACGTTTATTTGCAACTTAGTGGTCAACTCCGTGGTTTTTTTTTGCAGTTTAGATAGATCCAGCCATGTGTGTGTTAACGTCAATCTCTTTAGCAGCATCTTCGCTTATCTTTGATTTACATTGCTTACATACTAACGCAACTGTGAAAAACAGTAATCAGTTTAATGTGGAGATTATCAATATTATCTACATAGAGTATTACGTGGTCTTTTTTTAAAACATTGTGGTTTCCATGTTTCACATGAATTATGACTCTTTTTTTCATTGCACTTTTGTGCTAGTAAAACGTGCAACCTGTAAATATTTAAAATTTCTTGCATTTTCCTGAAAACCGCTCCGAACAAAAAATTTTCAGGATGACATTTATAAAAATCCGAACTGAATAATTCAATAATTCGGTGAATTACACACACATTTACAAATTGACTAACTAACCAGACTAGAAGATTATAGCAATGAGTGGCACTCCAATTCCAGCTGAATACGATGATACCAGAATCTTGGGATATGATCCATTGATTCCACCTGCATTATTACAACATGAAATTAAAGCTTCTCATCAATCCTTGGAGGTTGTTATGAGAGGTCGTTACGAATCAGGTCAAATTCTTAGTGGAAAAGACGATAGATGTCTTGTTATTGTCGGTCCATGTTCTATTCATGACACTGAAGCTGCTTTAGACTATGCCAAACGTTTAAAAAAATTAGCTGATGAATTAAAGGATGATTTATGTATTGTCATGAGAGCATATTTAGAAAAGCCAAGAACTACTGTTGGTTGGAAAGGGTTAATTAATGATCCAAATGTGGATAATACATTCGATATCAATCGTGGTTTAAGAATATCTCGTCAATTGTACTCTGATTTAACTGGTGTATGTGGATTACCAATTGGTTCTGAAATGTTGGATACTATTTCTCCTCAATACTTTTCTGATTTCTTAAGTTTTGGTGCCATTGGTGCCAGAACTACCGAATCCCAATTACATCGTGAATTGGCTTCTGGTTTATCTTTCCCAATTGGTTTCAAGAATGGTACCGATGGTGGATTACGTGTTGCTTTGGACGCTGCCCAAGCTGCATCTAAAGGTCATCACTTTATGGGTGTTACTAAAAACGGTATGGCTGCTATCACTACTACCAAAGGTAATGACAACTGTTTTATCATCTTGAGAGGTGGTAAACAAATCACCAACTATGGTCCAGATTCCATCAAGGCTGCTAAAGAAGCTATTGCCAAATCTACTGATCCAAATATTAAATTAATGGTTGATTGTTCCCACGATAACTCACAGAAGGATTACAGAAATCAACCAATTGTGTTGGACTCTGTTGCTGAACAAATATCTAATGGTGAAGACGTCATTATTGGTGTCATGATTGAATCCCATATTCATGAAGGTAAACAATCTATGCCACCTCCAGGTGCCTCAAAGGCAACTTTGAAATACGGGGTTTCTATCACTGATGGATGTGTTTCTTGGGAAACTACTGTTGATATGTTGACCAAGTTAAGTAAAGCTGTTCAAGCTAGAAGAGCTTTAAAACAAAAGGTTTAAACAAATAAGCTATAAAAAAAGCTTCAAGTTAATTGAAAGAATTTGTATATATATAGATAAAATGTTCGTGCTATAATTTTTTGAAATCATGATAATATTATTAAATCTATGGAAACCTTTACATATTAAATGTCTAAATTTTCTTTATTGGAAATCCAAGGAGCAGGACTTAGCAAATCCCGGATCTCCTCACTATTACTTAGTTTCATTTCACAACTATCATTAAGCGCCTTTAAGAAATCTGACAAATGGGGGTTGGTGAACATATACCCATGAAATCTATTAAATGGATTTCTTTGTTGCTTTTTTTGTTTGAGAGATCCCGAAATTCCATACCAATCTTGTTCAAAGTGTCTTAATGCATGCTTCAATTCATTACTATGCAACTTACTAAAATATCTATTTTTAGCTTCTTCAGACAAGTGTTGCGGCATTGGTGATGATCCTATATATTTAACTTTATCTTTGGGAAAGCATAATGCTTGTTCTAAATGATGCAAAACAAATCTTTGTTGTTTAAATTCAAATCCAACAATGACAATATTATCAGGATATTGATTGAAAAGTTCATAGAATCGGCAAAGCAGGAATAAAACATTCTCAAAAGAATCTCTAGCATATTCTTCAATATTTATTCTATCCATGAGACTTGATTCAGAATTGCATAATTTCTTTGCAAGTTGAAAATACGATAAGGCTTCAGATACAGGACCCGCCTCTTTCTTTGTTGCGCCACCAGATATAATCAAAAAGGAATCATGATTGTGTTTTAGTAGTTTAAGGCTATCTAATATATGTGATCTGAACACCAAATGATCTTGTCCCTCAATTTGGAAATCTGCTAAATGCCATTCATCCCGATCAAGCCCTAACGTGGGACCATCAAATTTCCATATTGCATGACAAGGTAATATAACTAGTGTGGATGGGGGTGTCATGATTTGATTTAATCGTCGATTCTTATTTTATTTGGTAGAATTACTTAAGAAGGTAGGTGTGTCTCACACAATTGATATAAATAAAGGGATCGTGCAGGGACGGACTTCGTAATTAATGCAACAAATCTGATTACACAAAAAAAAAGTTTCAAATCTTGCTTGTAATCTAGCTCCGGTGTACTGCATATAAGTATTATCAAATATAGACAGATTCAAAACAGGAAACAAGTTAAGCACGGGCTAGTAAATATATAGAACAGTTATAATATATATTCTGGTTAACTAACTTAACCTAAACAAAGTATACAGAAACTAAAGGAATTATGGCAGCTATTTATACTTGAGAATCAGAGTAACAGACTTACTCATTGAATTTCTTAACAAGACAATTCAATCTCTTTGTCAATATTCCTTAACCTTAACATAAATTAATTAGCGGAGGTTCAACAAGAAAACAAGATAAGTATTTATCAGCTAAATCCATTAGTAAAACCAGAATAAACATTTGTCAAAGTACTAAGTAAAACCAGATCTCGAAAAAAGATAATAAACACTTAATAAACCAGACGACAAGACATTAATAAACAAGACCAATATGCACGATACAGTGTTCAATTCACAACAATATCTTTCTCCTGGAATAAAATTATTTTTCTAACCACATTTCCCATTTTGTGGGATCTTTATTTCTGGTTTGAAACAAGCTTGTAATTGAAACAAGCTACTTTCTAACGTCACTTTGGGTGATTTAGAGTCATTCGTCAATAATTCCACTCCATCTAAGTATCTCAAGTTGCTAGTATGACCGATATGTATTTTGTGATCCTCAGTGATTTTTTAATTCGGATCTCGAGGCAGAAAAGATTCAAGATCACACACAAGAAAAAAACCAAAAACGTTTGTTGTACACGCACGTTTTGACACATCTAAAATTTTCTTGAAAAAAATATTTCTTATATTTTTTCAATATATGCGAATAACAAATTGCTGAATTAACAACTGGGGAAATAAAATAACCAACACCATATGGGATCGGATATTGAAAAAGCCTCACAAAAACAAAAACTTAGTCAAACTTGGAATAACATGAAAATAAGTAGGAGTATCGTTGTAAGTTTATTCACATGTAATAGAAATAATAGGCTACTATCTCCGCGTTTGACAAAGGAACCAACTAGAAGGATTGACAATTTGGCCTATTTCCATTTCCCATAGTTATCAGTGAACAACTAATTGTCAACTATCAATTCTTTGGCTGCAAAAAAAAATTGCCAAAAAAGGAATCTTGTAATAATTTTCTCACGAATTGGAGGACTGATTATGAACATGTTGCACGCACCGCTTGAATTCACATAGCGTTATGGTGTGTTTGCAAACCTCATAGAACCAGTCTCCCAAAATATTACACAGTGTTTTCATATTGGTCACCTGTAAAAACTTTGTTTATTGATCAGGTTTCCCAAATAAGCTCTGAGTGACGATTTCCTCAAGACCGCCTAGTTTGAAAGAAAAGTGTTCTTAATAAACATTACAGACCCGTGAGTTTGTCAACCCTATTAAGGAAATTACATTGTAAAATGATTATACTCATTAAAATTATAATCAACACCTTTCTCCTATGTTACTGTGGCTGGACAGGCCCTGGAGAGAACCCAAATGCAACTATGTTAGCCATAATCAAGCCTCCTTTGTAATCGTCCTTTACTGTACCACGACTTTGAGATGCTGATTCATTATCAACCCCCATAATGCCTTACATCTACTTCTAATTACAAATGTCTATTCTTGCAGAACATAGAAATACCCAAATGTCTAAACAAGCAGTTTCCGTTCGTGAGTTACCCTAGATCTTGAAACTTTGCAGAACATTCCAATTAGTAATGCTATACATTGATTTTGAAAAGTTCCATCAATTTCAAATTTGTATATTAAATGCTAATTCATATACCCCTATATATATACCTAAAACTGCCCAAAGAAACATTCCAACTGTCCAACAACCAATGAGAGATACCAACAGTTCAATTTTCGATTTATATTACGTCAACTCAAGTTCTTTATACAGCCAATGTGTGTTGATGTAAATAATGATAGCATTGAATTAATGCCTTCCAATGACAAAAGGCAGCAATCACAACAAAAATATGAAAGATCTGATGAGAATGACCAAATATATCAAACCTTCCAGGGAGAGGATTTTGCAATAATTCAAGTATATCCTGATCAATATGAACGAATCTTTCTGGAATTCTGACAGCATATAGCACAGCACCAGTAATATAGAAAACTCCTTCTGCTATTAACCAATACAATCCTGCTCTTTGTACAACGGTACCATAATCAAACAACCAAAAGGAAGCTAAAACAGGCAACGCTCCTGACAAACCAAACATTATAAACATAACAGCTCTGAATCCACGATATTCAACACTAGAAAATTCAGGATGTAAGGTTAAAATGGTACATATTGTACCAAAACCCAAAGTAGTTGCAACAAATATATTTCTAATCCAAGGATAATCATAAAAAGCAAACAATAGGATTGAAATTAACGAACAAGTAATTAAAATAACGATTCCAAAATAATCCAATTGATTACCAAACTTACAAACTTTATGAGAATGGGCTTTTACACAATGAAATGTTGATGACATAAATAAACAAAATGTACATGCAATAGCAAATTGAATAAAATTAGCCTTCTCCCATATTCCCAAATAATTATCATAAATAGTAAGTGGATAATTAATATAATACAATACTGCCCAAAATACAATACTAGATGGAACCAAATGGGTATAAATATTCATGGTTTCATTATGTAAGTAGGTCAAAGATTCAAGACATCCTAAATATGACAAAGTCTCTTTCACATATCCTGATTTTATATAATGATTATCCTTTTGCCATTCATCCAATTCATGATAATAATGCAACCGTTTTTTCAACTTTCCCGTTTCCTTGGTTGATTGAGTTCCTTGTGTTGATGCAGTATCCTCGGTTGAAATTTCAGGTGCCGCCTTCCTATTTCTCAATAGACGCGATGATTCTGATAGGTTATTGATCTTGGTAGAAGTCATACTATATAAAATATCCAAAAGCAAGTTAAAGAAACAGCGAAAAGAAGAAAGAGATGAAAATCAAATAGCAAACATTAAATACAACAATTCTTTACTGATCCAATTTACGGTTTTTCATAATTTTCGAACGTGATATAAATTTTTTTGGCATTGGCCTTTAAACGCGGAGCCAACAAAATAAATTTAAATCAACTACATAATTATCTTGGACTCAACAAAAAGTTTTGGGCCAACGGGATAAGATGACTACATTAATCTTAAAAATCTATAAATATTACACTAATCATTGTCGTCATCATCAGATTCTTTTTTGGGTCAAATAGTATTCAACTAGGTTTATCGTTAGAATATCATAAAATCATTTTCTATAATGCTCTATATAAATGAAGGAGGAATGCTTTCACAAATTTCAGAATACTGTTTTAATTTCTTCCCAATGTTCAAATCACCACTTACAATCTTATCTTCAAATCGTTTAATCTTTTTACTGAAAATCTCCCCAGTGTAGAAAATCTTCCACTGCGACTCAGGTGAACTCATACACCCACAACATCTTTCAAAATACCACTTATTCACTGGATTGTTCTTACGAGATCGCCATATCAACTCTCTAGGATGTGATTGTAGAATAATTTTGAATATGATATCTGCTAATCCTGGTAATCCTTGATTCTTCTTTGCAATTGCAAACTTATCCAAATAAGCCATTTTCTCACCTCTACTGTATTCCCACGTAATAATTGCAGCACCATCATAGTCTCCAACAATAACTAACGTGGCCAAATCCTTGTTGATACGTTCTATATATGTCTCAGCGTCCAACTTTTTCCCAAAAGAGTCATTCAATAGTTCAACTAACCTATCACGATCAGCTAACTTATCATCAAATAAGTTCTTCAAAGTGAATTCACCAGGATAATCATGTTGACTAAGAATTTTTACAGATACCCCCTTCTTGATTACTGATGTCGATAATTGCGGAGTTCTGGTGTTTGAACTAGGTAAAGATGATGATATTATTGGTCTATCAGTTAACACATTGTATATAATCGGATTCAATTCATCACTATTAATCGACATGATCTCAGGAGTGGTGATTATACCCGTCGCTTCATCGTTTCCTGATCTTTCATTAATGAAGCTCAATATTTTATTCATGCAATTCAAATTTTGAAGATGTAAATCACGAGTTTTGGGTTCGATATGTCCGATATATAATTCCGAGACGATATCAGAATACTCTTGCGATAAGTTTATAAACACATGGCTGGTTTGATTTCTCTCAATTGAAGGTATACCACCAACTGGATCAATTACCACGATTTTCTCAATAGTCAACAAATCCTTTGAACTCTTCTCAAGTAAAGCCGATGATAAGGAATATAAGATCTGATCTGAATCGATTAATTCTTGATAGCTTGTGTCTGCATTGTATACCAAAGGTTGAACGACTGGGATTAGTCCTTGATAGAGAGGAATAAGAATCAGTTCCAAACTATCCATGGTAATACTACCACTTTTTGAAGTAAATAACGAACGGGCAATTGTTGCTTTCAAATCTCCTTCATGCTCAGGCTTACCCAAATGGCCTAGTAACTTGTTAGCAACATCAATCATATATAATTCGTTTAGTTTGAATGAATTATCGGGGAAATGATCATAATCTAATATCATAATTGGCGAAATACCAAAAGTGATTAATCTCTTAAAAGTTTCAGCAATACCTTTCCATATCTTATTTGTTATACCTGGGAAGACCTTGATTTTAAATAATGCAATACGAAGCGGGATTTTTTGATATTTGACTTCTTCATTGTCATAAATGTTTACAAACGGATTTTGCTGATTTAGGTATCGATTAATAAATAATTCTCGTTGAGTAGATCTCTTTGTTAAAGACTGTTGTTCATTTAGACTCTTAACACTTCTAGAAAACTGCAAATTGGTGAAATCAAATTGATTTTGATATTTGTTAAGATAATTCCTTGCTTCTCTTTTGGTGGTTGTTGATTTCAATATTGAAAGAATTAAATTTCGTTTAGCATCAGTTATTACCTTGTGAGTATCTAAATTCGATACGAATTGCCTATTCAAAGTACTCAATTTACTCATTTGCTCTATAGCATGAGTGGATATTAAGTAGGTTTGCCATCATAGCCCCTTCTGAATAATTTTCAATCATTGCTGGGGAAATAAGTCGTGCAATCTGGATAAAATCAACAACCTGTTTTAGAGCGTTGTTCTCAACATACAAATTGACAAACGCGGCTCAGTTTGATTATTCGTCAATTTCAAATTCAAGTTTTATTTAAGGAATACAAATTCCCAATTTCATAAATTCTATATATTACTTTTTTTTTAATCAATCAATTTAAGTTTGAGGTTAAATACTTTGTCTTCTCTTTCTTATCATTGTTATCTTTTTCAAGTTACAATTCAATATCGATTCGCTGCGTTTTCACGTACGTCTTGATGCCAAAGGAAATCTCAAAGTTAAACTTGATACTACAAGAAGTTTGAACCAAACAACAAAAAGATTAATTTCTCTCATTTTGATTTATCATTTCACTTTGACACATTTTTTTGACACATTTTAAGTTTCATTTTAATTTCCTTTTAGGCTTCCAAGTATCATTTATCATTAGTTACGTCAGGATCACCAGTATCAACAAATATGGCAGGATCTTCAAGTACTCCTGGGACCCCGGCTCCATCAGGAAAGCGATTTGAGCAACAGATGCTCGAGTTCATGGCAGAAACCAGAACTGTATTGAAAACTCATGGTGAACATTAGATTTTTTGTTGAAGGAGGTTGATAGAGACGCTACTGGTATAAAAGGGTTATGACTACACCGCTAGCACATACAAAAAAAATTAAAGAAGGTGAACAAGGATTCAAGGATGAAGTTGAAGATGAATTCCAACACGTTCAATCTGAAATTGAAGAACAGAAAGAGAAAGCTGACCAATTAGAACAAGAACAGAAGGTAATGGAGTCCAATATCGAGGAGATTTTGGAAAAAATTAGGTAAGGTTTAAGAGCATGCTTCTGTTATGAAAACCATAAAGACCTACTTGAGTGGTATGATCTTCGAAGAAACTTTGACTCTGTTCAATTTAAATGCTCCGAAGGTTATTCCAGAATTGAAAATTTATGGTTCCAGGGATCCCGACAAGATTAGAAAACTTTACGGTTTACAATTGCATTTCTTGACTAACCAAGTTGCTTACAACAAATGGGCTGGTCTTACAAGATATTACTTCTTAGAGGATTTAGCTCACCTCTACCAGGTTCCGTACATGAATCCAGTGATGGGTGCAAGGACTTTTAGTTGGTTAGATTGTGTTTATGTTGCTGCTTTGTCGGTAGATTTGGCTGTTGAAGATGCTCGAAATACTAGTCGTTGGTTGAAGAAGATGCCACAACCCGGTGAAGAAGTCAAAAAGTTCTTGTATGATTACAAGTTACTCTATTATTGACCGACAAAATTAAAAAAGAAATTTAACGTCGCAATGAAAGATTTAGTTGCTTTGTTATCAGCTTACTTCGCAGTTCATTTGGAGGAAAACGTTCTAGATGTTGCTGAAGAAACGAATTTCTTGTTGAGATTTTCCAACATTTTTTCAACAGAGATCTTTCCCAAGAATTATTCAATTAATCAGGTTTTATGTGGATAACGCAAGGAAGGTAATCCATTGGAAGGAGTGGTCAATTTTACATTGATGGAAGTAAACGATTCTAATGAAGTTGAGTTCAATAGAATTGAAACAAGCGGAGGTTCTTATCGTCTAGCGTCAAACCAATCAACTAACCACTGCAACAATCAAAACAACAACCAACACAACAACCAATACCACCAACCTGCTGCTTACCGTAATCAACCTCAATAGCCTTACAATTCTAACCTATTTCAACAACAACCAATACAATAACAACTCAAGAAACCTTGTACCAATTCAACAGAACACCAACTCACATCAACAGAACAACTAGAAGAAGAAAAGTTTTATGGTATACGCAGAAACCCACATGCTGGTACTACAAGAGGAATTTATGCAATTGAATTAGATTCTGAAGAAGCTTTCCCTCACCATGAGTATGAGATACTTGAAGTCACTACTGAAAGAATCGAAGAATCTTACAGGAGTTGAAGGAGACTGAATATGCTGCTACCTCATCAATCGGGCTTCACTCCATTGCGAGGCCTATCTCCAACTAATTTGGATGGTCTGCCGTCTCATATTTTATTAGATACAGTGCTCAAGCTAATTTTGCTGATGAAGAATTAGCGAAAGAATTATTTGAAGATTATGAAATTAGAGAGTTGCCAAAACCTGTTTTTGCTAGAACTGCTTCTAATCAATTACACGAGATTAAGCAAGTAGTTAATGTTTATGTAGGAGATTCATTTGATGTTAGATTAGTTTTTTTTGTTAATGCCTGGTTTGAAGATGTTGGTCATAGGTGAACACTCTTAGAGAGTGGAAGTATTGGTTGGATGATGGTAAATATTTGAAGATAGACAGTAGAATGGTAGAATTGAGAACTATGTCTATTTTCGAGTTGAAGAGATCAGTGGATGAGTTGAAAACTGAGAACAAGAGTTTCCAAGATTATGGGATGTTGAGCCGAGACCTCCTCAAGAGAGATCATTCAAGCATGATATGGTCACACAGGTAAAGTTCCTGTTTTGCTGCCTCCATTATTTGCTACTCCAGATGCTAAGAAGGTGTTGAAGGAATTTATAGATGAAAAAGTGAAAGCTGGTATTTTAGTTCGCGCAATTGAAGGTTCATGATTGAGTCCAGTATTTGTGATTAAACAAGGTCTGAAGTATAGGATTGTGGTCGATTTAAGGAAATACCAAACTTCCTCAATGTCTCTTGAGTAACTCTAATCTGATGGTAAGCAGCCTTTAAATCGAATACACTAAAAGCTTTCAGCTTGCCTAAAACCGCAATTAAATCTCTAAGATTGTTTAGGTCCAAGGTTCTTTCAAAGTTTTCTTGTTCACCTTCCTTAAATCGACCACAATCCTATACTTCAAACCTTGTTTAATCACAAATACTGGACTCAATCATGAACCTTCAACCGTGGGAAGTAAAATACCAGCTTTTATTTTTTCATCTATAAATTCCTTCAACACCTGAGGAAGTTTGGTATCATCACTCAAGAAGGGAATTACAACTTTACGACATTACCTTTTGTTGCCGTCAATGTTCCTTTTGTCTTTACCCGTTTTCTTCAGATGATTTTACCCAAGGAAAATGTTTACGCTTATATGGATGATATCCTTATCTTTACCGAACTTTGGATGATCATTTAGAATATTCTTATTCTTACCGAGGAGTAACGGAGCCAGTGGTCTCTTGGAGAGTATGCACTAGCCTGAAAGTTCGTTTGTGTGCTAGTTTCAAAACAAAGGAAGGGTGATCAATGGTAGGAATGGCAATATTCATTTACTATTATAAACAGTTGAATTAGATTTTAGAAGGAAATGATTTATAATTCACATACAAAAATCATAACATAGAAATGAACTAGTAGTAAAGAGATCTTTCTTTCAAACTCTTGTGCATCAAAAGCGAGACAATTTGACTGGTTTCTGAATCCCGAGTCTAAATAAGTAAAGGATAAAAAGAGACTGCAAGACCAAATCACGAATTTAACGTGTAGCAGAAGATTCGAGGAACTAACACAGACTTTCTTTTCTGGAAAGATCATTGTATCTTCTCGAACATCTGATTGACTATAAATGTTCCATTATATTAAGTATTTGTCTCAAATTGATACCTAGGTTAAATTTGGGTTCAAGTTGGCACGAGAGTCTACTGTAGTTGGGAAAGATTAGATTTTTGTATCAATTTTATAAATAGAGCATCCAAACTAATGTAATGTTCAAAGGATAAGCCCCTTCGCCCCACAAGGCATAGGACAACAGACGTACGCTATTAAGACCAGAATAAATCAATGGAATTATAAATTAATAATCCCTCAAACAAACTACTGATACAGAAGCAAAACAAATTTTGACACTCTGTCCCTGCATAATCTAACTGCTGTATGAGAAAATGTTCTACCGGCTAAACCTTGATCCCATGGACATTAAACAACACAGAGCCACAGTAAACGTCTTTCTTTTATTTTATGAAAATTGGAATTAAGTCTATACCTGCAATATATGAGTTGAATAATCAACACACAAACCAACTCATAAACACTCATTCTAATAACATTCGGCTGCTCTCGGGTGCATCATGGGGAGACTGAGTTCCCCTTTCAATATTTTCGGTGGAACCCTTAATATTGTAAGACCAATACCCCCGAACTGAAATGGGAGATTCCAAGGGCTATTTATAATTATTTCAAAAAAAATTGTTAAGGAAGGATATAAGGGGGGACTTAGTCGACATGGTTAAACTCAATGAAGATCTGGATATTGAAACTTTAACTGACGCGGGGTAATAAATACTCTGCTTGTTACATACCTGAACACACAGGGTTTGGAACTTATCTGAGTTGAACAAGTACTCTCGAGCTCACTATTTATTACAAGAATATATAGCCACGAGAGAAACAGTCCATTTAATTGATTTGCGATTTCAAGCAAATAAGTTCAAATGATGCCGTCGGGAAGAAAGATAATTGAATAGTAAAATTTTACACAATATCTATCAAAACTAAAAATGATACAACAGTTGCATTATTTGGAGAAGTCTGTTCCCATGGAAGTTGATAGATTGTCATATTGAAATCCGATAAAGTCTGCCCCCCAGAAACCGAGGTTTTGCTTAATTAGAAACAAGCCATAATCAAACCGACGGTCAGCTGAAAGACGAGGAGCATTTGAGAGTTGCAGAATCTTTATCTCTAGATCTTCATACATAATGGCTTTGTGCTTGTTCCAGATGTCCAAACGTTGATCCATTCCCTCACGAATTGCAATAACAAACAAACTTCTTAAAGCATCAGGTCCACCAATGGCTACAGCTTCATCAAAACAATCTTCCCAATATCTGTCATCTGAATTTTGCATTCTGGTTACATTAAGATGTAGATACCGCCGCTTATAGATAGCAGAGAGAACACCTGTAGATAAACTTGTACCCATTGAAGAGAACCAGACCAACTTGGTGACCCAGGGTCATGTGCGTACTAATTGTCGGAATAAGAGCATATTTTGAGTTGAAGGACCGAAGCCTTCTGGTGGGAGTGAATCTGGTTGTAATTATGACGTGATGATGCACGCGACAAACTAGCCCTTGGTACGGTCTCGTTCACGATGGCTCTCTCATTAATTAGGTTGAGTTATAACCCCTCTTGGCCATTTGCATTTTCATTCCAAAGATAATAACGGGTAGGTGTCCATTTATCTGAACTAAGGATTAAATAGAAAGAGGAACCATCTACAACAATATTCATAAACTATGGAGTTTTACTTAATGCACGCTATTTAATAATTCTCCTACCCATGGATAATTACGTTCAACAATGCACTTCTTTCTGGTTCAGTTTCACTCCACGTGATCTGGACTACAGCGCTTCCAACCTCCAAATACGACGTCTATAGTTCAAACACTCCGAACTCTTACATCATACCTGGACATGTGTTGCAAAATTGCATTTCAAGGCTTTCCCGTAGACGATTTTTAGTTACGCTTGTCGAGATGTGTCTAGTGTCCATGGGATAGCAGCAATAGAAATAAATTTGCAAGTTCATAGATTCCAATATTTTCACAAATTTAATAACAATCAATATTCATCGTCTGACATATCCACAATGTCTTCATCTTCGTCTGCCCTGTTTTGTGTAGTATCATGCAACTGTCTCAATTTGTTCATAACACTAAGAACAAACGGCCTCAACTCATTAATTTCTAATAACGACAACCCATTTAATTGGATATTGGATTCATTTAATTCTCTTAAACCTTTTCTCGATTTCACCAATCGAATCTCCCTCAAATCTTGTAGAACTGATCTTATTTGATGTGGAGGATCCTGCAAATCATCCGCTGCTTTCGTTAATAAAATTTTGGAAATCTCTAACCAATTCCATGGCAAGTCACTGAATTGATTCGGTCTACGTAATTCTTCATCGTATTTTTCTTTCAAATACGCCACATTCAACCATTTTGGTGGCACTATACTACATTTATCTTGTGATTTCAATATCAATGCGACCCAAAGGGGTACTGACTCTCTTCTCATCGCACGCAAATTAGGAATTGTCGTCTAATGATTGATGTTAGTATTCGAAATCATCTGAAAAGGAGTTGATGATGAGAACACTTACTCCTATAAGTCGTATCTTTTTCATTGTATATCTAGGAAGAATTGTGATAAATTCATTCTCAGCTAAAAAGTTCACTTCAGAAGGCATCAAAGTGCCCTGTAAGTTGGCTGGTAATACCATGTTTTGATGGGATTTGTGTGGTAGATGATAATTGAAATTTAGCATCATCATTTCCATCAACAATTTTTTTTCCACTCCTTAATGTTTACGTGACGCGTTTGATTTTGGATGCAAAACATTTCCATATCTTTGCCGTAACCATAACGCAATTGAACAAATGACTATAAAAGCCTCCAGGTCAGAATATTCAAAAAAAAAAAAGATTCCTAAATTAGCTACTATACTACATAAATATACTACTTACTTCCTTCTATTCTTGAATGTGGATGATTTCCCAGAAGTGACTATTTTTGGTTTCTTGGCCGGTTTAGGACCTTCGCTTTCTTTACTATATGGGTCAAAAGATCTCTTTTTATTCTTAGCATTCTTATCCCTTCTTTTTGATGTAATCAAAATCTTATCAGCACTAGCATAATCAATACTTTGTTGTTGTTCTTCTTCTTCTTGGGAAATTGCTTTTCCTGTATTCTTTGGCTGGGGTTTACGTTTACGAAGCGTGATGAGTTCATCTGGATTAATATCTTTATCTTGCGCAAATAAAGATGGCTTAGATGCAGCTGGTGCAGGCTCTTCTTTCTCGACCTCGGCCACTTCTTTTTCATCTGGTATTTGTTGAATATCTTCCTCTGGAATTACCACATTCAGATGTTCACCAAGTTCCTTAAGCCCGTCCCAAATGGTCTGCAATCTATCTTGCACAACGTCTTCAAAATTGTGCTTGACAAATGAATTTGTTTTGGTGTCAAACTCTAACAAAACGTGACGTTTTTCGATATCATAAATAGTCGAAAACATCTTTGATTCATTTGCTAGCAATTGAGGAACATGTTCAAACAAGGAACCATTCAGTTCAATTAAACCAGTAAACATTTCTGAAGCTTTAGCTAACTCTTTAGTATCATGAAAATCAAAGGCAACAGTATTAGTAGCAATTACGGAATTATTATTATTCCATTTATCTACTAGATCCCAATCATTGGCTTCAACGTGTTTCAAAGTCTTTTCAAGCAATTCTGCAATCTCTTTGGCATGAAGTCGAACATGTTCAGATACATAACTAGGGCCATTCAATACCTTTTGAGCATCAACTGGTGATTCAAGCTTAGTTAAATCAACCAATAGCTGATTTGGCATAATAAATCGTATTGATTCATCTTCTTTTCTAGCCATCCGATCTCTCCAATTATACAATACTTCAACAACTGGCTTTTTGGATCCTGGAAGATTATATTGATATATAAGATAACTGTATGGCTCTCTTGGGTTGCTAGCCATCACCGGACAAGATACCTTGTTATTTAAATTATTGCTTAATGGGCGATATTTAGTGAATTCGAATCTTCTTTTAGCAACTTGACGGGAATCAAACAATACTTGTTGTAATTTGCCTTCGTCCTTTTCAATCAATTTGTTCCTCAATTGATCATATATGTTTAATAAGAAATGAGTATCTGATCTTGCATATGCTAACATTGGTGGAGACAATGGTCTAATTCTCCAATCAGCTAATTGGTATTTCTTGGATGTTTTAAAATGAGCAAAGGTTTCTAACAAATATGCCAATGAAAACTTGGGAAATCCAAGCACTTTAGAGGCACAATAAGTATCAAACAATGAAACAACATATAATCCTAAATCTCTTTGTAACCAAATAATATCCATAAATGCACCATGGAATACCTTAACTATTTGTGGATCGGTAAATATTATATTTAATTCTGATAATTCGTCTCTTATAGCTAATGTATCAATAATCCAATCTTGCTCTCTATTAGAAATTTGCATTAGACAAACTATACCATAGTATGATCTATAATCATGATGTTCTAAATCCACAGCGATTTCAGTCAGACCTTTCAAACTTTCAATCATCTTAGTTAACCCTTCTGGAGTGTCAACCCAAATTGCTGTCGTGCTTGACCAGTCTTTAGATGGAATAGGTTCTTTGGCTTCCAAGATTGCATCAGGGTACGGTTGGTTGTCAATTTCATATTCGTACGGTTGAGGATAATATGGTGGATCTACGACTTCAATAGAATCTTCATAGTGTGGTTCAGGATTCTTCAATTTCAAAGTTTCTTCAAATGGGATTAAAGCATGTGGTTTACTGGTCAATTTAGGTTTGAATGGATTTGATTCTGAATTATCAATTGGCGTTTTGAAATTCACTTGTGGTTTGTTTACTCGCTTACCTGGTTCGTTTACCATTGTACCTCTATCATCGAGATACTCCAAAGTCTTTCCTTCAGTAGTTTTAACTTTCTTGGTTGCCTGATCAAATGCATAATCAATCTTTTCAAATATAGAGTCAAGTACATTCCCAATGGGATTCCAGGAAACGTCACCGACTACATTTTCTTGGCCAAATTCAATCTTTGTATCTTGTGTATCATCTGCCACTCTAATCAAGTCATTACATATATTCAATAATCGTTTGGAGGTGTCATCAATCTCTTCAGCTAAATTGGAATCAACTGATTTATAGAAATTGACGTCTTGAGCAGCAAGGTTGGTAGATGCACGAATTGTTGCAACCAATTTTGGAAGTATATCGACAAAGATATCTTTATCGCTAGATGTAGATGACATATTGCAATTCTATTAGTCCACCCTTCAACTGTCTCTCTTATCGCTGGATAATAAAGAACGCTGTTGTTCCTAACAGCTTTTGAAGTATTGCTCAAAAAAACTTCTTCTTCTAAAGGCATCTCTTCAGTCACGTGATATAAATTGCACAAAAATTGAATTTCCTTTGTACATTTTTTCCAACTTAATACTCATCTCATAATTTTTTTTTATAATCTGCCAATCAATATTACCTATAATTAACCTGTTAATGATATAGAGGTATAGAGCTATTGCAATTTATTACTATTATTATTATTAACACACCATGTTTACGTGTACCACATGCGATCTTCAATTTCCTACACCCGAAGACCAAAGAAGTCATATGAAAGGAGAATGGCATCGTTATAATTTAAAAAGAAGAGTTGCCCAATTACCACCGATTTCCGAAGAACTTTTTAATTCCAAAGTCGCTTCATTAGCTGAATCTGAAGAAGGCAGTGCTGATAAGAAACCAAAGGGTGAAAAACAGGTAACCAAAAAGGAACAAAGAAGAAGAGAAAAAGAAGCATTATTAGAAAAGAAGAGGCAGATTTTAGAACAAGCCAAGTTGGCAATGTTGGCAAAGATGAAAGAAAATGGTGGAGAGTTACCTAAACCAGAAGTACAACCAGAAGAACCAGCACAAGTTGAAGAAGAACAAGCTAAGGAAGATTCAAACCGAGAAGAAGTTACTGAATCAGAAGGACCAAAAGAACTTACAGCTGAAGAAGAAGAAGAAAAGCTTCTTGCTGAAAAATTAGCCAGTAAGCTTGAAATTTCACCAACTACCTGTCTTTTTGCTCATCCAAAATACAACCATAAGTTCAATACCATAGATGAAAACATTCAACATATGTTTAAACATCATGGTTTATATATACCTGAACAAACTTATTTAGTTGATGCACAAGGTCTTCTTGAATACCTTGCTGAAAAGATCGGATTTGGGTTCTGTATTGCATGTAATTATCAAGGTAGATCAGCAGAAGCTGCTAGAGAACATATGCAACAAAAAAGGCACATGAGAATTCCTTACGAAACCGAAGATGAAAAATTAGAAATTTCAAAATTTTATGATTTCTCATCTACTTATGACAATATTCCTAAAGTTACCAAAGTTATTGTAGAAGGTGAACAAAATGATAAAGAAGATGAAGAAGATTGGGAAGATGTTACCGATGAAGGTGAGGATGTTAGTGACAGTGATGAAGAACTTCCAACCGCTGAACAAGATGCTATTTATCAACATGGTCATGAATTAATATTACCTTCAGGTGCTGTTATTGGACATCGTTCAATGGCTAGATACTATAGACAAAATTTGGCTCCTGAAAGAGTGTTATCTGAAGGTCAAGGTACTGTTATCGCTGCTGAAACTAGACATATGTTGACTTTGAAGGATAGACAAGAATTGGCCACTCAAAAGAGAATCTGGGCTAGAGAAAAGAAGAGAGAAGATGTTAATGATAGAAGGGCTGCTAAATTTATTAATCAACAGAAACATTACAGGGATGAATTATTACAATAGACAAACTTTTTTTTATAGAATAGTAATGAGGGTTAAAGGTTTAATGTATGCTTTAAATTCAAACTAATAACGTCTTTTCTAATCTTACAAAATAAATAACACTAATGAAGCCAACACCAAATCAATCAAAATATCGATAAATACCCAGACACAAAAGTATAACAACTTAGGCGAGAATACACTCCAAATAAACAAATGGAATCTCAAATTAATACACGAAGCAATCAAGTTCGTTCCCGACAAACTGTAAAACAATAAAGTAGTTGTAGATTTGATTAATAGAATCGATTTTCTCAATCCTGGTAAATAAATCAAATCTTCCAATGATGGAGCTTCAAATGCAGAATTACTGACTTCAAAAATAAGTTGAAGCGCAGATAATGACCAAAACACAGGTCCAGCAAAGTTGGATATAAAAGTGAGTAACCCAACTGGAATAATTGAATATGCAGTGATTCCATTATAAGCATTTGATAAATCAACAGTTGCTAACAGGTTAGTATTACCCATGGAAAAGAATGTCAAGTTTTGTAAACAGAGAGTGGTTAATGTAACAATGATAATTGTATGATCAATATTAAGTCCACCCTTACTATTCATTCTTTTGATTAATTTCGCAAGTGCAAATTTTACTATAATCAATACAAGGAATATCGGAATATTTTCATGTCTGGTATGATGTAAAAGATAAATCGTGATTAAGTTTGTAAAATCAGTAATCGATCTAAACTTGATTGATCTGAATTTTCCTAATGCAAATCTAAAAAAACCAAGTCCAAAAAGAATATACATGGCAATATTTGATAACTGAATGCTAACATCTTGTAACTTGAACTTCAATTCATTATCATTAACGGTATCTTTTGTAATCGTAATGTCATAACTATCCAATAAATACAAGAATAACCACCTAACCACTTTTGGAAGAGTATTACCATCAATATAATACTGCAATATCTTAAACAGGAATGAAATAGATGAGGCAATGAATAAACTTACAAGGGTAATCAAAACACCCGCGTCTTGCAAAGAAGGAACACCAGACTTGCCTTTTACAAAACTAAAAGTTGGAAGGAATCCACCTTGAATATAAGTAGCTATAGTTATGATGAAATATGTTAAATAGATCAAGAACCATAATAATGGTTCATTGGTATGACTCAAATAATAACCGATGTTATAGTTTGTTGAATATTTCTGGCCGCTATTATTCCAAGATTTGAGTAATCTGATACTTACAAAGATCAACACAAGGTATGCAAAGTTGGAAACTTTTGAAAATGCCTTGAAATAGAACGCACCCAAATATAACAATGTAATACTTGTGAAAAAGTACCAAATTTGATGTTCCTCTTCAATTAATGAAGATCCATGGAAATGAAATGAATAAATCAATACCAACACTTGAAAGAAAATCACCAATGAAGGGTTCGTAGAAGAATTTCCGAGGAAATAAGTATTAAAGAATACGATTATTGCAAGCGTAGCAACAAATAATAACCCAACACCAGTAAAAATATCACCATATATGTAATTTGTAGCTGATGATGCCATATCTTGTTGAATTTCTTTCAAAAACTCAAAATAGTCGTCGATTGGATGTTCACCACTCTTTAGAAGTAACCACTGCTTCCACAAATCAGAATCTTGTCCATTTTTAGCTTCATATAACTTCATAATTTGGTTACAGTTTTCAAGAACGATTCCAATTCTTTCATTTTCTGGCCAAAGGTCCAATACTTCCTTTGAAATAATTCCAAGAGAATTTTTGGGGATTGGGAAATTCAAAAGGCTAGATAATGTAGGCACCAAATCAATCTGACTAATTTTGTGATAATATGAATATTCTTCATTGTTAGAAACAGGAGCTGAATTAGGTTGATTAATTTTTGGTGAAATGAGCACCATTGCAGCCGATGTTTCTCCGTTGGAAGAGCCCCCATGATTACCAATTTCATTCATTCCATGATCACCCATAAACACAATCAATATGTTTTCATCATTTTCTTTGTGTCTCAATTCAACATAATTATATAACCTGGCTAAAATTGTATCCATTTCCAGTTGTTTTGGTTTCATATATACAGATTCAGGACCTCCTTTATGACCAATATGGTCCAATCCCAAATAATGTAAAATCAACCCATCCCAATCTTTTTCCCCACTTAACTGGTCATCTAAATGACGAGTTACATTATTATCAACTTCGGTGAAATCACTCACAAAGAAAGAGTTAGCACCTTCATATTCATTAAATACATCAGGAAAAAGTTTTAACCAAGTATCATCACCAAAGAAATTAATTTTCTTATTCATCTTTTTGAATTGATAAACCCAAGAATCCTGATTTAAACCTTGTGTAGTATCATCCTCGTGAACATTTAATATAGCGTCCAAGAAACTAGGAGTACCACCAGTAGTTATCCCTTTTAGTCTAGGTAAGGTAACAGTAGGAGGATTGGAATGGGCTGTAAATGGAATAGCGTGACCTTTATTAATCAACAAATGTAAAAATCTAAAATGAGAATGAGTTTCACTAAAACAGAAATCAGATCTCATAGCATCAACAACCATAAGAATAACCTTATCAAATTGTGCTTTACCTTCATGAACGAACGGTGAAGTGGCGGCAGTGGTGGTGGTTGTAAATTCGCTATATCCAGGAAGCACCACTTTAGCAGGAAAAAACCCTCGGAGAAATATAAGAAGGCCCCCAATGTTTAATAATGTTATGAGGATCTGAATGAACCATCTCAATGTAATGGATCGTAACATTTGGCGTACTCCGAAGTTTGTTGCTTGTTGTTGATTTTCAACGTGGTTGGGGTTCAGTTTGTCTTCTTTTGTTTTTTTCGGTGTTCTTGATTCGTGAAATTTTTCAAGGAAACATCAAAAAAGCATGAACATGCATAAGTTAACATTGAATTATGGTTAGAGGGCTTTCTAAGTTATTAAGAAAGTGTAAGAGTGGACTGTTCTAACTAGAATTTTACGTTCAATAGTAACTTCTTATGTTAGAAACATTGGCTACCCCCCCCCTCCCCACCTGACATAACCCTATCAAGGCCTGAGGAGAGGATGAAATTATTCAACAGGCAAACGCTAAAAAGGGAAAACCGTTATTTTCGTCTTCAAACGAAAAAGCGGATTGAGCTAGGTGTAAATGTTTTTGAAGGCAGTAAAGAACTAATCTACATAACATGAGCCGAATATGGAATAAGCCACTTTAACTTTGAAATGGCTTATAGTCTAAGAATTTATATTGTGATGCAAATCACAGGATGATTATTGATGCCAATTTTGTTTTCCTGATAAGCATTTGCATTTTTATTGGTGAGGAGCCCCAACGTAAGAAATTATTAAGTTCTTCCAAGTGATAGGTCCAAATTATAACATTGTTGTTGTTCAAAAAGGTATTGAATATGAAATAGCAACCCTTTGTCTTTCGACTACAAAGGAGAGCATTATGATACTTTCGAGAAGCGCATTATATTGCTCCAAAATTTGACATAAGTTATCAAAAAAAATACGAAAAACAGGTTTATTCAGTTTCTTCGGATTTATGGTAAGGATAAAGAATAATACGTCATCGAACATAATAAAAGACGCAAGATCAAATCTTGATATGGCTAAGGTCCGATATTGACTTGCTCGATAAGTAAACTATATTGCGCAATCCCCAATTCAAATCTCTGCTCTCAAGATGTTTTGGTTTTGTCGGAATGTTAAGTTACTCCTGAAGGGAACGGGACCCGGAAAGTAAATCTTGTGGACTTTTTCTACGTATTGTGTACTATCAAGGAACCTATTGTTTAATTTACCCGATCATCTTCCACTAGATAACACAACACACACATTATATATTTATCCGGCTTAGTCATCACACATCACACTATCGTTCAAAAAAAAACAAGAAAACCATCAGTACCTACACTCTATTATTTGCAAATTGTAGTGTTTTCGGACTTTGCGTGTTGTGAAAAAGATATGAGTGCATCGTGAGTCCCGATTTCTCCATTGTGAAAACATACGTAATTGATAAAAACTTGGAAGATGATTGATAAAAATTTACTGCATTATCGAATTTTACTTGGGTACGCATCAATAATTTCCTAATGAGTTCATATCGGTCGGCTTTGTCAATTTCCTAATTGAGGTTGAAAAATTGCGTCTCGCATCGAAACAATGGGAGAAGTGCGCAAAGTTTAGGAAGGTGTCTTCTTTTGCGCTCAAAAAACACAGGATTTGTGTCAAACGACCTTTAGTAAGAAAACTTACACCCCGGGGGCAGTGTAAGTGCTTCTATCATAGCTTACGATTAGCTCTTCTTTTTCTTGGAGTTATATAGTGCTATATTGCTAAGAGTATTCGGAAAATCGTTTACAATTGTCGATGAGAACAAAACAGATTAGCCTTTAATTGTTTATTCAATGGTGGGGGAACCTTAAAATTGAAATTAAAATAAAACGAAAGTCAATGAGGGGGTCCCCAAATGGAATTCGTTTATTGTTTGTGTCTCACATTTGAAGAAGATCCGAAGAAGTTTTTCCACTTACATTAAATGCGTATATTGAATATGATATAATATATGTATATTCAGTAGATAACATAATCAAGATAGCACAATCATCAATCAACCCTTTGTCAATAATTGAAAAGCACATCAGATTGAAAAAGAATTAATTAATTAAACTTGTTATCTCTATCTCTTACTGACTGATTTAATGCGTGTTCCCCTACGAGATCAAGAAGAAAAAAAAAAAAATAAATAAAATAAAATAAGAAATAATTTCTTTATTGTTATAATTAAAAAATAATTCACTCAAAAAGATAGCCGCCCAGAATCAATCACAATATTAACAATTCTTAACACTCCCCCCACACATTCTATCCAACATGAAAAATGATATAAATATCAACAACTATCCCTCTCTCTCTGTTGTAGAAAATATCAAAATATGTTCATTTATACAACTTGCTACTTTTCCAATTTTAGTCTTCCATAATAAATGATATGAAGGTTCCAAATAGATCAGGTAATCAAACTCCCGCCTCGGGACTTCATCCAGTCCTTTCTAAAGTCCATGTCGACGATTTAGGAATCTCATCTGTACTTTCAAACAAACACATAACCATTAATGTTGACCATGTCATCGATGATGATGAAGCCATGATTTTGGCATTAGGTTATAAACAAGAATTTAAACGTGAATTTTCCTTATGGTCAGTTTTCGCAGTAAGTTTTTCAGTTTTAGGTCTACTTCCTTCTATTGCAGCCTGTTTTGATTATCAACAATTGGTTGTAGGGATGTCTCCCATCCCATGGCTTATTGCCGTGGTATTTGTTACTTCAGTTGCCTTGAGTCTTGCAGAAGTAGCTTCAGCTTTCCCAACTTCAAGTGGTACTCCATATGCAGTTTCACAATTGGCTCCACCAAAATATCAATCATATTTGACTTGGTTAACATGTTGGTCAAATTGGATGTGTCAAATTACTGCTTCTCCATCTGTCAATTATTCTGGAGCTTGTATGATGCTTGCTCTCAGATCATTTAATGATCCTTCTTATACTCCTACAACTGGTCACATTTATGGTTTGACTACAGGTATTCAAATTGTTCATGGTATCATCAGTTCCTTACCAACTGGTTGGTTAGCAACATTTAATTCGGCAGGTACTACTTGTAACATCGTGTTTCTTTTCATTGTGTTTATTATGATTTTAGCAGGTAATAATCGTACTGAAATTAATGATATTGAAGGATTACTGAAATTCAATAGTAATGCTGTTGCATGGTCTTTATACAATCAAACTGATTGGCCAATGGGTATGTCAATGCTTATGTCATTCCTTGGTGTCATTTGGTCAATGTCAGGTTATGATTCCCCATTCCATCTTTCTGAAGAATGTTCAAATGCTGCAGTTGCTGCTCCAAGAGCAATTGTCTTAACAAGTACTGTTGGTGGGTTAATTGGATTTTTATTCATGGTTGCTATTGCATATACTGTTGTTGATATTGATCAAATTGCTCAAGATCCACAAGGTTTGGGACAACCTTTTGTAACATATTTAACTCAAGTCATGTCTAATAAATTAGTTGTTGCAGCTACTGCATTAACTATCATTTCCTCCTTCTTTATGGGTTGTTCATGTATGCTTGCAGCTTCAAGAGTTACATTTGCATATTCCCGTGATGGAATGTTCCCTGGTTCAAATATTTGGAAGAAAATTTTACCATTAACTCAAACTCCTGTCAATGCCGTTTGGATTAATTTATTATTGGGACAACTTTTCTTATTATTAATGTTTGCTGGTGATGTTGCCATTGGTGCTATTTTTTCTGTTGGTGGTATTGCTGGGTTTGTATCATTTACAATACCAACACTATTGAAGATTACATATAGTAGAAGTACATTCAAACCTGGTCCATGGAATTTGGGTAGATGGTCTACACCAATAGGATTTGTTTCAGTTGCATTTGTTGCAGTTATGATTCCAGTATTATGTTTCCCATATGTAAAGGGTAAGAATTTGGATCCAGAAGGAATGAATTGGACTGTTGTTGTTTATTTTGGTACTCTTTTGGTTACCACCATTTGGTTTATTGTTGATGCTAGAAAATGGTACGTTGGTCCAAGAAGTAACATTGATGTAAGTGATGTTGCTTATGATCTGAATAGTGAAACTGAAAACTCAGAGAATAACCTTGATGGTAAACTTGAACAGATTGTTCAAGAACAAAAGGAATAAAGGGAATTGTGATTCTTTTATTATAATTATACTATTATTTATAGGACGGTGGGGTTTTTTTCTTTTCTTTTAGGTTCTTTTCTTTTTGTTAATGACTGTTTTATGAGTTTTAATCGATATAGCGTTAATTAATTTGTTAACTTAATCGTATTAGCTGCAATGTGATGGATGATGGGAGAAAAACTATATATGTAAGTGAAATAGAGAGAATTAATTAAAAGAGATAGGTTGAGAGGAATATTTGGAATCAAACAGATCAATTTAATCGTGGGGGGGGGGATGGCAGTACTAAAGGTGAAAAGTCATCTTTGTGAGTTAAGATATGGGTATCATTTTAAATGACGATGATTCTCCATAATCGCAGCAGCCAAAAAAGACCACGATAAAAAAATTGCGTATAGAAATCTCTGCTATATAATTATCACACTAAATCTAAAGAGAAATCTCATCTCATTATTACAGAAGCAAACACATACCCACACCCACACCCCCAAGAATCCAAAGGCAAAAATAAAACACACATCACACCCAGACAAATGAATAGACCTCAAGCTAACTATTTTTCGAGTAATTACAATCACAACAATTCCAGAAATGACAACTTAGTAACGTGTGCGTTTTACAATAAAATAGGTGCATGTAGACATGGTGAAAAATGTTCAAAGAAACATATTAAACCAACATCATCTAAAACTATTCTTATTTATAATCTATATCAAAATCCAAAACTTAACAAGATTGATGATGATGCACCATCTGAAAATCAAATACAAGAAATTTTTAATCAATTTTATCGAGATATATTTATTCATTTTGCTAAATTAGGAGAAATATCAGATATAGTTGTATGTGAAAATGAAAATGATCATTTAAACGGAAACGTATATCTTCGATTTAAATCAGAAAGAGAAGCACAAGATGCCATGACGAAATTGAATCAAGAATGGTTTAATGGACGACCAGTACATTGTGAATTATCACCAGTTGATAATTTTTCGGAACCAAATTGTCGTGCTTATGAAACTGATTCTTGTGAGAGAGGTGAGCATTGTAATTATATGCATATAAGGAAACCTGATGATTCTCTTAGAAGTGAATTATTTAATGCTCAGAAGAAGAGTTATTTATTAAAGAGACTAAATAAGTTGAAGCAAGATGGTGGTGTAAGTATTAATCGTGATACCAATGAAGGTAGTGGTGATGGTGCTGCTAACAGTAGTATCAGTGAAAACACCAATAAAGTAACCACTTCAATTGTTCAACAATTATTTGCTTAGAATAGTAGTTATAAAGTTAGTGTAAACTTATTTAATAAGAGAATAATATAAATAGGAATAGTTATAAGTAGTAGTAGTAGTAGTACTACTACTAGCAATCAAATGGACAACAAGAAACAGCTAACAATGGTTTTGCACCTTTCACAGTATTATTAACTTAAACATCTTAATCAATATACGTTTAAACTTTTTTTGTTCTTGGTTGTTTGTTCACAAAAATGAAAAAGTGGACTTATAAAAAAAATTCAAAAAAAAAATGGTTACAAAAACTAACTCAATTTTACTTCTGGGTGAATCTTACATTTACATATAGCAGATTCTACTTTCCCGCATAAGTACATTTATACAGTAATTATATTCTTCATATCCTTCCCTCCCCCTTGTTTTTATTACTTGGATCCTGTTTTTCACTTTCTCAGCCAAAATTTCATTCCTGAAAAATTTCCAAACTGTGAAAATTATTAAACCAACAACCCCCCCACAGGAATAGAAGAAAAAAAAAACCTGTGAGCAAACAGACTACCACTATGATAGCTTCATTAAGACTAACTACATCTTCATACAAACTATTTAGCCTTGTTAAACAATCTAAGAAACCAATTCTACCAATACAAAAGCTTTGTGTAAATTTATATTATCATAATTGTCTACCCTGTCTACCACCACCACCACCATTTCAAACCATAATTTTAAAACAACAATTTTCAACATTTTCCATCACAAATAATAAATCGAACTCGGATCCGAAGGAATATACACCATCATCCTCCCCCAAAAAGAAGCAACCCATGCATAAAGGTCATACTCATACACATAAGGATGGAGGAGGAAGTTTTCTCCATCATCACCATTCAATGCATGAACCCAATGAGTTTCTTGCAATTGAAGCTTCAAAAATTAGAAGCAATGCAGCTGTAAGGATAACTTGGATTGGGTTATTAGTGAATATTGCTCTTGCTATATCTAAAGGTGTCGGAGGGGTATATTTCCATTCACAAGCACTTATTGCTGATGCAATTCATTCAGTAAGTGATATGGTTGCTGATTTTTTAACATTAGCTACTGTTAATGTTGCAAGTAAAGTTGGGTCACCAACAAGATTCCCAATGGGTTATGGTAAACTTGAAACAATAGGTTCATTTCTGGTGAGTTTAATCTTATTATTTGCTGGTATTTCCGTTGGTTGGTCATCTTTGCTTCAAATCTTTGAATTTACTTTACCTACTTATTTATTCGATTATGTTTCTCAAATCCAGATTGGACATTCACATACTCATACTGGATTTCCTGATCATTCTAGTCATTCACCGGACCACCACCACTCCCATTCACATATATCTCAACTAACTCCAGATTCACAAATTACTACTCATAGAGATATTCCCAATATTAATGCTGCTTGGTTAGCTGGTGCATCAATCATCGTTAAGGAATTACTCTTTCGTAAGACTTTAAAAATTGCCGAACAAACAAATTCAAAAGTATTGGTAGCTAATGCTTGGCATCATCGTGTCGATTCATTAACTGCCTTTGTTGCATTGATAACTGTAACTGGTGGTGTTTTATTTAATGTTGCTTGGTTGGATTCAATTGGTGGTATTGCTGTTTCATTTTTGATTGTTAAAGCTGGTTGGGATACTTTTAAAGAAGCATGGTTTGAATTGGTGGATAGAGGTGAAAAACCCGATTCTGATTTATATATTAAAATTGAAGATATTATTAAGAATGAATTAAGAATTAATGAAGATTTGGCAAAATTTAGACTAACTCAATTATCAGTTTTATCTAGTGGTGCAAACACTAATATTCATATGGTACTCGCAACTGATGTTGCTGGAATTGACTTGAAGATGTTGAATGAATATGAAAAGAAATTGACTCAATTGATTAGAGAGGATGATAGATTTGTTAGAAATGTATTCATTCTGTTTAAACAAGTTGATGGACTTCCTCCATTAGAAGAAGAAGATATGGAGGAAGAGGATCATGAAGAACATTCTCATTCTCACGACCATACCCATCTGCACACTTCCCATGATCACAAACATTAATCTGAAATTTTTTTGGATCTTATAGAATTTGTTAATAGATAAAAAATTTTCTTAAAAATGTTTTCAAAAAACTATGTACAAATATGCTAATGGTTAAAAATACATCTATAAATATATATAATCATTTTCCAACCGTTATGAATTTTTTTGTGTTAATTACTTCTTCTTAGATCCCTTCTTACCAGATTTCTTAGGTTGGTTACCACCTTCAATAAATTTCAAAATATCTTCAATTGATCTGTTGGCAATTTCTGGATCAGGTTGAGGAATTTGATTCTTCTTACCACCACCAACAGCACTCTTCTTACCATTCTTAGCAACTGGAGCAGCCTTGGCTTTAGCTTGAGAAGTGGTGTTAGCTGAAGCTGCTGTTGCTGCATTAGCAGCAACCTTTTGTGCAGCAATCTTCTTGGCTTCTTGTTCCCTAACCTTCATGTATTCAATATAAACACTGACATTGCTAACGTATTTAGCAGCCTGTTTAGTCATTGAATCATCTGGACCTAATAACTTTTGGAAAATATCATGAGCAATGACATACAAATCTTTGGATTCTTTGATCTTGTTAGCGCTGATTGATAAATTAGCCAATCTAAAATAAATAATACCAGTGATTTGAGAAATAGCACCATTGATCTTAATTGATAATTCAAGAGCTTCTTCTAATAACTTAGAAGCAGCAGGGAATGCTTTAATCTTCAACAATAATTCAGACAGGTTAATCAAAGTATTGATCAAAGTTGGGTGATCCTTACCATAACTTAATGCCCAAGTGTTCATTGCTTGTTTATATAATTTCAATGAATTCAAGATTTGATCATTGGCAGCCTCAAAGTAACCAGCATTCATGTATGCAGCAATAGTATCATGAGCATCAAACCCACAAGTACGTTCACATAAAATAACAGCCTTACGACCAATAACAGCAGCTTCACTATCAAATCCTAATTCTTGATAAACTTGGGCAACCAATGAGTAGAATTTAGCAGTTTCAGCATTAACTTTACCATAAATACCTTCTTGGATACTGACTAATTCATTAAGTAAAACAACTCCAGTATTTTTGTCTCCTGAAATAATATGAGATCTGGCACTAGCGAAAACTTCATCAACTAAACTTGATTTATAAGAAGAATCCTTGACTAATGGAACAAAGTTGATAATATCATCAGCAACAAAAATAGAAGAACGTTCAATAACCTTTTGAGAGACAACCGAAGTTTGATGAGTCTTCTTGTTCTTCTTCTTGGTAGTTTTGGTTTCAATAACTTGTGATTGAACCTTGAATTGCTCCTTGTTGGCTTCAAATTCTTCCTTGGTGAAAGTATAGTTTTGGGATTTCCATTGAATACCAAACTTCAATGAGATTTCCCTTAATAATTGAGGCAATTGAACAGTGGAAATCCAATCTTCAGGCAAAGAATACCTGAAACGAATGAAAACTTCCTTGGTAACTAATGCTAAAACATCATCACTGGTTAACTTGGTAAATTCGAAGGCAGATTCAGGGTAGAAACTCTTCAAAGTTTCATCAATTTCAACTTCTGGAGTCTTGTTGATTTCACCACCCAATAAACAATTGTGGAAATGAGCAACTGCATATGCAGCCAAATATTCGGGAATGTCACTGACCAATTTTCTCAAGACATGCTTGGAAGCTCTAGCAACCATTTCTTGAGTAACAACTCTGAATAGGGTATTGTAGTTAGCAAGAATAGGTTCATAAGTTGCCTTGGTTTGTTCCTCCTCCGCTTCTTCTTCCTGTTCTTCTTCAGTTTCCTTGGATTCTTCCTTCTTGTCTTCATCCTTCTTTTCAGCTTCTTCCTTTCTCTTAGCTTCTTCTTCTGCCTTCTTTTGTTCAACAGCAGCTTCGTTTGCCTTGATTAATTCAGCTTCATCGGCAACGTACTTGTCTTTCTTGGAAATGATTTGTTGAGCAATGTAACCCAAGTATCTCAAGTTAATACCAGCTCTGTGTAACATTTCAGTCAATTGAGTACCATCAAATGGAACTAATTGACTTGATAATTCAGTCAAGAATTCTTCAATTAAATGTTCCTTAATGAATTGAGAAATGTTTCTAACAGTTTCTTGATCATCTTTAGATTCAAATTGAGAAGAAAATGCATCTGGGTTGAAAACAACTTGATCAGTTGGTAAGACAATTTGTGGTTTTTCTTCACCTTCCTTTAATTTACCTTCCTTTTCTAATTTTTCAGTCTCAGCCTTAAATAAAGCAGAAACTTTACGTTTCCACCATTCATTAACAGCTTCATGTCTGACTAATGCTTCACCATGAGGATAAGAATCTGGCTTAGATTCATCGAAATTAGCTTCAATGAATTCGATATCACGTGGAGTAGTACGGTATAAATCAATAATATATTTACGTCCATCAGTACCTTTAATACCCTTAGTGTCCTTGGAAACAACTAATTCACCTTGGGATTTAATTTCAGGAGTAATCTCAACTTTATGAGCTTGAAGATGGAATACATCAGCAACTTGCTTCAATGGTTCTTCAAAAGATTTATCTTCCAAGATCTTGGAGTTGTCACTTGATAAACCATAAACAACCTTTTCTTGAATTTCTTCTTCATCAGCTGGAGAATCTAAAATACCTGGAACTGGAGCTTGACAAATTATTCTCTTACCCATATAATCAACAATACAAGTAACCAAGTTGGAAATACCACGAACATCATGTTTGTTCATAACCTTGACACCATTCAAATCCTTGGAAGCAATATATCTAGAAGCTTCTTCAGCTCCAGTATGTTCGAAAACATCAATAGTAGTAGAACCAGAGGAATAGAAAATACCATTCTTCAAGTAAATTTGTTTACTTTCTTCTTCGGTTGGGTTCATTGGAGTTAAGTTACCCTTAATAATGTTGATAGCGGTTTCAGTAGCAACTTTATTAAAGTCAAACATGGTCTTTTGAATCAACTTTTCACGTAAAATACGTTCTTGAATAGTGGTTGTTGGTAATTCTCTAATAGATTGAACATCACTGTTCCAGTCCTTGACATAGTCAGAACCATCAACACCATTGGAAATCAAAGGTAATTGAGATCTAGATAAATCTGGGAAGTTCTTACATGAATCAGTTGGAACAATCCATGGATAATTTAAGTAGGAATTATTGGCTAATAAGTAAGTTTCTGGGTGGCTGCTACCAGTGGACAAGTTAATTTCATTTTCTTGAAGGACTTTAGTGAACAATGGAGATAAGGATGAAACTAAATCAAATAACAAGGTGCTTTTGAAGAATTTACCCTTTTCATTAACTTTAATTTCTGGATTGAAATTGATAGTAGAAGATTTATTAACAAAGAACCCAGAAAAGTGACAAGTGATGTTGAAAGTTTCTTGTTCTAATGTTTGTAAAGTTAAGTATAATAAGTCACCTTTTACCTTTTGGAATGATGGAACTGGGGACCATTGAGAAATATTTAAACCTTTAATTGGAATCTTGACTGAATCATTTACTTTATCGAAAACAGTTGAATCAGTGAATTTATCAGAAATAGTATTCATACTAATCGTTTCAGTAAAAGCGGTGATTTCAGCAAGTTCTTCTGGAGTTACTTCAATTTCTGGAGCAGCAGCAGCTTCCTTTTCATCACCTTCACCTTCTTCTTTCTTTTCTTCTACCTTTTCATCTTCCTTTGGTTGTTTAATTTTAACGTCGTCTAATTTGATATTGTTAAACTTGGAAACACCAGCAGAAGCACCGAAATCGTGAGAAATTTTGTCAATGTAATGTAATCCAGCAACTTCTCTGAATCTAGCGATTTGGTCATAAACACTTGCCAAATTATAAGGTTTTTCCTTAATTTGAATTGACAATTCATTAACATCATCACCCAAACCAAATTCTTCAATAATTTGTCCAAAGGTAGTTAAATCGTCAAAAACATTAGTAATTTGTTGACCATTGATATTAATGGAGTAATTGGTTAAGTTTCTAGTGATAACAATAATGGATAAAGCTTGTTTTAAATCAGTAATACTTTCTTCATAAGAAGATGGAATTTGTAAATCATCACCAGATTTCAAGAAGGAAGGTAAACTAACCTTCAATGTAAGCTCCTTGACTTGAACTGGGGCTTGTTCTTCAGTTTGTTCCCCAGACGACATTATTATTATGTACAGGTAATAATAGATAAAAGAATCAACTGGGAAGGATCTTTTTGGTTGTAAAAACTTTTAGAATGGTTGTAAAAAAAAAAGGTTGGGGTTGAAAATTTTTTTTCTCGGTTTCATCCTGTGGAAATTATAGAGACAGACTGAATAGCATTTAACTATATATTTGCTTAACTACAATATACTCAATATGAGATATAAGTTAACTTAGTAAATTAGATGGAAACTATAGTTCCTTGATACATTTTTGATAGATTGAATCGTTAATTTCTATATACTTTTTACCGTCAAATACTTTTGGCGTGTTTGAAAACTTTTCAATAATCAGGTTTCTTCGAACATTGTCTTTCGTGTGTTAACCAAATCCTAGGATTCGATTACCCGCATCACAACATTTCATCCCAAACCCGTTTCTTTCTTCCGTACAGTTTAATTAATTTAAACCAGAGAATTGAGAAAAATTCATATTGAGTCAAATCATTGAGAGAAATTTGAAGAAAGTAGACTCTGTAGGAGGTACCCAAACCCGAACATCTACAAACAATAGAGGGAAGAGAAGAACGAGACTATAAGAGATCTGCAACAGTAATTTAATTTGCTAGTATGTATTATTCCATTCTTACTAAATTCAACAAGGAAATGTATTAAGCTTTTGCATGTATAAAGTTGTCCCCAACATTTAAAGTTCCTTTCCTCTTCCAATTTAAAGGCCGATCTGGACTTCTGAAGTGAGAAATGCTGCGAAAAAAAGAACCGAGAGAAAGTCAAAAAAAAAGTTCATAGACTTCCTAATTGGGAAATATGTACCATGATTTGTTTGTATAAGTAGAAACGTTATATTTATTTCGACTTTCTTCACTCACCAAAAAAATAAATAGAAGAAAAATGTTAGCAGCAGAATAAAATCCAAGATGAATGGATAAGGGACCACCTCATCTCAAGAGATCATACATACCAACCCTCCATATTTTTGCCACAGATGGAAAAAGAAGACCAGGAGGAGTTTAGAGACGTTTTGGGAAATACAATAGGTCCATCCTTACCCACACACCCTATTAATAATCATCATTATCATATAAATATAAATGATTTACCTATAGAATTATTGATTCAAATATTTTCCCAACTTGATCCAATCTATTTGAACACTCTTCGATTAGTATGCAAACAATGGGATTATGCGATTAATGATTCCGAAACATGGACTAAATCATTCAATCTAAAATTCAATACTCCTAAAATATTCCCTTCAATAACTCAATCAACAAATTGGATGACTGAATATTTTGCCAGATTAAATATTTTAAAGAATTGGAAACGAGGGAAGGCCTTACATCAATTTTATCAATTAATAAATAATGAATATCGATTTAATGATATGACTATTACTGATTTCCGTTCGGATAGAGTAATGATATTTTCTAAACGACATGGTAATATTACTTCTGGGAATTTAATCAATGGGAAAAATCAGAGTTTTATCCCAGGGGGGACAAATTATTTAAATATATTGTCTATGGATATGAATTATAATTATTTAGTTATGGGGAAATTGAATGGTGAGATTCATTTACGTGATTTGAATAAATCTACTTCGGTTTCAAATCGTGTAAGTTCTTTAAGGTTTGACTTGAGAGAACAAGGTCCAATAATGTGTATTGTCATGAATGAAACTCCCGATATTTTTAGAAATAAGGTGGACATTATAAGTGGAGGATATAATGGAAATGTCAAATGTTGGAGTTTGAATGGTAATTTGATCAAATCATTCGAATTTGGTGGTGAGATTGTCTATAATGTGGTTTCTGATTTTAATAAATTTATTATCCTAAACACGGAAAATGACATTTATATCATTGATTATCAAAATTTACAAGTTATCAAGAAAATACCGATGGGTATTACGATTCAAAATACTGAAGATCCAAATACAGCACATTATTATGATAGACTTAGACAACTAAAGAATTTCTTAGATGTTGATTATGCCTCACGTAATATCATCATAAGTTACATTTCAATAATTAAAGTTTTCAACTTTGAAACTTCAAGAGAAAGACAATTGGTTTTACCACAAGATATAGACATCATTGAATCCCACATTCAAACAGTTCCAAAATCCAAAATACATACCAGAAACTCAAATATAATTGGACAAGATGGATTATTATATGCAAATCTATTATCTGACGACAGTGTCATAATTTGGAACATTCGTGAAACATCCAAAGCTATTGAACCAATTGTTAAGATATATCCCGATTTACAACATATAAAATATTCATCATCGATATATAATGCAATAATTGATCGTAATTTACCTCATGTGACTACTTTTGCCTTAAATGGATGTATAATTGCCATTGGAGGATATAATGGTGTAACTAATATCTATGATGTTTTCACAGGGAAATTTTTACGTGAAATCTCAATGAAGTTCCCCAAGAGATATACTCATACATATAACGAATTGATACCTATAAATTTTATCAAATTGAATCCGAACCAGATTGATACGAATGGGATAATAGTTTGTGGGGACACAGTGCAATATTTCCAATTTGGAGATCTCCAAGAAATCAAAACCAGTTCTACTTCAAAGAAATCAAAACTGGTAAATGTGGGAATTTTTGCCAAAAATGAATCAAAAAGAAAAATTAGAGAGGGGAGAGATGAATATGACAGTGAGGAATATAACAAGAGTCAAACATATGGACTTTTGGATAAATATAATGGGACTGATTTCGATGATGAAGATGATGAATTAACTATGGCATTGGCAATTAGTGAAAGTTTTCATAGTAGTAAAGATACAAGTCAAGTTTCTATTGATCAACAACAGCAGAATGGTGGATTGCCACCAGAAGAAATGGATGAAGATATGTTGCTTGCTATTGAGTTGTCTAAACAGGAAACCATGCAACAGCAACAACAAGAAGATTTTAGTTTGTATAATTCGGAACCTATTGAAATGAGTAGTAGTCAACAGGAATTGATAGACCAAGAGATTGATGAGGATATTCGAAGAGCTTTGGAACTTTCATTGATTGAAAAGTAAGTGGATAATAACATGTTCACCTGCTTTATATAGTTATAACAAAAATTAATTCTACAGATTAAACTTGAATCTTTAATTCTAGATAAGCAGTGAGCTTAAATTGTGTGATTATAAGTATGTCGCTCCTTACACCCCCAGTTATCTTTATTTTCAATAGAGAATAATACAGATCTTTGAATTATACAGTTACAATTTTATGTTTGCAGAAAAGGGAGGCATGCTTATAGTATATATAATTTGGTCTTAACTGCTTATTTAGAAGGTTGACATACAAGTTGTTGGCCAAGAGCAGAAATATTTCGATGTAAAAAATTATTGCAAAAATTGTTGCAAAAACTTTGTTTAATGTTGCTGGCCTGATCAAATGAGACGAGGGATTCTTCATCTACTAATACTGTTAAGATAGAAATATAAGGGAGATCCTAAGAAAGCATAACTATAAATACAGCAATGATACAATCGAGACTCTTATAAGAACGAGTGCTTTTTGGGGTATATCCAAGAAAAGCAAACAAGAGTGAAGTGACTCAAATATTAGCCGAAGAACATCGACACAGTTTGTCGGTAAATCGTAGAGATAAAAACCAAATGACAAGAAAGGGTAGTCATATTAGTGAAGGGATGTGCCAAACAAGTTGTTCAACAATGGGCTCAGCAAGGTATTCATCCAGTAGTTTATCCCAGTCGCTTAATCAGTCCAACAAAGTGGAAGGCAAATTGTCACAACAGATAGTTGTTTTGCTTGACTATAGACTATGGTATTCGCTTAAGACAAAAGATTATCCAAAAAAAAAGGTAAGATTAAAGACATAACCAGTTGGGTATAAACCTATAATCGCTACAAATGTTCGAACTTATTAGAAGCTTCACCAATTGGTTTTTAACCGTGACGACCCTCGCAAAGGTATAATTACTACAGAGTTGGTGATACAATGTTAACATTAACTGTAGGTGAAGTTATTGATCTGCCGCCGATCAACCTTTGGAAAGGTTTGAAATTGAAAAAGGTGAATACTGATGCATATCAAATCAATTGACATAAAAAATGCCTTTTTCCAAATTTCCTGTAGGTCCTAATACTAGTGATTGCATAAGTTTTCGGAACACCATTAGGATATAAAAAACGAAAACACGAGCAATACAGTACTTTACTCGGGACGACTGTAAAAAGAAAAACAAACATTGGATCAACTATATTCGAATGAACTTGCAGTAAAAGGGGAAAAAAATAAGGGTATAAATATTCTACAACTGACTTCCATTTAATATAGTAGACTCCATCACAGGAATAGATCACAAGTATGGTGTAGAGACAAGGACTAAATATTTTACTCCACAAGATCTTCAATAAAACATATTGAACAAATAAATATTTGCCCGAACGTCCGCAGTTCACTCCAGTATTCTATTGTGGTTTTGAATGCAATGACTTGTCATTGAATTATTTACCCTTGAATGACCTCTATGTCTTGTATGATAAACTGTAGAAAAATAGAAATATCGTTTTCTTATTTTTTTGCCATCGAATATTTTCTTGGAAATTTTTTGCAGCTTACGTTATTATTATTATTATCAATCTTTAGCCATAGTTAAGAACTTACAGAATTTTTTCTAATAGCCCCCAATCGGACTATGAATCAAAAGCCGGGAGGACTGCATATTTGTACTTTATTTTTTTTTATATCCGAATATTTGGGTATTCGGAAATTATCGTTTGGAGCTTTTTTTCCACTGTAATAGAAGAAAACTACTCAATGACGTTTTTTATTAATTAATTTAGTTTGAAAATTACTCAAACTCTGATTGGTTGAAAATTGTCCGTTTTTTGAGACGACATTACTTTGCTATAAATTAACAACTCTGTTAATAAAAGGAAGTTAATTAAATACCATACACATAGAATAGGTAGAGACGACTAATAAAATTCAATTTCTCACCCTCAATACAAACATCCAAATAGTAAACAATTAATTCTGTTTTAGGTAAAAAGGGGTGATTGATTGATTGGTAAACCTGAAATTTGTTACGTGGCTCTGGGGGGGGGACGATCGGTGGGAGAGAGGGGGAGAGGGGATCTTTACACCATTGTGTATGTATCTTACATACTATCTTTTAGATCTATTCATCCGGGTCAATAATATCTCTAAGCATTGGTTTAAGATGTCAATATGGGAAGACTGATGATTTTTGCCCGTGATGACCCGTATGGCAATGAACAATCAATTGATTGAACCGTTTTCTTTAGCGTTTGTGTTTTAAACTGCCAAGACAACAACAATAGGGAAATAAGAAGGAAATTTTCCGATATTTTCCTTCTTCAATTAATGAATAAACCGTAAAATTAATAGAACAATTAATAGAAGAAAAAATTAATTAGTTACATACATAACAGTAGTTCTTAATAGGACCCGTACTAAGAAAAACTTTTAAATTGATTGACGACATTTTTCATTTTGGTTTATTTCTACTTACTTTTTTCTTTTTTTCTTTCTTTGGTAGCTTTTTTTTTTATTTTTATTTTTTTGTTTTTTTTTTTACAACCAATTTCATAAACATTAACTAATTACCTTCTTTAGTTATTTACTATTAGAAAAAGCCAATACAATAAATAAAGGGTGATATAGTATAGTACCAGTAGGTAGAAAGAAGAAGAAGTAGAGATTTAGACAACTCAGAAGTAGAAAAGAATATAAGGAGAAAATATATTTACAACACAATCATCTCTTCAACCAACCACCCCCCTACAGATAAACATACATTTTTTTGATGTACCATTCATAAGAACCAAAACCTTACTTCATTTTAATTATTATGGTGTTTCAAACAATTATACGGTTGGCTAAATATTCAGCCATAAATAAACAACATACAATAAAATTACAGTTCTTTGAAAGTTCATATCCATATTTAAAATATAATCAACTAGTTAAATACCATTATAAATTTTATAATCGAGCTAGATCATATTTCTCGAAAAATCCATTCCATGATAATGCATCATTTAAGGATTACATTACACTAGACAATGGTCATTATGGAATGTACTATTCAATCTTCAATCATGAGTCAGAAAGGAGACAACGTCAATTGGATTATGAACGTTATATTTTCCATTACTTGTTGACTGAAATGGAGATGAATGAACGTGAGCAATATGGAAATAACCAACAACATCAGCAACATCAACAACATCATCAACATCAACAACATCAACATTTCCGTAACAACAGTAATTATAATAAACATCATCATCGTCATCATCATCACAAGAATTGTTTAGCTATGTTTCATGTAAAGTTTTTACTTTTGGGATTCACTGCTAAATATTTAATCCTGAAAGCTATAGTAGACTCACCAATAAGTCTCGATAATATGAAGAACTTATCTTCCAAATTATTAGCTTCATTAACTTTCAAGCCTCATAATTATCTTACTGCTGCAAATATTATGGCTCCATCTAATTCGATACAAACACAAATTTCAAAAGTGTTTTCAACTGGTGTAGTAAAAAGAGCATTTACAACAACTACATCTCCGCCATTACAGCAACAAAAGTATGTCGACGACATCCAAGTACCAAATATTGTCGAATTCATAAAACATTCTTCTAGTCATCAACAGCCATCAAAAAACAAAGTACAAGACCAATCACAAGGTGCTGCTTTGGTTGAAGAAATCGATAACTTTGATAAGGATTTCTTAGCGACCCAAATTTCCAACATAACCAATGCTTTCGAAAACTATACATCTCCAGAAGATTTAAACATAATCTATCCATTATATCAATCGATAAAAAGAAATGATTTACATTTACCATCTATCGAATTATACAATCTCGTGCTCACTTCAATAGTCAAGAGAAGTTTAGACTCAGAAATAAAATTGAGCTCCATTGAATCAAAATTAACCAACTTATTAACTGTTTACCTGGACATACTTAATGCCGGACTTAAACCAAACCAGGAAACTTATAGCGTAGTTCTCGATGCACTAATGGATGGCAGTCTAGCATGTATTGATGTCCCTGCAGAAAACAGTTTACAATATGGTGAACTTGTTGTTAAATCAAAGGAATTTGTTCAAATTTGCATTGAATTGTTTAAATCCATCCCAAGAAATCATTTGGATTTAGATCAAGTGTTGCCTAAGATTTTGACTGTCATTAATCATTATCCTGAATTAATTAATGCTACTGTTATCGAAACTTTAAGTGAACTAATTAATACATGTGACATTAAAAAGAATGCTGATTTCCATCTTTCTGTCATTAAAATTTGCAAGTATTATATCAGATTTGGAATTGCTGATGCTGAACAAGTGCATAAAATAATCAGTTCGGCTTATAATAATTATAGAGAAATTCCTAATGTTGATGAATTTAAAGCATATGAAGCCGTCATTACATCGTTACTTTCAAGTAATAATGTTCTGCAAGCTTGTGAATTCTTAGATGTTGTTTTGTTGGATTATAAAACATCATTACAATTTGAAGAAAGACCAACCAAGAAGCAAATTGGAGATTTGATTGCTGGATTCATTAAGAATTATGTTATTGCGACCGGTCAACTTGTGAAAGGTTATAGTTTATTAGAAAGGTTTAATTCAATTTCATATATTCCTGAATTACCTGTTTCATTCTACAATTTCATGATTTCCAAAATGATCAAAGAATTTGCCGATGAAAAGAATGATTCAATTTGGAAGTTATATAATCGAGTCGCCATCAGACAAGATTTCCAACAAACATCAACTATCGAAATGTTGAAACAAGATAGTGTATCTTGTCGTGATTTATTACTTTCATTGAGTATTTCTCGTGGAGAACATGAACATATTTTCCAATTATTGAAGGAAATAATGTTGAAGGAACATTTAATTGCAGATTTGGAAACTATGAAAAAAGTATGTGATTATTTATACAATGGGGTCATTTTTAATAAACAACCTGGTGAATTTTTTAATCAATATTATTTTGGACTACTTGGTAATCTTTTAGAAATTCAGTCTAGACATTATGCCACATCTTCGACAGATATAAATGATTATCTTTCTGAATTCATTACTTATTTCATGGTTCAAACTCCTCCAGAATTGGCTAATAATGAAATGGCTATTCAATCAATTAACGATTACAATGTCAAATTGTTTATGAACTCACCTATGGTTTGGAATGCCATTAATAAAGTTGATTTGGCTACTGATAATCTTTATGCATTAGTTATGATAGCTCGTCAATTAATGAGTTATATGGGGAAAGATTCAGGTATTTTGGGTAAAATTGCTCAGTTTGAAGCATTGTTAATTAATCAATTTGAAGATCCTGATAATCATTATATTGAATTAACTAATGAAATGATTGATTTTAAACAATTATTAAAGGAAAATTTCAAGAAGTTGATGGAAATTGATACTGGTATTCAATTGACTCCTGCTATGATTGAAACTTGTGATTATTTGGATATTAAGCATGAAGTTATTGGTGGTGGTGCCGATGCTCAAGAAATTGATTTAAAGTGTGAATTGGATATTAGTTATTTGTTAACTATTTATCATGAGAAGGGTGTGAACAAATTCTTGGAATTGTTTAATCAAGGATATAATTTCCAAAAGAATACTTGGAATGCCATTATAAATTATAATTTTATTGTGGATGTTTTGTTAATTCAATCACAAATCAAGATTAGTGAATTTGTTGAAAGATTATGGATTTCGAAAATGGAAATTGAGGATAAGGTGGAGTTAACTAAGAGATTAATTGAACATAATTTTGGGAACTTGAATTATTATATTGCTAATTATTTACAAGTGAATCAGATTACTAATACTGATTTATTAATTAAGTTACTTGAATCATGTACTGAAATCAATGATAGACCACCAGCAAAAATTTTAACTACAGACACTTATTTCACTCAAATTTATGCGGTTAATAAAGATGTTGAATGGATAATTGCATATTTCAATTATTTAATTAGTCGTGAAAAATTCAAATTAATCACTGATTTAATCAAGATACATAATTTAATTGATCCTAAAGTGGTTGTTTTTTTACTTGAGGCTGATTTACATATTGATTTAAACCTGTTTGAAAGTCATTATATCAAGTTTTTCAAGGGTGTTAAATTGACTGAAAAATTGGGTGAATTGTTGATTAGGTATAGATTAGCATTATCTGATCCAAAAGCTACAAAAATTGTTCTTGATAAATATTCAAAACTTGCAGAAGCTTCTCCCAAGCTTAGTGCATTGATCAGTTATGCAAGATTACTTTATTCAATTCAAACGTCATCAAATTCATTAACACGGGTGGAAGAACCACCAAAATCTGTTAAGGAATTATGTTTGCAAGTATTGTCAGTTGGTGACTTGACTCAGATGAAAGAAGTATATTTCGGTGGGTTAAGAATGATTAAAAGTGAAAGTACAATTGATAATTCTATAATTATGTTATTTGAACAATTGGTTAATGTTGCTAAACAAGTTCCTTATGATTCTTCACAAAAAACCCTCAAGAATAAATTCTATAAACTTTTGAAGTTTATTAAGGTGATTAATCAAGATTCTTCGATATTATCAATAGCTGCATTTCAACAAATTTTGGAATTTTTGAAAATTACAAAATCTGAAGAAGTTATAAGTTTGATTATTAAACGATTTGTTAATCAAGGTGAATGTTTAGATGTGATTACTTTTTATTTTTTGGAAATTCATGTGTTTGAAAATAAGCAAAAGAATGAATTACTTAAATCGTTATATTATCTTGCTAATGAATTTCAATTGGATAAAGAAGTGAAATTGATTGATGATTATTGTGATACTGTTGGAATTTGTAGGTTTCCAAAAGTTGACCCAAGGCATTAAGTGTACTTTTTTTTATTTATATATTCGATGTTTTATTATGATTATATGTTTTGGTGTTTATTATTAACGGTTTATTATGGTTTTAATTTATAAAGAAAGACATTTTATTTAGATATTTTAATACAATTTTTATGCATAGGAGTAAGCTTTTAGACTGGTAGTTCTTTCGCTTGTGTTGGTTGTATTGTAGTACTACTAAAGTATCATCACATCACATTTTGCGAAATTTTCGCAATTTGTACCTCAACAAACAAAATTGAGGCTGCGAATTAATTAATCATATTCCCATTGTTTCTGTTGGATTATTCATCAATTAGCAATAGTATTGGATCTATATTTAATAGAGACAAGATTCCCCCCGGTATTCCCTTGACTGAAAAAATATTAGGTAACTATATCCCATCTCCATTAGAAAAAATGCCAACCAAACAAGCTCATAACACCGCTGTTACCTCTTTCAACTCCAATCACGTTGATTATGACACCTACAGACCATCCTTCACTCCCACTTTGGTCAATCCATTCCTCGTTGAGTTAGGATTAGCACAACAAAAAGAGGAGGGAGATGAAAATTTTATATATAATACCGACAAGGTTATTTTGGAATTAGCTGCTGGTACTGGGAAATTTACTCATAATTTGGTTAATAATGGTTGGAAAGATAATTTAATAATTGTTGAACCTAGTTCTGGTATGCTTGATAGTTTTAGATCCAATTTCCCACAATTGAAAAAAGTACACCAAGGAGATTCTTATGAGTTGCCCTTAGATGATGAGTCTGTGGATGCGATTATTATTGCTCAAGCATTCCATTGGTTTGCTGATTTGGAAAGTTTGAAAGAATTAAATCGTGTATTAAAGAAAAATGGGAAATTAGGATTAATTTGGAATTTTGATTTTCAATCTCCTGGTCAAAATGCTTTTGTTAAAGATTCAAGATTTTATAATGATAATAGTTCATATTTTGAAAAGATTGATTTTGAAAAATTTGAAAATACTCAAGATTTATTTGCTTCATATTTTGAAAATCAAAAATGGAATCTGGAGGTGACTAAATATGTTTATTCTTTTGATGGTCATCTTCCTCAATATAGACATGGGAAATGGAGACCTATTTTAAAGTCAGCTAATCCGTACTTTGGTTCCGATATTAAGGATTTGTTTGTGTTTTATGATAAGTTTATAAAGAAGGATGAAGTTTGGAAGTATTGGGAAACTAGATCATATATCACCGAGTTTAACGATGAACAAAAGGACGCAATGAAGAAGCACGTAGAAGAATTGATTGATACTTTTGTCGACGACAATAGCTATTCCGATGCCGAGAAAACTACATTAATTAAACCAATGGGAACTCAAGCAGTAGTATTGAATGTAAGCAAGTAAGTTTAATATGACTGTTTTATTTTTTTGTTTTTATAAATAGATACTTTAAATACAAGTACGTCTATAAAATTCTGTATGTTCTAACTTTCCTTATATATCTCCATAGAGCCTCCAGTGTGCCATATCTTACTCAAATAATCATAAAATTTGACGTCATTTTCCTCAAATACATAGAAATTACCCTTATCAACTTGTCCCTTTTTTGTGTAACTTGCAACCGAATCATATGCACAATAATAATACCCACCACATATCGAACTCTGGATCCAACCCTTCTGGGGTCCCCAATGGGTTATATAATCATGCTTTTTCTCTCCCTCCGGCAAATCATCATTAATCTCGTCTATATCTTTAGGTCTCCACAGCCAAGATTTCTTAAGATTATTTTCAAGTTTTGGATTAGTAGGACTACCAGGTTCGCGGAAAAAGGGTAAATCTGGGGGAACAACAGCTTCCCTAATCCGAAGTGGATTTTTATATAATTCAGAAAGTTCACTAACTTCAAATGTTTTGAACGGAAATATTCCTTGATCTTTAAAATAATCATTCTTTTTACAATAAGAAAATCCGGAATTTATCCAAAGTAATGTTCCATTTGTATTTATATGCCCAGGATGAGTTGAACAAACTTCATTAGCATCGGAATTTTGATACCATTTCCGCTTAGGATCACTAGTTACTGAACCGACCGATGCAGCAGAAATGGGATTGAATTCATAGTTCTCATCACCGGCCATTGAAAGAGCTAGCCAATACTTTTCTTTATCTCCCCAGATACTTTGATTCACGGGATATCTCCACATAATCAAGGGCAAGGTCATAAGAACTCCCAAAAAATGTTGTTTCTTGTTTATCACCACCACACCGGCTTCTTGATAATGTCTCCAACCGGTCATATATGGATTGTTCATTGTTTTCGATGTGACTTGGGGAATATTGAATAATGTATCAATTGATTTTTCATTTGTAGGGAATAATGAAGAGAAATAGTTTGTTTCCATGAAAGAATTGGAAGCTCTTATTGATCGATCTCGAAAGAAATATGTTCCTGAATTTCTATATTCTTCTGATTCGAAATATTGTTCAATTGGAATTAAAGGTACTGTATCCGTATCCAATAACACCACTTCTTCAAATGATGAAAATACAAGTGCTAATAATCGAGTGGAATAGCCCAAAAATGCACTTAAACTTAATTGTTTAACCGTTTTGGCCAAATTAACTATCTGAATATGTTGTTTAGGGAACTCTGAACCAAACTCACTATATTTCTCCAAAAGATCAAGTTCGAGCAAATATGAAGAATGTTCAAGACCATCTTTTTTGAATAATTGGCTAGGATCAGCAGTGGCTGCACTTTGGATATATGCAATGTTTTTCTTGCTTAATTCTCCAAGGTGCATAATTTGGATTGGTAATTTATTGTTCAATGCTCTTAATATTTTGATTAACCTCAAGACTTCCCTTACATGTCTGCGTGCTGCAGTAATGACTATCCCCTTTCCGTTCACATTGTTAGATAGGAAGTTAATTATATTTTCGTTGCTATCCTTCATCTTTACTGTAAACTTATTATCGGGTTGCCATATAGGAAATCCGTCCCTTGGAATAGTGTAATCACCATTAATTGGATCAAAGGGAGGAAGTGTACCAGTTAAGTAAGGGAATAGTTTACGAGTAAATTTATTGCTTAATTCACGATAATCTATCAGATCAAAACTTTGTTGGAGAAAACATTGACCATAAACTCGTAATATGGATGCCGTATCTGCCATACTTTGTAACACCAGTTTTGTCATTAATATTGCATTCTCATATGATTTATTAATTTCAACAAGATCAGATTGTTTTACTGAATATCCTTTAACACCTTCTTTCTTCTCCTTCTTCTCGATCAATTTCTTAATTTGTTTTTTGAAATATTGTTGCTTATTTTCGACTTCTTTATCAAACTTATCATCATCGAAAATATGATGGGGGAACATCCAATCAGGATCCAAAGAATCATGTTGGTTAAAAAAGATTGAACACTTTTCCTGAATTGGCGCTGATTTAATGGCAGTTATATCATCATCATAAAGTGCAGTAAAATTGGCATATCCACTATAAAGATAATTTGTATAATGAATATCTCGTCTTAATTGTTGATTTGTATTTGGTAATTCTTCAACAACTAATCTTTGTTTTATAAAATTAGTATAATAATGTGGTGCATGAATGGAATTGGTAGTATGTAGTAAGATTAAAGTGCTAAATAATGATAGAGTTGTTAATGCTATTAGCCTTCTAGTAAACCTGTTCATAGCAAGATTATTATAATTATAGTCACAAAGTGAATATTTAAACAAGTGAAGGCATGTACAGGTATTTAAATATAGGAAAAACTTCCTTTGCTTACTAACTGCTACAAATGGGCTATTGTATGTTGAGCGGTTACTATTTATTGTTAATAAACTGTTGCTGTATAGATTAGCGAATTACATCATTGTGATAATTGTGCCATAAATAGATTCTTCTTACACGTGTGTATACAGTATGTGTTCTAGATCGATCGGCATAATATAAATTAAATTAAATTTTTCACAAGTGTACTCGATGGACGAATTAGGAAATATTTTAAGATTTATGAAAATTAATAGCAATCAACACATTACGCTTATGTTTCATATATTATGGGCTTAATTTGCAACCAATGCATATTTATAACACTTATTACCTTATCAAAGGCCCATACACGTTTTCAAAGAGAAAAACCTCTAACCATTACCTTGCAATTAAAGCTAATCCTTTAATGTCAAAGCCCTTACACGTTTTCAAAAGCATAAAAATCACATATAAATATCAAACCCTTTCTGTTCTTCAGAATTTAGTGCTAAAAAATGCTATTTTTTATTTATATATAAACTTCAAGTAACTCTCCTATTTAAAATATCTTAACGAGCCTTACCTTCAGCTGCCTTAACATAAATGATATCACCATCTTCAACAAAGTAATCTCTACCCTTCATGTGTAACTTACCAGCAGCTTGAACAGCCTTTTCATCACCATATTCTATCAAATCATCATACTTGATAACTTGGGCCAAAATAAAAGTTCTTTCCAAATCAGTATGAATGGTACCAGCGGCTTGTGGAGCAGTGTACCATCTTCTAATAGTCCATTCTCTAACTTCATCTGGACCACCAGTAAAGAAAGAAATCAAATCCAACTTTTGTCTCATGGCAACAATAATCTTTGGTAATGCGGATTGAGCACCAATTTCTTTACAATAAGCTTCTCTTTCTTCATCGGTTTCCATACCAGCTAATTTTTCTTCAAAACAGACAGAAAGTGGGACAATAAGATCTCCTGGAGAGTTGGCATCAACCCATTCCTTAATCTTTAATAAATGTTTGTTCTTCTTTCTAACGTAATCTCTTTCAGATAAGTTCACTAAGTAGATACATGGCTTAGCAGTCAATAAGAGCATTTGGTTAATGACTTCAACTTCTTTAGCAGTCCAAGTTTGGTTAGCAATACGCTTACCTTCTTCCAACATGGCAATAATTCTCTTGACTAATTCAGCTTCATCCTTCTTTTGCTTAACTTCCAAAGATTGACCACCTCTCTTGGTAATCTTTTCAATACCTTCCAAATATTTGTTGGCAAATTCAATATCCTTTAATCTTAATTCATCTCTAACGATTTCTAAATCAGCAACTGGATTGACTTCATCATTAATATGAATAATATCAGCATCATCGAAACATCTAACCATTTGGAATATAGCATCAACAGCTCTAATATTGGCTAAGAAATTGTTACCTAAACCTTCACCAGCATGAGCACCTTTAGTCAAACCAGCAATATCATAAATGGTCATAAATGCAGGAACTTCACTCTTTGGTTTGTACAATTCACATAATTTGTCGAATCTTGGAGATGGGACAATAACTCTTGCTTCTTCTGGTTCAATGGTAGCGAATGGATAATTGGCAGGATTACCTAATGGACATCTAGTAATAGCTTGGAAAAAGGTGGATTTACCAACATTGGCTAAACCGACAATACCGGATTTTAAATTATTACCTGGTCTACCCAATAAAATTGGCTTTTCTTGAACGGCCTTCTTCTTTGGTGGCATCTTCGATTCTTGTTATACAGTGTAAAAGGGTAAGATAACTAACAACCCTCTGATGATGCCTTATAAATTTTTTTTTTTAAAAGTAAAAATGGTCAACTCTTTTGTTAGTAGTGTACTTGTGTTCAAATTGAAAAATTTTTTCATATAAAAAATTTGAACGACAATTGTCGCACGAGACATTTTTCATTATTCATTTTTCACCCTTTAACTGATCCAACCAAAATTTTTCAAGTTAAGGAAAGGACTCACATATACTAGAAGCTCCATAAGTAGCAATCCTAAGAATTAATAAATACAATGTTCAGAAATATCATTTGCAGAAAAAGCATAACATATACCACAAGAACCTTCTCTACTGCCACTATCTTAAGAAACACACCAGTTCAATCCAGTTGTGTAGCCGGTACGGTATTAAACTTAAAAATAAGACAAAAGGGTGATGAACCAGTTGCATTAGAAGACAGTGAATATCCAGAATGGTTATGGAAGATGCTTGATTCAGAAAGTGTTAGAAAAGAAATTAAGAATGAGAATTTTATGAGATGGAGAAGGATTCAATTGAGTAAAGATAATAAGAAACGTATTAAACAAAATAACTTTATGGAAACTATGAAGAAGTGATTTTCAACCAGAGGGATTTGTCATACTTGTATATATAATATTATAATAGAAATAAAACTCATGTGCGTTAATAAAAAATTTTGCGTTTGTTACTTGCGTTGAATGCATGTTTCAAATATTAGAAATAATTACGTGAAGAAACAGTTGTGTAGCAGATTGAGTCTGCAATAAAGATTTGGAAATAGCATACCAATCCTTTAGTTGTCGAAGGATTGAACTAATATGGTCTGATAATTTAGTATTAGACATTAAACATCCTTTGTCTATACATGTTACACACAATCTCTCTCTCTTTCTCCCGTCTCACACCTCTTTGTCTACCATGGATTTGCTTCAAAATCATCAATATTAGTGCTTCCCCATTGTTTATGCATCAACGAATTCGGCATCTGTACCTCCTTAAATAGGGCATCTCCTTTAAACGTCTCCTTCTCTCCATCATTGACCACAACACCACTCACTACTCCCTCTCCTTCCTCTTGTTCGTCGTCATAATTTTCTTCTTGTTCATGACGTTCATACTCATAGTCCGCTAATTGACTATTCTTATTCTCGGTCAAGATATCATCTATATCATCCATAATCGACACTGGCAAGGATGGTTGGTATTTCTTTCCTCGTAAGATCCTAACTCCACCTAATCCAGTACCATATTTAATGATGAGTTCTTGTAAATTAGGCAAAGCGACGGCAAAAATGTAGTTTGGGTTAAGGTAGACATAAACTTCCTTGGATGTAAACGTAGATTGGGTCATGTAATGTAAGAACCTTTCTTTTATTTGATTAGTACCATGTTCGGAAACTAATTTACGTAATACCTTGACCAACTTTTTGGGAAGTTTGGGTTCATTGACCTCATATTTATATAACTTATAACCAACTTTTAATAATTGATAATAATTTAACGAGTCGAATTGATTAATGGTGTTGATAAGACTGTCTTCGTCACCAAGAGACGACATACATTGTAACCATTGTAATAATTCTATTGTAGGAGCTAATTGATTCTTACCTACATGATATAATGAATTGTAATAAAATTGTAAATAATGTGGGTTCTTACAAGATTTCTTATCTTGATAATCTTCTAATAAATTATTTAATTTAAAGTCCGATGGCACTAATTTGTGAATTCCTCCAACAATGTCAGGTTTATAAACTTTCATATTATGAGATCTTAACCAATCTTCAATTGTCGAAATATTGAGTCTGACCTGCATAGCCTTAGCCCGAGAACAATATTTATTTTGGCTGATAATTCGATTGAATATAATGCTGTTAATGTAATAGAACACTTGGGAAAATGTTTGTACTCTAAGTAAATTATCTACTTGATGGATCTTGAGGACATAATCAAGAGCACCTAACACTTGGATATACCTAATTGGAGAAGGTTTCATTAATTCACGCTCTGTTGGTGGGTATAACATAGCCAATATGTCATCATAGGTATTTGGATGTCCTGAGGTCTTTGATTTGAATAAGTTCCAATCTTTGGCATACAAGACATTAGAAACATCTACTAAATTGGTGAAATCGAGTAAACATTCATCTACTAATAAATTTAATCTGGAATTGATTGAAAATGAAAGTGTTGCAATTAAAGATTGAACAAGATTGATTAATTCTTGTAAAAATCGAGGGAATTTGTTATATATATCTCCCTTAGTGAAATAGAAATGCAAAAATTGCAAACAAGATAACCAATAACTCAATGAGACAATATCACCTGCTCCTTCATGGGCTTTGTTGGCGGAACTGTCGGTATCTTGTAAAGCCATATTGAATGCACCTGATTTTGTGTTTGTGACGGATCTTAATCTGGCTGTGAAATGTTCAAATAAGAATTCGGTTAATTCATTTGAATCCACTTTTAAATATGAGTATCTTATCAATTGGAAAACAATTGCAGCTGGTAATTTTGTTGAATGTTGATATTTGGGTTTCGTTCGAAGCCCAAAAATATAATCTAATAATGAAGGAATATCGCTATCGGTGAACTTTATATATTGTTCTGGCAATACTTTTTCATAATCAAATTCTGGTAATTGTCTCAAGACAGGATCTTGACTTAATACATATTCATCATCGTCATCTCTGTTGTCTTCTTCTTCTTCGACCTCCTCTTGTTGAAGTTCAGTTCCAGCCAATGTTTGTAACTTTAATCTTGTAGACATATCATCCTGATAATCATCTTCGGGTAAATAATTTGCTGGCTCATAAATATCTTGTTGGGATGAACTTTGTTGTCTTAATAAATTATGAGCTTTAAAGTAATCATACATTTCCACATTTTCTAGGGTAACCAATGAAACTGCATTTTTCTCATCATTTTCATTAGGACAGAGGAAAGGGTCCGCCTGATGAGTTAATAATAATTTTACAGTATCCAATTGGTTAAAGTAGACTGCCCACATCAAGGGAGTATAATTGACTATAGTATCAAATAAATCTGGATCGGCATTATGATTATTTAATAATGAATCAGCAATATCATAATTATTGAAACATATAGCATATATCAAAGCAGTTACACCTGCTTCTTGAGTAGGGAATATTGTATTAACCAATTGAGGATTTGATCTTGTTATACTCTCCAATGTTACTAAATCACCATCACAAGCAGCAATTAATAATTCCACTATTGATTTATCGAATGTTTGTTTCGAATGATCAGATGAATTGTTATCCTCACCTTCTCCTTCTTGTTGTACATCAGCAGAAGGAGGTGATACAAAGTTAGATTCTAATAACTGTAATGCTTTCTTGGATGCTAATATTTTACTTAATAAAGGATCCGAGTAATTTAGCATTGTTGGTAATGATGTTGTATTAATATTCCACGGGTCCATTGTTGTATATCGATGTGTGTATGTCTAATAATAATCAATTGAGATTTTGGTCTATAAACAAAATGATTAGCAGTATATATACAGATATTGGGATAATTATACGTGTATTGGATCTAATTCAATTAGTGTGTAAGCCAATTCAATTGAATGTAAATTTTGTGTTGTAAAAACAACTTATGATGAATTTGAACAAGTAAGAAGTTATGAGAAATCTTTTTTCTGTTGAATGCGTAAATAATAATTTTAGTCAAAACGTTGAAAAGACCCCTTGTCCCCTGGTCCAGTTGTCACCCAAGAAACACCATTCGTCCGAATTTGTAATTTGATTGGCATTAGCTCCTGCTATCTTTAGCTATTATTCAAGAGCACTTTAAGAGTGATAATCATGTCGTTGTATTTATTAAAGAACAAACCATATTCAGCAATAAGGTAGATGATAAAAAAATGAAAATAGAAAAGTTCTTGCAACAATGTGGAAAAGAAGGGATTTGATAAAAATAATTGGCAGCAAAAGAAATCAAGAGATTACAAGATTATATTGAGCTTTATGAAATCCCATTGTTGGGCTTCAATGCGAGACTATTGCCTGTTGTAGCACATACAAAAGGTAATATAAGGGCATTGCTTCTATCAATAGAATCGGGAATGTTTTATCTTCTTTTATGATGGAATTCTCGGTAAAGTTAGTAAAGACGGTGCTTATAGTGCAAAGGGATGGTAGGGGATGAAGTACTCATATTTCTTGGGATTGCTTCTTTGATAAATCAATTAATATTTCATTAACTCGAATTTTCCATACTAAGATAGCAAACTTTCCTGGTTCCAAGATCCACTTTTGATGATATATAAGGTATACAAACCTGAAAACTTTTGCCTCTGACAGCAAGCATATCGTCGTCATACCAAAGTCCGATGTTCAGGGGTTCAATTGTCGTCGCTGTAAGAAGAAATGTTTACATTCTCATAGTGCCATATCATTTACCAACTAATAATGATCACAAAACATAGAAGAATGTTTGGAGAATACATCGTTACATACTCTTATACTTGAGTGATCATTGTATTTATATGATTTTACATAGTAAAACAGCAACAGTTTGTAGTAATTGTATGTAGACATTTCTCTCCTCCTCCTCCTTCTTCTTCTTGTTTAAGGTTTAGTTTAATTTTTAGAGATAACTCCATTGTTTCAGTTATCACTCCTTTGTTGTCCTCTTCTTCTTCGTCCCTCTCTCCTTTTTAATTACAGACTCCCTTGTTACTAATTCTATTTTTCATATTAATACCAAAGAATGAACAATCTTTTTTTCTGTTTCTTTCAAATTTCAGTTTTAACCATTTAAAACACATAAACGATAAGAACTCAACAGCCTCATATTCTTTCTCATAATCAACTTATCACTTTCCCACACACACAAACATACGCACATACACACTCGCTATGATTCTCTCATTAAGACAATCAGCAAAGAAAATAACCAGAAAACTAATCATATTATTCTTAATCTTTATACTACTAGTAGCTACATTCACAGTAATAGAATCTAAACAACAGAATGGAATGATTAATGACCCTGTCTATCAGGCAAGTACACAATTAATCGACTCCATAAGTCATCATATGTCTTTCGAGCAACAACCAAAGAAAGATAATGAAAACCAACAACAACAACAACAACAAAGAGATGACTCTTCTGATGATGAGTTGGATCCATGCACGGTAATGCACCCAATAAGCCACGGGTTCATTGATCTTCGAGGTCTTTCGTCAATATCCAATGAAGGAAAAGCCTTACCTTGGGTCAGTCGAGGTTATGATAGTGGTCATAACTATACTATCGGAATATGTTCAAATCCATTCAAAAAATCTCATGAAGGTCATGAAGATGAAATTCAAGATTCAGTAGAACCTTCCAAAATTGGAGCATTTTATATCGATAGTGAAACTAATAAATATGTTTCAATAGGTGAATTTTCCACTACTCCAAAATTTAGAGGCAGAAAATTAACATTAACTTATGAAAATGGAGCATACTGTAATGCAGTTGATGGTAAAACTGGTGAAAAATTAAGAAAATCAACAATGTTGACTTTTACTTGTGATCGAGAAATGATGGCAAAGGCACAAATTTCATTTTTGGGTTCATTTAATAATTGTTCATATTTCTTTGAAGTTAGATCTCATCATGCTTGTCCAACTGCTGGAAAAGAAAATACTACTGGTGCTGTATGGATTTTCTTATTGATTGTACTTGCTGCCATATTTGTTTATTTCTCAGGAGGATTACTTTACAAACAAATGAAGAAACTTAAATCAAATCAAATTAAAGGCAAGTCATAAGACTCTCTCTCTCCCTTCGAAAACGAACTCTCCTGCTCCTTTTATAGACGTCTTTGTTTTTTTATAGATCTGACCTTTTTCTTGTATTACACTTTTAAGTTCATAATTGACGTATAAATATTGTATCTGCAACCGAGATAAAAAAAAATCTGTGAGTATTGACTCTATATTTGTATCTACACATATAACAATGATTTTTATATCAACAAAAAACAAATTGCAGTAGTCCTTTTAATATATACTGCTAAGAACTAAATTACCAACATTCTCAGTCTCCAGTTTAATTTCAACTTTTGCAGCAATCTTACCACCAGCCAGGGCCAATCTTGCTAATACACCAACTTTACCACCCCAAGCATCCTTTCCTAATAACTTCAAGACATGAGAAGTAGCATCACTAGGAACATAATCACTTCCATCCAAAGCCATCATATTCAAACTATTTTTCAATTTCTTAACTGCACTTTCTAAATTATGAACTTCTCCACTTAAATTAACTACTCCACTATCTTGAATTTCTAAACTTTCAACTAAAGATGTAAAGTTTGAATTATATAATGGAATAATAAAATCACAAGCCAAAACATCTAAATCATCAATTTGATATTCATCAGCCCAACCATCATCTCCATCATAAATATTTCCATCATCATCAACATCTTTATTAGTGTATGCAACTGTATTTCCAAATCTACACACAATATCTTCTTGTTCAATTGATGGGATGCTAAATGAAACATATACAACCCCAGTTTCTTCCGGCTTTAATAGTTCCAAGGGAAGGATGAAATCTTCTTCATATAATTCATTATCAGGTTGGGCAATAACTGAAACATCTTGTAAAGCAGTATGAGGTAAGGTATTGGTGATATTGTATTGTAAAACCAATCTTTGTGATTCAATGAATAAATGTTTGACAACACTAACCACAATTTCATTTTCCTTGTCAGTTAAATAAATTGGAACAATAGTTGATTTAGTTAATCTACCATAATCCACGAAATTCTCAATCGAGGATAATTCTTGGGCATATTCTTGTTGTCTTAATAATTCATTAGCTGAAGCATTGGCTTCGGTTGGTTCTTCAGTCTTGGCTCTAGCTGTTTGTTCTAATTCTTCATTACCAGCGGTGGCTGTTTCATTACTCTTTTCTAATCTATTAATCTTTTGATTATATTCGATAGATTTCAATTCTTCATTAGTAACAATTGGAACTTCATCAATAGCAAATTTGATTTCAAAATTTTCCGGATTACTTAAATATGAAACTAATTTATTTTCAAGTGAATATAAATCATATCTTGAATCAGCAACAATTAATCTTTTACAATTTTTTTCAATAAACTTCAAAGAAATAGCAGCACGATCTCTAACTTCATCATCAACATCGTTTAAACATCTACCCAATAATATGGTAATATTTTTAGCAACATCACCACCGCAAACAGCAGCAAATTTAGCCAACGCAATAACAGCTGATGATCTAACAATAGAATTCTCCAATACTAATCTATTGTAAATATGTCTAATATAATATGATGGGTTTGAGGTATTTGGACCTTCATCACCTAATAAATGTAAAATACGAACCGACAATTCAGTAAACTCACAATCTTCAATAAATTCACATAAATTCATTAAGATTAATTGTTTGGCATTTGCATCAGGTAAAAATCTGATTAAATCAAATAAAGCATCAACAATAGTAGTCTTTAATTGTAATGTACCATCATCCCTTAATAAATCAGTCAAAAAGGCCACCAATTTTTTATGTTTATTTGGGAATTTAAGTGCCAAATTTTCAATTGCTTCAATAATAACAATCTTGAAATCTTCGGTAATTTCATCCATTAATGAAGTCATCTTGGCAATTAATCTATCAACACTCTCGCCACCTTCAGAAGTTCCAGTTGTTCCAGCACCCATAATCTTTAATAATGTAGTTATGGCCAATGTAGAAATAGATCTATTTGAATCATTAATCAATGATTCCAATTCAGAATTAACAACCATGATTCTTTCTGGGTGTTTAATTGAAATTTTATTGATTAATCTAATAGCAGCAAATCTAGTGGCAGTACGTGGAACCCCTAATAATTTTTGTAAAGTGTTTACAATTGCCATAAATTGATCTTCTTTAATTAAATGTTGTAAATTAATTAATGATTTGCAAGCTTCTAACTCAACCATATCGGATTTATGCTTTAAGAAACCTGATAAGATTGGATATAAATGACCAGCCAAATTTGGATCATCAAGTAAAATTTTGTTAATATATCTAATCAATTGAATTGTTGATAACGAATTCTTTAATGATGAACCTTCAGATAAAGTAGTAATCAATTTCATAAGTGCCATTTTATCATGACTTTTCAATTGATAAATTAAACCCAATGCATGATATTGATACATATATGAAGTAGAAGGTAAATTGGAAGTAGAACTTCCATAATAATCATGTAATTGGAATTGATTGGCTGGGAATTGCTTATAAGATTGTAAAGCTTCCAAAGATTCATTAGCTAATCTTTTAACAACCTCTTTGGAATTGGGTAATAAATTATAAGCCGAAATTAATGCTGCTGAACTAACCACGGGATTCTTATCAACAATTGATGTTTTAAATAATCTTTCGGCAGCAGTCACGGTAGTTGGGTCCAAAACTTTAGATAAAGTTCTAATAGCATTTGGTTTATACACAGCATCATTACCTTGAATATCCTTCATAATTGAAGAAGTAACCATAAGAATATCATCAGAAGTTGCTGATAATTCTTTAATAGTTAAATAAACCAATTGTCTTAAAGATTGATCTTTATTTTGAAACAATTTAGAAATTGAAAAGAATAAATGAGTAGATTCTTGTGCTGGGAATCCTTCACCAAAATAAATTAATCTTAATAATTTGGCTAATAATTGACGACACTTTTTAACATTGACTGGTGAAGCATTAAATTGTTGTATACATTCTTGAAATACTGCCATCTTATCAGGAATGTTGGATGAGTGAGCATACGCATCCTGTTTCTTATAAGTCTGAGTGGACATTGTATGCTACTTCCTTTCGATTGATTTATAATTGGGGGATCAGCAATTGACTTATTGAAGGGAAGTGTTTTAGGTGGTGGTGATTGGGTTGATTATTTCTTGTTGGTTGGATGTCAAAAGAAAAGGAAGAAAAAAAATGTGTTGTCAATTTCAGATTACGTAAGCTTATCAACTAAGATTATATAATCAATATCACGTGATGCAATTATTTTTTCATCAATTTTTTCTCCAGTAGCACACACACTATCAACATGAAAAGAAAAAAAAAATTTCACTTGGGGAGAAACATCCAACATAGCTATTATTGGTCATATATATACTAAGAAAAGCTTATACACCCACCACCTGCCATCCCCTAACAATGCTCGGCTTATTCAAGAGACAATTATACGTACCCAACAACTTCAACAGAGTTCTTCTTTTTAACGCTACTCCAAGAAGCATAATAAACCCAATCACTACCGCTGCTGCCTTATTCTCCCCAATTAGACAATTTAAAGTTAGAACATCAGTAAAGACATTTTGCAAAGATTGTTATGTGGTGAAGAGAAAGGGAAGAGTATATGTTTATTGTAAGTCAAATGGTAAACATAAACAAAGACAAGGTTAATGTGTGTGTGACTGTGTTTGTGACTGTATGTGTGACTGTTTGACCTGAGAATATATGTGTATAATAGAGAGGTTTTTCGTGGTTTCTTTTCATGTAAATATAATAAATGCTTATAATAAATATTTATAATATAAAAAAATTGATTATAATAATTAACAAATTATAAACTCCTTTCTTTTCTTTTAATACTACTACTTTGGTAAAACAAAAACCCGTATGTGAATACATAATGATATAAATAAATATAATAGAAAAATACATGCAAAAATTTCATGAGGGGAAATCAACACAGAATCAACCATCAAGATTCACCAGTTGTGCATCATACATACGTCTCATCCCTCACCCACCACCACTAGCTCCTCCTCCATACAAATCCGAATTACCACTTGCAGCCAATTTGACAGCACGAGTAGTCGGAGGAGGTTGCGCCTGACCACCAGTTCTCATTTGAACATTTCCATTATTTCCATATGGACCCGCCAATTGTCGATGTTGTTGATGTTGATGTTGATGTTGATGTTGATGTTGATGTTGATGTTGATGTTGTTTTTGGGAAGTGTTACCGCTGCTTCTCAATGACATTGCTGAAGAGGAGGTTGAAATTATCCCATCTTGCCATAATTTTGCAAGTAAGCTATTCACCTCCATTTCTTTTTCTTGATATGTTGGTGAAAACTCTTTAAACGAATTTGCGTTGGAATTATGTGGCGGTGGCGGTGGTGGTGGTGGTGACAGTACCATCGCTTCTGCTGGTGTTGATCCTGTAGAATTATTTGCTATTTCTTGACCATTCGATTTATTCTTCTTTTGAACAACGAGTCCCTGTCCTTGAGTAAAAAAATTATTAAGACGATTCAAACTTTCTCCAACTGGATTCAAATGCCTTCTGACATTAAGATACTCTCTATTCAATCTCTCAAATTCAGTTCTCGACTGAATTGTAGTATGCTGGGTCGTGCTTCCTTGTACCATTAACAACAACCCACTACCATTGTTATTGCTGCTGCTGCTGATATTGCCTCCGCCACCGACAGCATTATATGAGAGTGACACATCTTGGTTGTTGGTCGTTGAAGAAGCGTATGCATGATTACTACTATGGGCACTTGGTCCTGTTGGAGTTAGCGGAGTTAATGGAGCAAGTGATTGTGGTAAATGTGGTTGATGGGGATGCAAATGCCCATGTCCGTGTTGATGATTTGAATGTTGTGAATGGTTTTGTTGCTGTTGTTGTGAATGTTGTAAATCACGAACATTGAGATGACTTTGGGTATAATTATGAGCAAACATAAGGTTATTTAATGATAAATTGGAAAAATTGGATATTCTATTAGTATCCAAATTAGTTACATCCATTAATGAACTTTCTCTTTGTAACCATAATCTTTGTTGAGTTCTTGTTTCCAAATTATGAGCATGAGCTTGAGCTCCCAGTTCTGCTGATGAAGATGTGGTGGATTGATTTGTACGAAGAAATTCGGCGAAATTATTGGCTCCATTATTGAGAGAATTAGCGATATTCTGTTGAAGCTGTTGGAGTTGTTGTTGTTGTAGAGTTTCTTGATGTTGTTGTTGTTGTTGTTGGTGCTGTTTCTTTGTATTCAAATATTGGTGATTAGTTCTTTGTAAATTATTAAAAATGGTTTGATCAGGTTGATATGAGTTTCTTTGAGTTACATTGTGATTATTAATTACTGGCTCGGCAAGATTATTATGCTTATCTATTGGATTTGCCTTGAATGATATTCCACTAATTGATTCTGAATTATGTGATTCAATTGAGTGATCTTGATTGTTTGTTATATTCAAGGGTCCACCGGTATATATTTCGCCAACGACGCCAAGAGGAGGACCACCCATCCTTTGATTGGCTGGGCTTAATGGATTTATCTTTCTAACCAACCCAGTTGATTGTGATAATAATAATGATCCACCATAAAGATTATTTGTCATTGAAAAATCTTCAGTAGAATTTCTCGTTAATGGTGCAAGGTTTTGTCTAAGATTATGAGAAGCGGCAGAGCTACTATCCACAGTTCCTCCTTCTTCCACTACTTCTAATCTTTCCCCGGTAGTGTTTGAATCATTTTGTTCAAGTACTTCATCGACTTGTGCTGTAGGCACTGGGTCTGGTACAATTGCATTTATTTGATCGTACAAACTGGGAAGATTTTGTTGTGAAAGTGTGACATTAGTGGCAGCAATGGCATTCCTATCAAATTCTTGGTGCTCATCAGGTTCATTATGACCATTATTATTATTATTATTTGTTGAATCATCTACATCTTCATATTCGTCGTCATTATCATTTAAACGTAAGATTGCTTTTCCTTTTCTTGCACTTGATTTCAATCCTATTTGAGGTGTTTGTTGCTGTTGTAATAATTGAATATTATGACCTTTATTTAATGATGTTGCTGATTTATTTGATTTAAGGGATTGATTAGACATGGTTTTAGTTAATGGTTGCAATCCAGTACCAACTTTTGTAAATGACCTACTATTTCTTTTTAATGCACCTGGTTGTCTAGATTTCATTAATACGTCACTTGACTTTGATCGATTTAAATTAGGCCGTATACTTCCAGTTGTTGATGATGTTGGTGACAATACTTTGTTACCACCAGGACCCACCATTACTTTAGTATGTGAGAGTGATCTTGTATGGGCATGCATAGTTTTACCTCTCATAGCTACATGAGATTTCTTTGTCAATGAAGGTGTACTTGAGTTATGTAATCGTAAATTGGATGTAGAAGCTGACTTGTGAGCAGTGTCATTAGTAGTATTAATATTAGTATTATTATGTACAGGTTTTCCCTTGGATGTAGTAGTTGAATGGGATGATGAAGACAGTAATGATGGAGAAGAGTTATTGTGGATACTGTGAAGTTGCAGTTGTTCTATTTGATTATTCTGTAAAGGAGTGGATGGGTCTTCTACCGACATATCTGACCTATATGTGTATGTATGTATGGGTATATATGGATATGTATATGTATATGTATATGTATATGTATATGTATATATATATGTATATATTATATATAGCTTTTGTTGTAAAAAATTGTTTTCTTCTTTTAACTGTCAATTTTTGTTTGAGTGAGTGAGATATAAAAAGAGTAAGTATTAACTAACCCGGTATTAAATTAATTTAATTAATTAATTTTATTTTGTTAAACGTCACTCAAAAGAAAATTCTCTCGCTTTTAATTACCGTTTTAGTCTTATTATACTTTTATTTATGATATAACAAATTTTACACACACATATATATATAGTGTATATATATGTAATATTATTGTATATGTTTTATAAGTTATATATATATGTTATTTAAGTTATATTATTATAAACGACATAGAAAAAATGACAATAAATCACAACTTTATGTAAATAATCACGTGTGTAACTTCAGTTTATCACCTAATTATACTTTTATATCTGGAATAAACAACTGTATTCCCCCCACCCATCTTATTCATATTTGTTTTTAGTTACCCTACTCTATTCTATTCTATTCAATCTAATACTCTCTGTAGAAATTTTTAAATGAAAATTATCAAATGTTTAATAAATATCTAATTTTGATTAATTTCTGCAAGAATTTCATAATTTCTGCAAGAATTTTCAATTAAAACCAAACCACGCTCTGTTGGACTCTTTTCTTCCAACCTATTAATGAATGCAATTGCTTATTGGGGAATAAACTATTTATTTAACTAAATCAATATCCCCAATATTACTAAAACTAGCATCCAATAGAAATTTCTATTTCTATATAATTACCCCAATATATTAGTTAAGTTTTCAATCAATGATCCCATCATCATGATTCATCACACACACAATCACTTGTGTGTTGCACTGAAATTTTGCAACCGTAGAAAAACTGCTAGCGAAATTAAATAACAACACGTTAAATTTCCGGTTTATCTTCAAAAAGTAACCTTTGAAATGATATCACATATATTAACTTAATAATAGAAAGGTTTGCTTAAGAGTCATTATTCAGAAATGTACACTGGGCAGGGGGGGTGGGGGTAATAATTCATTGTCCCGCTTCTTGATCATCATATTAAATCTCTTATCATTGCTACAATCCCAAACAAAATAAATCTTGAACACGTTTGGACTTTTTTCAATTCTTTTCAAGAGCTATTTCCTCAACCATTAATCTTATCATGATATTAACCTAACTAATATTGTTTATGAAACATATATCCATGTCCCAAACATATCAATTCAAATCAATTTATAAAAAAATTGATTTGTAGTAAACAGTTGTATTTGTAATCTTTTGACATCATCATCAGACTCGTGCATCACCTTCTCCAAACTTTTTAAAGCTTGCCATTTGCGGAGAGAGAATCTATTTGTAATCAATTCCAGTTTACCCCCAAAAATTTCGAGAGATCCCTTCTTACCTTATATAAAACTAGTGATAAACAAGAGAAGAAAACTCTTTCAACATTGCTTCACGAGAAAAGCTAAAATAACTGCAAATGGTCAATTTATAATTACAAATTCACACAAAACATTAAAAATCTATTATCGTACATTATTATTCTTACATAAACCAGAGAAAAAGAAAAACTTTTATTACTATTGCAGTTCATTTCCCATATTATCCGATTGCATTGGATTAAATGTAGTAGGTGCATTGAATGTTGGATCATTAGAAGGAATATAAACCGAAGACTCCATGTTTCTGTATCCCCCACCACCACCACCTCTTCCTCGATATCCTCCTCTACCACCACGGAAACCTCCTCTATAACCTCCTCCACGACCTCTGTATCCTCCTCCTCTCCCTCTATGTCCACCTCTAAACCCACCACGGAATCCACCTCGATATCCACCTCCTTCACGATTATCTACACCTCCTCCTGCTGCTGCTGCAGCAGCTTCTTGAGCAGCTTGTCCTCCATGTTTACCTCTTCCAAATTGTCTACCTTCACGGAACCCCGGATCCAAATCAATTGAAATACTTTGACTATCCAAAATTGTTCCTTGCAAATATTTCATAGCATTAAGTGAACCTTGTTCTTGTCGATAAATAACAAAACAAAATCCACAGGGAGTTAATTTATTTCTATCCAATCCCATAATTATCCTATCTATAGCTCCACATTTCAGGAATAATTCATGTATTTGTTCTTCTGTAGTAAATCTTGATAAGTTCCCAACATAGACTGTTTTCAGGGTAATTGCTCGTTCTAAATCGGAAAAATTATTGTTTCTTGCTTTTCTTCGTAAATAGGCAGAAGGTTTATCCAATCGTTCTGCTGAATGTTTGAAATTGTCTTCTAATAGTTCCATTGATATGATTTGTAGTAGTTGTTTTGGGTTTGATGAGACCTTGTTTCAATGTTTTCTAATGAAAAAAAATTCTTCTTATAAGTTCAAACCTTTCAAAGCTCAAATGGTTTTTTTTTCTTTTGCTCTGGCTGCTGCCCCCGTAAAGTGTGTGTAATCTGTTCAAAACTAAAAACATACTCATAGTCATACAGCCATTACACCCAACTGTTTCCCGCCCCTTCAGTCGGTAAAATAAGGCAAGATCATGTTCAAACTTGGATTCAAATCTGGGATAAGAGGCATTTACAATGTTCTGGACAATCCATCCTTCGTTGCTGAACCTTGGTATATATATCCTGCTAAACATAAAACAAATGGTAAACTAGTTTCCGTGTTCATATTTGATAAATCGAAATTCGAAACTCAAGTTTCAAGATTATATTCTTCATCTTCATCGACAAGTGTAAAGAATCCAAGAGTTATAATTAGTGAATGCTATGAAATTATCAAGGCTGAAGTCAATCAATTGAGTAAATTGAAACATCCTCAATTGTTAACCATATATGAAGTTCTTGAAGAAACTAAATCAAAGTTTTTATTTGTTAGTGAACCAATTAGTGATAATTTAGTTACTGTGAATCATAACAGTTTAGATGATTTATCGATTCAAAAAGGTTTATTACAAATAAGTAAAGGATTGGAATTCTTGCATAGTTATTGTTCAATAATTCATTTAAATATTCAACCATCATCAATATTCATTAATAATCAAGGTGATTGGAAATTAGGTGGATTTAGATTTTTAATTAATCTAAATGAAATATCACCACAAGAAAGAGAGAATTTTTATATAATGAATAATTCTTCCATGATACCATTTGCAAATTTGAATCTTAATTTTACAGCACCTGAATTAATTGTCGATTCAAATACAAAATTAGATTTTGCTAATGATATTTGGTCATTAGGTCATTTGATATATTATTTATACAATAATCACGATTCATTAATAAATTGTTTTGATTCAAATAGTATATCTGATTATAAACAAGAATTTCGAAAATTCGAAAACAAATTTTATAATCATAAACCAGCTGAATTGAAATATTTACTTAAAAATGTCCCAGAAAGATTATATCCCATTTTCCCCCAATTATTAGCAAGATATCCTGATGATAGACTCACATTGGCCAATTTTATAGATTCAGACTTTTTCAATGGTAGTATAATCAAAGCAATGTGGTTTATTGATGAGTTCTCTACAAAGACAATAGACGAGAAATTGTTATTCATGAATGGATTATTGGAGATTGATCCGTCAACTAAACAAAGTGTAATGGAACAATTCCCGGCTGCATTTAGATCACTGAAATTATTACCGTTATTGGTTGATCTCATAAGTAATGAATTGAGTGTTTTCAATGAACAAACTGGTATAGATGGCAATACTGAAGAATTAATTTCTCGATCACTTAATGTCATTTTAAGTATTTCTAAATCATTATCACAATTAACTTTCCAAGATCGGGTTTTTAATAATTTATTTAAAGATGATTATTCAAGAAATAATAAAACAAATCTAAAGACATTTACGAAATTGGTGAGTTGTTCAGTTAAAGTTCGTCTTACAATTATAGAAAATTTAACAATTATTCAAGAAAAAGTGAATGATAAAGAGTTTGTTGATTTGATTAAGAAATTATTAGATATAGTTTTGACAACTTCACCAAAAGAACAAGACAAGATTCAATATCAAATTAAACTTCAAGATTCATTTTTACAATTTTTACCTAAAGTAGTTGAAAAAATAGAGTTTCCCTACATTAAGAATAGTTTATTCCCAATATTATGTCAAGTTTTCAAGACAACAACTATTTTGTCAACTAAATTAAGCACTATAGACACGTTTCAAAATTTTGTGGAACGGAAGATTATTGATAAGATTATAGTTCATGAACAATTATTCCCCGTGTTGAAGAATCTAAAGAGTCGAGACAAGAGAATTGTTGGCAAAATGTTAAGTTTTTTGGCAATATTAATCAAAAGTGACCATATTTCACTTGATTTAGAAGGATCAGTAGAATCAGTATTACCACAATGTCTAGTATTAGCATTTGGATGTAATGATTGTACTCAACTGGAATTCCAAAAGTTCATATCAATCATAAATCAAATTCAAAAACATTTGGTGGACAAGAAATTTGCATCATTACCAAAGACTTTTCATTCATCATCAGTATCTAATGGTGGTGTTGGTGTCACAACAAAACCTATTACTAATTTTGAATCACTTTTACAAACGCAAGTCATTCATGAAACTCCAAAAGAACTTCCAGGTCCAAAATCAGTACTGGTCATGCAACCAATTAGGAAATCATCAAGTCCAAATCCTCCAAAAGCTCCAGTGATGCAACCAAATGTCAAACGATCATCACAATCAAGCTCACCTGTTTCTTTAAAACCGATGCAACCAAAGAGACAAGGGGCACCACCGCCACCACCACAACAGCAACAACAACAGAAAGCTACTTTGTCATTTGGTGCAACTAACCGGACTTCAAATGCTACCAATAGTGTATTGTTAAATGCGCTTCATAGCACATTTGACAAACCAAGAAATACCGATGATGAATTTGACGATTTTCAACTGGCAGGTACACGTACAAGTACAAGTAGTACTACTACTCCCGCAGCTGGCCCTGGGTTTTCTCTGCTGCAATTGAATTGGCAGACTGAAGTGAACAAAGCCCGCTCGGTAACTACACCAAGGTCACAACAAGATTCAACGGTTATGAATCCACTTAAGTCGAATAGTTTTGTGAATTATCCTCCTGGATTTGATTCAAATATGATATTGGCTCCCAAGAGTTCTTCTAGTGTAAATTATGGGTCACAACATCAGACAAATAATAATAATGATACTTCTGATTCATGGAATCTTCTTTAAAATAGGGTGCGAGATTTTGTTTAGATTTTGTATTTTAATGAATTTATTCTAATATTGTTAGTTTATAATTCTGTGAAACTTTTTTTGCAATTGGTTATTCAAAATGGATTTTAAACTCCGGATAAACGAACTTTTTGTTTGACCTGTTTCGGAATTAAAAATCATAAGATTAATCCTGCATATACAAATATGCGTTGTGTGTTAACTTGTTTAGTAGTGGTGTTGTGAGTTGTGTCGTTGTATCGCTGTGTCGTTGTGTCGTTTAGGTTTCTTTGTGTTTAAATATTTTTATTTTCTTTTCTGTTGTATTACTCGTTCCCGTTATGGGAGAACACCCGATCGTATAGCTCTGCGCACAATACAACAATAACAATAACATCCGAACATCGTATACAAGTATGAACTGCTAAACGAGCCACATACTGTGAAAGGAACAAAAAAAAGAAAAAAAAATTTCAGTGGCATTCACACTTTATTACTTGTATTATAAACATAACGTGTTGGAATATTTAAACCGCTTAATATAGTGGGACGATTCTTTTTATATCATTTAACATTCGTTTATAAGGGATACTCCTTTAGTTCACTTTCATTTTTGGTTTTTTATTCGTTTTTCTTTTTGGTTTTTGTCTTTTATATATAATAATAACAAAGAAGATTGTCCATTCCCTTTAAAGGTCGTATTTAGAGAGAGAGTTATTCCCAAAACATATCCACATCAAAATAGAAAACACCTACTTCCAAAAGAAAACACCTACTTCCAAAAGAAAACACCTACAACAACAACAACAACAAACCCTCACCCCCAACTATGGATATTGTATTAGAAATCTGTGATTACTATCTCTTTGATAGAGTCTATGCAAACATCTTACCTAGAGATGGTACCATTCATAACCTTTTAAAGGACTTCCCAATTACTAATACCCTTTCTAAGATCTCACAGACTACCGTGTCAGCATTTACCTCAGATTCAACCCTTTCTACTGCTACTTTCAATTCATCAAGCATAAACGCAGCTAATGTCCACCAATATGTCTTATCCAAATTTTCAAATTTTGCTGATAAATCAGAAGTTTATGGGTTAGCACCACACTTTTTACCTGCAGGTGACTATTTTGATGCATCTTTCTTGGGTAGATCCAACATGATCAGAGAAGCTCTTAGTTTATTTGTCATTGCTACCCTTTTTGGTTGGATATTATATTTCCTTGTTGCATATTTATCTTATGTATTTGTTTTTGATAAAAAAATTTTCAATCATCCAAGATATTTAAAAAATCAAATGTCTTTAGAAATTCAACGTGCTGTTACTGCTATTCCAACTATGGTTATTTTAACAGTTCCATTCTTCTTGGCCGAAATCAAGGGTTATTCTCGTCTTTATATGGATATTAATGAATCAACTGGTGGTTGGAAAGCTGTTTGGATTCAATTACCTAAATTCATCTTGTTTACTGATTGTCTTATTTATTTCATTCATAGATGGTTACATTGGCCAAGTGTTTACAAGAGATTACATAAACCACATCATAAATGGATTGTCTGTACTCCATTTGCATCTCATGCTTTCCACCCAGTAGATGGTTGGGCTCAAAGTTTGCCATATCACTTATATCCATTACTTTTCCCTCTTCATAAAGTGACTTACTTATTTTTGTTTACGTTTGTTAATTTCTGGACAGTTATGATTCATGATGGGAACTATATGTCCAATGATCCCGTTGTTAATGGTACTGCTTGTCACACTATTCACCATTTGTATTTTAACTACAATTATGGACAATTTACTACCTTGTGGGACAGAATTGGTAGATCATATAGAAGACCAGATGATTCTTGGTTTGTTAAGGACAGTGATCCAGAAGAAGATAAGAAGGTTTGGAAGCAACAAGTTGTTCAAATGGAAGAAATTAGAAATGAATTGGAAGGAAAAGTTGATGACAGAGAATACATTGAGTAAATAATGACTGATTGTTGGTTTTTCTTTGTTTTTTATTTTTTTTTGTTTCGTTTCGTTTTGGTTTGGTTTCAATGACTTTTATTTTGTTTTAGAGATTTATTTAACATATGTTTTGTTAATTTGTAATAACAAGAGACTCTTGTTTATAGGTGATAATTCACAGTTATATTTTTTTTATGTATTCTGTTTCCCTACCGTGTAAAAACTAAAATTGTAGGTATGTTATTAGGGTGTATTTGTGAGTATTTTTTTCTGACACTCACAAAGAATGCAAGAAGTTGTACTTAGTTCATTCTTTCCAATTGTACGAAGTTCTATAATTATGCCTGCTGCAAATCTAAGAAGGGTTGCTTATCGGCTTTTTTTGTTTTTCAACTGAGTTACGAATTTCGTTTTCACTAGTCATCAGGTCCTGAACTCGCAAAAGCAACTTTGCAACAAGTATTGCATTAGATCTTTCAGACCCAAGCAGGTGAAATATGTTGGAAAGAGACGCTTTCCTCTAAAGATAGCTCCAATAAAAAGATATCAAATTTTTTGTTTTTGATAAATGGGGTTGAGAAGCGCATATGATTGGTTGATCGGTAAAGGGGGGTGCAGTGATATGCACTTAGCCAAGACCATTAAAAGACATTGATTAGATAAAGACAATGCCTCGTTGAGCCATTTTCTAGTAAGTATCATAAACAACCCCTCTAATACCTGTATGACTAAGAATGGCCTTTTCCTGATATTTGAAATATTGATATTTGATTATAATTGATTGATTTGATATTTACATTTTTTTCTCGCCTATCTCGGGCCGAAAAAATAATTTTTATTGCTGCTGATAAAAAGAAAGATTGTTATCAGTTTTACTGGTAAAGAAAAAAAAATCCAATTTGGTTCACAAAACCTTAAGCGGTTGACTTTTGGTAGCTAGCCTTGCAAGAACACTTGTTAACTTGTACATTAAACAGAAAATAATTATATTAGAAAGTAGAGAGAATGAAAGAAAGGATGCAACGCTCTTGAGAAGAAAACCTGATGTAAGTAGATCAGTAACAAGTTCCATTCTGTATGCTCTAATAGTCAACGAATAAACTGCCAAATTATTTTCAATTACCCCTTAGTACCTCGCTCGCTAAATACGGCTTTTGTAGAATAATATCTTATCTTTGTTTTACTTTTGTAAGAAGTATAGATGTATTTCACATTTTTCATTAAGGAACGTAAATACATACTTGCATGAGATAAGAAAGAATATCACATTGGATGCAAAAAAAAAAAAATCCTGATAAAAACTTCAAATATATAAAGAGACTACTATAACCACATATCCAAATTCCTGAAATATTCCCAATTCCTCATTAAAGACATATTTCTCCAAAACCACTTAAAAATTATGTCTGAAGTTGAATCATTTGTTCCTTTACCCCAAAGTGCCGGTTATCTAGTAGTCGTTGGTCTAGGCTTTGTCTTTGCTGCCGGAATGATGTTAACCACCTATATTCTCAAACGATACAACGGAGAGAAAATGACCTCGGAAGAGTTTTCCACTGCTGGTAGATCAGTAAAAACCGGTTTAATCAGTTCTGCAGTTGTTTCATCTTGGACATGGGCTGCCACATTGTTGACTTCAACTACTCAAGTATATAATAATGGTGTTTCTGGTGGGTTCTTTTATGCTGCTGGTGCAACTTGTCAAATCACTTTATTTGCTTGTTTGGCTATTAAAGGTAGGGAACGTGCTCCTGCTGCACATACCTATCTTGAAATTATAAAAGGGAGATATGGCTCAACTACTCATTTCATCTATATTGCTTGGGGGTTTGCTACTAATATTTTAGTTACTGCTATGTTATTAACTGGTGGTTCTGCTGTTGTTAGAGATTTAACTGGTATGAATCCAATAGCTTCTTGTTTATTGTTACCATTAGGAGTTGTTATTTATACCCTTTTTGGTGGAATCAAAGCGACAATTTTAACTGATTATGCTCATACTGTTGTCATGGTGGTAATTATTATTGTGTTTGCATTCACTACATGGGCCACTTCAGATAGATTAGGTTCACCAGGGACTGTTTGGGATATTATTACCGAATTAGCTGAATCCCAACCAAGAGAAGGTAATGCCGGTGGGTCATATTTTACAATGCATTCTAGATCTGGAATAATGTTCTTTGTCATTAATATTGTTGGTAACTTTGGTACTGTTTTCTTAGATAATGGATATTTCAATAAAGCATTCGCGGCAAACCCAGCATCAACTTATCGTGGTTATATCTTAGGTTCATTAGCGTGGTTGCCAATCCCAGCATTTTGTTCACTTACTATGGGACTTGCCGCATTAGCATTAGAACAAACTGAATATTGGCCATTAGGTAGACCAATGACCCCTGCTGAAGTTAATGCTGGTTTAGTGTTACCTAATGCTGCTTCTGCCTTATTGGGTAAAACCGGTGCTGTGTTATCCCTTTTGATGGTGTTCATGGCTGTTACTTCTGCTATGTCTGCCGAATTGATTGCTGTTTCCACTATCTGTACTTATGATATCTATAGAACTTACATCAATCCAAAAGCTACTGGTAAGAAATTGATTTGGATTTCTCATTTATCGGTTGTTATATTCGCTTATACAATGGCTGCATTTGCAATTGGTCTTTACTATGCTCAGGTGTCATTGGGTTATTTGTATGAATTGATGGGGATTATTATTGGTGGTGCTGTTTTATCATCTGCTCTTACTTTATTAAACAGACATCAAAATTGGCATGCTGCTACTTTCACTCCTCCAATTTCTACTACAGCTGCTATTATTGCTTGGTTGGTTATTACTAAGGTGAAGTTTGGTTCTATTTCTTATGATAATACCTTCCAAGATGACGCTATGTTGACTGGGAATTGTGTTGCTTTATTGTCTCCATTAGTCTTGATTCCTTCATTCACCTTCATTTTCAAAAAGCAGAACTTTGATTGGGAGATTTTGAAACAAGTTATATCCCGTGTTGATGATGACAAGGAAGAAGAAGAAGAAGATAGTAAAGAAGTTTCAGAAAAAGTTAAGACGGAAATCTTGGTTAAGGAAGATGACTTAAGTGCTTATGAAGAAGAACAAAAGATTCTTCACAATGCTTTCTTCAAATGTTGCGTTATTTGTATTTCATTAACAATTTGTCTTTTGGTACTTTGGCCAATGCCAATGTATGGTACCAAATACATTTTTTCCAGGAAATTCTTTACTGGTTGGGTTGTTGTATTTTTTATTTGGATTTTCTACACTGTGTTCCAAGTTATCTTATTCCCCATTTGGGAAGGAAGAGAAAGTATTGCCAACACTTCTAAACAAATTTATTGGGAATTAACTGGTAAAAAAGAGAAATTAGAACAATGGCAAGCTGCTCATTTTGGGGGAAAGTTGAAAAACGGCGAAATTGAGATGTTGGAAGGAATGGAAGTTGATGAGGAACCTGATTCTTCTTCTGGTAAGAACTCTATTTCTATCAAAGTTTAGGTTTTTGATTTATTGTATAATTTTGTATTTGATTTTAATATTATGTTTTGATTGTCCTGAAAAATATAGCGTTATGGTAACATCTGTAGATATATGTAAGAGAATCACTCTGAGTTTGGAAAGAAAAACTAAGAGGCTGTTTGCCAGAGAGATTGGTAACGGTTTTCACAACGTAACTTTAGAAATCCAGGAAATAGTCTTTCATTCATAGGAAGTTATGAAAAATAGACAAGGAGGTTTCCACCCAATTGAACAATAATTGATTTGGGGGAAAGGGGGAACCAAGAAGGAGGATCTTTCATATGAACGAAAATCAGATCAATTTGGTTGTAAAAAAATCTAACTGCAAGAGTATTATATTTTATCCGTTTTTTGATTTTTTTTTGTGTGATTAGATAACAAAATACAAACCTCTCATATCAGAATATTTTTTCTGATTATATTTTTGCAACAGTCAGCAAAGCTATCCTGATAAAAGAGGTGAGAAAACCCTTATCAAAAAAACTCATCTTCTTATCAGTGAAATTGGGGGAGGAATAGCCAGCAAACTCACTTTAACTATATATGCACCTTACATATACTAAACCAATTGATGGATCGATCTGTACTTATCTCATTGGCTGAGAAAAATAACTCATAATTTTTATTTTCCCCCACAAACTTCATATCTTTTTGGATAAGTTGTTTAGTAATTAAACATTCGCTTCGAAGAAAGATAGGAAACGAATTATACCGAAGGTAAGAGCTACCAAAGTAAAAATTTAAATTATCCATAAAGGTTCAATATGAGATCAAGTTGTTGCTTTGTCTGCTGATAGAAGTAAGTAAATCCTCAAGTTGCTCACCTTCTCGTAGTTGTTAATCCCCACCACAAGTAATTGTAAAACGTTAAATGGGTTGGTTAGCAGATAGTACCTGTTAAGTATATTATTCATGTCAGAAATCATCAACTTGTGAGTAAAATACACAAATTGTTAGTTGCTCGGTTTTGGTTGCTGTTTTTGCAATGGGGACTCCCTTATCTAACGCGTCTGGCAAAATAAAAAATGATTCTTCATCTGTAAACAATTTTTGTTTGTCTGGGGGGAGGTCTATCAATCCTTATCATGAACGATATAGTAATTAGATAATGCATTTAACATATATATATAAGCCTATGTATTCCCTCTAGTTGTATTAAGCAGTTAAATATGTTGATTTTCTCTTTTCTTACTAATTTTCTTTTTAGTAAGTTGTTAACTAAATATTATCAAGTTTACAACAATGACATTTCAATCATTTATTGGCTGGTCAATTGAAGACTGGAAAAAATTTCATTTTGAATCAACTCCAGATCAATCCTTACAATTATTATCACAATTATTAACATCACAAGATATTGCTCCAAAAGATACAGCTTGGATCTCACTTGTTTCAATTGATTATTTAAACCATCAATGGAAATTCTTACAATCTAAATCAAACAAATCGCAGCTTCCATTATACGGGGTACCTGTTGCAATCAAAGACAACATCAATGTCAAAGGAATCAGCACTACAGCAGCTTGCCCATCATTTGTTTTTAGTCCAGAAGAAGATGCAACAGTGGTTCAACTTTTGAGAAATGCTGGTGCTATTATCATTGGTAAAACTAACTTGGATCAATTTGCAACTGGATTGGTTGGTACTAGATCTCCATACGGTGTTGTTCCAAACACTTTCGATTCTGACTATGTATGCGGTGGTTCGTCAAGTGGATCTGCACTGGTTGTTGCCAGAGGTATTGTCCCAATCGCTTTAGGTACTGATACTGCTGGTTCAGGTCGTGTTCCCGCTGGATTAAATAATATAATTGGATTAAAGCCTACAAAGGGTGTATTGTCATGTTTTGGTGTTGTCCCAGCTTGTAAATCTTTAGATTGTGTATCCATATTTTCGTTGAATTTAAAAGATGCTCAATTAGTCTTTAATATTTTGGCCAAAGAAGATGGTGAAAGGGATCCATATTCTCGCTCAATGCCGAAGAATCCATTAATTCAATTCCCAGCCAAACCAACACTTGCAGTTCCAACTAATTTATTATGGTATGGCGAAACTGAGAATCCTAAGTTATTTGACAAGGCAGTAAAGTTATTCGAAGATAAGATTGGTGCAGGGTTGGTTTCCAAGGATATTGAACCAATGTTTGAATTAGCTCAATTCTTATATGAAGGTCCTTGGGTTTCAGAAAGATATTTAGCAACTAAGAAATTTTTATCAACTGATCCTCCTAAAGAAGATTTAAATCCCGTTGTTACTCAAGTAATCAACTCAGGTAAAGACAAGACCGCAAGTGATGCTTTCGAATATGAATACAAGAAACAAGAATTGTTACAAAAGATTGACAAATTATTACAAGGCATAGATGCTGTTATTGTTCCAACTGCTCCATTGACTCCAACTATCAAACAAATCAGTCAAGAACCAATAAAACTTAATTCATACCAAGGTATCTATACAAACTTTGTTAACTTAGCAGACATGTCAGCCATTGCCATTCCAGCCGGTTTTAGAAATGATGGTTTACCATTCGGGATCACATTATTATCACGTAAGTTCAATGATTATGCATTATTAGAATTGGCAAGTCAATACATGAAATCATATTGTGAAACTAGTAAACATTACATTGGCGCAACTAGAAAGGAATCGATTTTTGGTAATCAGTTAAATTCAAGCATCCCAAAAATTAATCCAGATAATCAAGTCAAATTAGCTGTTGTTGGTGCTCATTTGAAGGGGTTCCCATTACATTGGCAATTAGAAAATGTCCATGCCAGATTCGTTGAATCAACTACAACATCCGAAAGGTATAAGTTATATGCTTTATCGAATACAGGATCAGTTTCAAAACCAGGATTAAGAAGAGTTGCGAAAAATGGTTCAAATATTGCTGTTGAAGTTTATTCAATCCCAAAAGAACAATTTGGTAATTTTATTAACTTTGTTTCAGAACCATTAGGAATTGGATCAGTTGAATTAAAATCTGGTGAATGGGTAAAATCATTTATTTGCGAAGAAGCTGGCTATACTCAAGATGGAACTCTTGATATTACTGAATTTGGAGGTTGGAAGAATTATCAAGATCATGTTGCTGATGAATCGGCAAAACTTAAAAAACCTTTCAATTCCGTTTTGGTTGCGAATAGAGGAGAAATTGCAGTCAGGATTATCAGAACATTGAAGAAATTAGGTATAAAATCAATTACTATCTATTCCGATCCTGATAAATATGCACAACATTCTTTGATGGCAGATGTTGCAATTCCGTTACATGGTACTACTGCCGCTGAAACTTATATTTCTATTGATAAAGTAATTGAAGCAGCCAAAGCTTCTGGAGCTGAAGCAATCATTCCGGGATATGGGTTCTTATCTGAAAATGCAGATTTTTCGGATCGTTGTACTAAAGAAGGAATTGTATTTGTTGGTCCTTCTGGTGAAGCAATTAGGAAATTGGGGCTTAAGCATTCTGCGAGAGAAATTGCCCAAAAAGCTGGTGTTCCATTAGTTCCTGGTTCTGGATTAGTTAATACTGCCGCTGAAGCTAAAGAAATTGCTTCAAAGTTGGAATATCCCGTCATGGTTAAATCTACTGCTGGTGGAGGTGGGATTGGATTACAAAAGGTCGATTCTGAAGATGATATTGAAAGGGTATTTCAATCTGTTCAACATCTAGGAAAATCTTACTTTGGTGATTCTGGTGTATTTTTGGAAAGATTTGTTGACAATGCAAGACATGTTGAAGTTCAAATTCTTGGTGATGGTAATGGGAAAGCTATTGCTCTAGGTGAAAGAGATTGTTCATTACAAAGAAGAAACCAAAAGGTCATTGAAGAAACTCCTGCTCCCAACTTCCCTGAATCAACTAGAATCAAAATGAGAACAGCTGCTGAATCGTTGGCTTCATTATTAAATTATAGATGTGCTGGTACCGTTGAATTCATCTATGATGAAAACAGAGATGAATTTTACTTCTTAGAAGTTAATGCTAGATTACAAGTGGAGCATCCAATTACTGAAATGGTCACCGGTTTAGATTTAGTTGAATGGATGTTATATATCGCTGCTGGAAATCCACCTGATTTTAATCAAAAAATTGAAGTTCATGGTGCATCAATGGAAGCTAGATTATATGCAGAAAATCCCGTTAAAGATTTTATGCCCTCTCCGGGTCAATTAACTGAGGTTGTATTTCCAGAATGGGCTAGAATTGATACTTGGGTTGAAAAAGGTACAGTTATTTCAGCAGAATATGATCCAACTATAGCTAAAATCATTGTTCATGGTAAAGATAGACTAGATGCTTTGAATAAATTACGTCAAGCATTGGATCAAACTAGAATTTATGGATGCGTTACCAATTTAGATTATTTAAGATCAATTACAAATTCTAAAATGTTTGAAGAAGCTAGAGTTGCTACCAAAGTCTTAGACTCATTTGATTATCAACCTCATGCTATTGAAATTATTGATCCTGGTGCATATACTACAGTCCAAGATTACCCTGGAAGAACTGGATACTGGAACATTGGGGTTCCACCATCTGGTTGTATGGACCAATATTCCTTCAGAGTTGCTAATAGAATTGTTGGTAATGACAAATCTGCCCCTGGAATTGAAATTACATTGAATGGTCCAAAGATGATTTTCCATCATCATGCTGTTGTTGCAGTCACTGGTGGTCAAACTGTTGTTGAAGTCAATGGTGTTCCACATAATCAATGGGAACCAATTACAATGAAACGTGGAGACAAGTTATCTATTGGTAAGTTATCATCTGGTTGCAGGGCTTACTTGGCTATTAGAGGTGGTATTGATGTTGTTGAATATTTGGGATCAAGATCAACATTTGCTTTGGGAAACTTAGGTGGTCATAATGGACGAGTGTTAAAGTTTGGTGATGTTTTATTCTTAGGTCAACCAGAAATTTCTAGTTGTACATTGTCTGCTCCAATTTCTGAACCCGTATCAATTCCAAAATCATTGATTCCTAATTATTCCAACAAGACTTGGCAAGTGGGTGTTACTTGTGGTCCTCATGGTTCTCCGGATTTCTTTAAACCAGAATCAGTTGCTGATTTCTTTAGTTCAACTTGGAAAGTTCATTACAATTCAAATAGATTTGGTGTTAGATTAATTGGTCCAAAACCCAAATGGGCAAGACCTGATGGTGGTGAAGCAGGTTTACATCCTTCCAACACACATGATTATGTCTATTCCATGGGAGCAATCAATTTCACCGGTGATGAGCCAGTTATCTTAACATGTGATGGTCCTTCTTTAGGTGGGTTTGTATGCGAAGCAGTAGTTGCTGAGGCTGAACTTTGGAAAATCGGTCAAGTTAAACCAGGTGAAAATATCCAATTTGTTCCAATCACCCAAGAAACTGCTAAAAGATTAAAGGCTGATCAGGATAGAATAATTGAAGAATTAGTTGGTGAACTTCCTTCATTTGAAAAAGATGCATTGGCTGCTGCTGAGAATCCAATTTTATATCAATTTAAGATTTCTGAAAATGCTCCTGTTGTTACTTACCGTCAAGCTGGCGATAGATATATCTTGGTTGAATATGGTGAAAACCTCCTTAATTTGAACTTATCCTACAGAATCCACAAGTTGATTGAAATGGTTAAAGAACATAAAACAGTTGGAATCTTTGAAATGTCTCCTGGAGTTAGATCAGTGTTGGTTGAATTCACCGATGAAATTTCCCAATCTGACCTTTTAGAAATCTTGGTTTCGTATGAAAAAGAAATCCTCTACGTCAATAAATGGCAAGTTAAATCGAGAATCATCAAATTGCCCATGGCATTCGAAGACAAAAAGACATTAGAAGCTGTTACCAGATATCAGGAAACTATCAGAAGTGAAGCTCCTTGGTTACCCAATAATGTTGATTTCCTTGCTACTATCAATGGTATCACTAGAAATGATGTGAGGGATATGTTATACACTGCCAGGTTTTTGGTTTTAGGTCTAGGTGATGTTTTCTTAGGTGCGCCATGTGCTGTTCCATTAGATCCAAGGCAAAGATTTTTAGGTACTAAGTATAACCCTTCCAGAACTTATACTCCAAATGGTACAGTTGGTATTGGTGGAAATTATATGTGTATCTACACTATGGAGTCCCCAGGTGGTTATCAATTGGTAGGTAGAACAGTTCCGATTTGGGATAAGTTGTCGTTGGGTGTTCATTCACCAAATGAAAAACCATGGCTATTATCTCCATTTGATCAAATTGAATTCTATCCAGTTACTGAAGAAGAAGTTGATAAATTTGCAGAAGAAATGAATGCTGGTAAGTTTAAAGTTGATATTGTTGATACTGTATTTGATCATGGTAAATACTTGGAATGGATACAAGAAAACTCTAAATCAATTGAAGAATTTCAAAAACAACAAGGTGGTGAGAAATTGGAAGAGTTTAACAGATTGATTCAAGTCTCTAATGCTGAACTTGAAAACTCTGGTAATAAGCAGATAACCGAGGAAACTTTTGATGAATGTGCAGCAAAGGTTTACTCCGAATTTTCTGGAAGATTCTGGAAAGCGTTGGTTGAAGTTGGAGTTCAAGTGGTTGCTAATCAAGCATTGGTTGTGGTTGAAGCAATGAAGACTGAAATGATTGTTAATGCACCAAGAGACGGTAAAGTATTAAAGATTTTCCATCAAAATGGTGATATGGTAGATGCTGGTGACTTAGTTGTCGTTATAGAATAATTCGACTTTTATTCAACTCCTTTTTGTATTTCTATCTATATACTTTTTGATCTATATATGCTAATATTTATTGATTTTTGCTTTGAAGTAATTTTTATGTAGAAGAAACTAATAGTCTTTTCCTCGTTGTTGCGCAGAATTTCAATCTCATTTCCCAGGCACTTCGTCGATGCGTTGGCTCGACAAGCTGCATAGTGCCGCTCTACTTACTTTAGAGCAAAATGATGTTTTAAACTATGGGATAAGAATGCGCGGCTCACGCCCTTTGGACAATCGCCATCTGAGTTTGGAAAAAAAACATAAACATCTAAATATCTTCTCACCAAGCTTTTGACAATACATTCAATACATTTAGTGTTTCAATAATAGGGATGAGTGAAGGTGAATCTTCGACAAACAGAGCTGCTGCTGCTTTGCAACCTGAATTATGGACATCTTCAGCCAATGAGGTACTTAAGTTATTTATTACCGATTCTGAAGGTGCCGTTAATTTTTCACCAGCATTCACCTATCCTATCTTTGGGGATTCCGAGACTATCTATGGGTATAAAGATTTGGTTATATTCTTATGTTTTGATCATTATACTTTTAGACCATTCTTAAATATCAAATATAGTGAGAAATTGGATGATCCTGAGATTGTGGATTTGAAGCAAACAATTACTAAATTCTTACCAGAATCGACTGTTTTCAAAGACGAGCAAAAATGGGTAGATTGGATCGAGGAAGAAAAGAAAAACAATTACCATATTCCTGGAGAATTGGTAAAGGAACCTTTTGAACATGATGGATCTACTTTTGAAATTTTTAAAATTAAACTTAAGGATGCAAATGGATTAGAATTACATAAGAGATTACAGATTTTAGTTCTATTATATATTGAAGCAGGATCATTCATTGATGCATCTGATGAATCATGGGAAATTTATGTGTTATATGAAAAGAAGGAACCCGAGCCTTCAATAGTCGGGTTTGCAACTGCTTACAACTATTGGAAATATCCAGGTTCTTCTAAATTTGATGAAGATTTAAAGGAGACTAGAAAGAAAATTTCCCAGTTTGTGGTGTTACCAAATTATCAAGGTCGAGGAATTGGTGGTGCATTTTATTCCAAGTTGTTTGATAGTTGGTATGAAGACGACAGCATTGTGGAAGTGGTTATAGAAGATCCAAACGAAGCGTTTGATGATATGAGAGATCGATCTGATCTTGCTCGTTTGAATAAAGTGCTTGATTATTCGAAAGTTACACCAACCGTTGATTCCAAATGGATAGAAGAAACTCGTAGTAAATTGAAATTAGAGAAACGTCAATTCGCAAGATTATTGGAACTTATCTTGTTATATAAATTGAAGAATACTAATGAAGTAACGAAAAAGGATGTTCGTTTGTTCATCAAAAGAAGATTGTACATCAAGAACAAGGATGGGTTGAGCGCATTGGACGAAAACACCAGAAAGGACAAATTACAAACTGCATACGAGTCGCTTGAGGAAGATTATTATAGAATATTAGGAGATATAAGACTCTCGCTTAAGCGAGCTGGATCTGAAGAAGAGTCTAACGGTGTCAAAAGGGTTAAAGTGTAATAATAGTAAGTATTTTTTTCTATCAGATAGATCGTTTGTATGTACAATTAATAGTGAATAGCAAGTGCGTTCTAATGTAATTCGATTTTGTTGCTGTTTGCTTGCTTCTCTTGCAGCAATTGTACCTTTGGAGAAAACCAAGAGAGGGTCTTGTGTAAGACAAGAGTGAATCAATCAGTAGGATTCCTATCTCCAAATACCCCAATGCTATGTCAAGAAGCAGGTTTCACTTTTACCATTGAGGTGGAGTGTGTAAGAATATTGTGAAGTCTATTGGCAGCGCCAACTATTTATTCTTGTACTGGTTATTAGCGGCATATAAGTTATGAAATCCAATTTAGTAGTTTGGGAGGACGACTGCTACTGACATTCCGATGGTCATCTAGTAGATGAAGATATATAATCGTGAATTCAAACCCAATAATAATCCCCCCCATTGGTTTCATGATCTGGTTGTATCTGATAATTTGTTTTGTAGCAATTTCAATTCTTTGCTACATATCCCAATAGGGAAAACCCAGGTCCCAACTGAAATTCGCTGATGATTTTGTACAACATACAATTTCACATTGTGTAAAACCCCCCTTGAAAAAAATATATAATACATAAAAGATCACTGAAAATATTTAAACGTTAAAAACTAAGATTGCTTTATTCTTTTTCTTATAATAGTTTTCCTTCAAATCAGAAGATTAATTGATCAATTATGCATAGAACTTACTCATTAAGAAACCAAAAAGCACCAACTGCAGCTCAATTGCAATCCCCACCTCCACCACCATCAACCACCAAGAATAAATTCTTTGGGGGAGGTGGTCTTTCGTCCACAATTAGAAAGGCAACTGCCGGAGCCACTGGTCCTGAATTATCTCGTAAATTAGCTCAATTCATTAAGATGGAAAAGAATTTTATGAGAGCTCTTGAAGTTACAGTCAGAGAAAGAAAGGATGTTGCTAAACAATTGAGTGCATGGGGTGAAGGAAACGATGATGACGTTTCTGATGTTACTGATAAATTGGGGGTTTTACTTTATGAAATTGCCGAATTAGAAGATCAATATATTGATAAACACGATCAATATAGAATTACCCTTAAGGGGATTAGAGATATTGAAAGTAGTGTGCAACCTTCGAGAGAAAGAAAACAAAAAATTACTGATGAAATTGCTCATTTGAAGTATAAAGACCCTCAATCTCCAAAAATTCCAGTGTTGGAACAAGAATTGGTTAGAGCTGAAGCTGAATCTTTAGTTGCTGAAGCTCAATTATCAAACATTACTAGAGAACGATTAAAAGCTGCTTTCAATTACCAATTTGATGCCGTCAGAGAATTGGCTGAGAAATATGCCTTGATTGCTGGTTACGGCAAGGCATTATTAGAATTATTAGATGATTCGGCTGTTACTCCAGGTGAGACGAGACCCGCTTATGATGGTTATGATGCTTCCAAGCAAATTATCATTGATGCCGAAAATGCCTTGGCATCTTGGACATTAGATGCTGCTGCAGTTAAACCAACATTGTCTTTACATCAAGATTATGAAGAAGATGAAGAAGGTTTAGAACATGAGGAAATTGATCAAGAAGCAGAAGAAGAATTTGCTAAGCATGATGAAGGTGAACTCGATCATGCCGATGGCCTTGTCCAAACTCAGGCTTAGATCATCTCATCATTCGTTTTTATATTCGTTTATGAGTTTTATTTTTGTATTAATATCTACTGGTTTTTTGGGCTATGTGTAGTACCACTAACCTAACTCAATTATTTTATATAGCAGTATTATATGATGAACATTTGATTCAATTATTGTTAGCAAAACTAAAATAAAAAGCAAGGCAAAAAAAATCCGATTTTCGGGGTTTTTGGTGTCAGAAAATTTTTTTGTTTTTGGGCAATCGATTTTTCGTTAAAATTCTCCGTCTTTGTATGACGTCACTCTGGTTCTCCAGGAACTATAACATCAATTGCTGAACCGCTTCCTAACTCGTTACTATCAAACAGCTTAACTTCAATTCGAATAAGATTCTTGCTAGCCAATGCCAAAAGACTATAGAATGAACTAGCAGCATGCTTTCGTTTGATGGGAGCCTCCTCCAACTCAACAGAACTATTTTTGTCAGGGACTAATTCTGAAAACTGGGTGCGTATGTACTCAGTTGTAGTTTTCTCTGCTAACTCAGTATCACCGGGTTTGTTGATCCCATATTGAGAAGAAATGAATCTTGAACCCAAATCCAGCGATCTTTTCTTCAAATATTGGTAAAATTTTGAAAGATGAGGATTCAAATCATTATCAATCTCTAGATTAGTGACATTAAATCTTGAATCATTATTCGATGATTGGGTACTTTCACTTCCTCCTCTTGATCTTTCATGTTCAAGACTAACATTTAAGATGTCACTATTTAGAAGGGGCGAGTGCTCTCTCATTTCAAGTTCTAATCCGAAGTCTAGTGGTTCAGCTTCCTCTACAAGACCATCTTGTTGATTTAAGGACCTTTCTCTTCCTTGACCTGTATCAGCATCATCTACAACCAATCCAACTCTATTACAAATTCCAAGTTGTTGGGCCATAGAGCTCATGGACTCATTATCTAATAGTTCGCTTCTTCTATGTGTGAGCGGAAGACGCCGGACGATGTCTTCTGGTAGAACATTTCTATTGACAAATGTTGAAAACACGGTCCGATTGAGATTACTAGCATGTATGATTTCTTGATACAACTCTTCGCTACGAATGTCATTAGACACTCCCGTACTCCTCTCCTTGTTTGAGGTCATTCTTGTTTCATATTCTTCCTGCATGACAATCATATCTGCTCTAGTCATCCGAATATCGTCATCAATCCTAAGTGTCATTTTGGGTATTCTTCTTATTCTCGGAACAGCTTGCCTATTGAAAACATCATTCCCAACAGTAGTACCACTATCAATGGTGGTAGAAACTCGAAAATTTGGGTCATCGGTAATACTTTCTGTATTTACAGCTTGATTCTCATCACTTGGAGGAGGTGGTGGTTCTTCTTCTTCCAATACGAAATCCAGCATTATCGCCTGGGTATTTTCTTTATTGGGTTGTATTTCGACATTTAAATCCAATTCAAAATCTTGAACTTGTTGAAATTCGTCATCTTCTTCATCACGATCTACTATTTCACCTTGCAGATCAAACTCGAAATTTGCGACATTCATGTGTGACTGATCCACATATCTGACAATTTCTGTGTCTTCTGTACTTTGCCTAGAAACTTGTAATTCAAAAGTAGTGGTGTTATTAACATTAAAATCCAGCCACAAAATATCAGGAAATATCTCAAGATCATTTCTCTGAATCTCTAGCTGTCTTCTCTTACGACTTACTTCGATCTCTTCAGTATCAGGAAGTGGAGGAACCAAATCGATTTCTATATTAAACTTAGGATCATTATTTAAAGTCCTCTTTTGGGGGATAATTTGGGAATTATGTAGGTTTACATCACCAGTTTGGATTGTTAATTTATGCATACTTAACAATCTCGTCAGAATGTATATTGAATCATGTAAGAAATAATTAACTTTTGATTTATATATCAATGAAATTCCATGTAAGATTCTTGATGAATATCTGAAGTTATGCTCATTTGTAATTCGAGTTAATTCTTGACATAAATTGGGAATAGAAATATTAATAACATCTTTCTTGATGATTTTGGATTTTGAGCCAAGAATGGATAACATCCACGCTGTTTGTAAACCACTTGATTTATCCTGAATCGCCTCCATGTTTTTTTAATCAGCTGCAAAAACTGTAATGCTTTTTTACAGGTATATACAAAGTATCATTGGTTGTTCATTTTATGTGTTTCTGGAGGTAACATGCCCCCCCCCCACCTTCTTAACCCGCTTTGTTTATCTTTAAAAATTGGCTGCAAAAAACTTCCGCCCAAAAAAATGAGATAAGAAAAGAAAGATTCAATTAATTACAGTAAAAAAAATTGCATTTGAACAATTAACAATCCCTAATTAAGTAAAAAAAACCAATATAAACTAAAAAAACTCATAAATCTCATAACAAAATTATAACATTACTATATTCATTCAACTGGTTCATACCTCTCATGTAAAACCTCACCTTTTCTATGTCATTTTATAATTCAAACTCTTAAACTTCTCATAAATCAACACTAACCATTTTACACTCATTTCAAAATCTTCATCATCAACAACTTTTCTCAAATTGGTAAATGTACTTGCATTCCATTTCTTCTTGAAAAAATCATCAGTTACATCAGGACTAAAATTAATTGTTCCATATATAATGGAATCATAATAATATGGCTTCCGTTTATTATTGATCAGTTTGGAGGATCTACCATCATCATCATCATCATCATCATCATCATCATTATTGTATAAATAATTGCTATAATCTCGATCATTTAATTTTAAATCCCGATCTAAATGTGATAATTTATAATTCGAGACTTTAAATTGTGCAAAATGTTGTAGTTTCTTATAATATAAATACCAAGGATAATCCTGAGTTAAACCTTCTTGAACATGATAATTCCATTCATCAAAAATTTTTGATTGATCAATTGTTCTGGAAATTAATGATTGGACTTCACTGACTAATCCTCCAAAACTGATACGATCTTTCTTCATGTCCGACAAAATGTTCGATTTTCCAATCAAATAACTTGGAACAAGTTGTTCTTTCCATCCAACCAACACATCTAGCTCATCAACCTTAAACAGTTCAAAAAATTCCCCAATATGCTTGAAATAACTATGTGTTTTATAGTCAACAACTTCATGTTCACTTAAAGTAATAGCTAATAATCCAATAAATCTAATCAACAGACCATGCAATAACAAGTCATTGTCAATTTCTCGTTTAACTAACCATTTTCGGGAATAATAATTCGAATTTGGAATGTATAATGATTTATCCCTTTTTGGATCATTGCCAAATTTAAGATTAACAATAGGGACACTCAAATGTTGCTGATAAATTAATGATTCGGTATTGACGATAGGTAATCCCAAAATATTATTAATTGTACCATTATCCTGTTTCATCCAATACTTATGCAAAGTAGTATATCCAATTTCATCATCATCATCACCTTCGTCATCATCATCATTATCTATGTCATCGAAATAGTCAAGATCCATATTATTATTATCATTCTCAAAAGCACTACTCAAAGTCCTGATACTAGTTGCGTTTGTCGGTATAGGAATGAATTTTGCAGTGTAACGTAACAACTTCAGTAACATAGGATGAGCATCCACCATAAACTTACTCCCCATGACCGCATCGCCATCTATGTTAATATATGCCACAACTGATCTCTTAGGGTCAAACACGCTTTTGTCCTCCATATACAATCTAGCACCAATATTATTGGAAATTGACCCATCCCAAGAAATAAATTTGATATTACGTAATGGTTTCCAACCCAATTTGACCAATCTTTGATAATTTCTCATTATTTCCAAAAGAATAGCATGACCGGATAACGGGTTTGTGGAAGTGTACGAATCTCTACGTGCTCCAATTATAACATCTGCATCATTCATTATTCCCTTGATAGATGCAACAATATTAGCTAATTTTCTTTTCTGAGGAGGTGGGGTTGAAAATGTGGTATTTAATTCTAATTGCATTAATGAATTGGAAATTGGTGAATATTCCCAATTGGAGAAACTTGATGCTGGTTTTTCATTGGATAATGTTTCTAATATAGGCTTTACTATCTTCTTACTAATTGGTATAGCTGGGATTTTAGATTCAGCAAAGATAAAATCTCTCGATATTGCAACATTCAACATTGATTCATTCTCGATATTATTTGAAACTTTGGGGAAATCATAAAAGTTTATAAATCCAATGGCTCCATTATATTCTGCAATACTTACCTTTTCAGCAATTGTTATATTCTTGAAATCATAATTGCTACAAACAATGACAATCTTGCCTTTCACTTCAATTCCATTCTTTTGTAACAACAAATAATCTTTGGGTCTACCTTCATTAACAAACACATAATCACTCACTACACTTCCATTTCTTCCCATCGAATAAAACGCTGGGGTCTCAAATCCAGGCTCACTACATCTTGGAGAATAAATAACTTGTCCATTTTGTTTATCCAACAATCTCAAACTTGATCCTTGAGGTTTATCCAAATAATTCGGCACATCATACGTAAATAATTCAGTCTTGAATCCGAATTCCTTAAATTGATTTTCAACAAATCCCAATAATTGCAAATTTTCATCGCTAATCATATTAGTTGCATGTTTGGAATTTATATTGGTAAAATTAGTTAACCAATGATCAATATATTCTTCAGTGGTAATACTATTATGAGAATTTCCAATTCCAGCCATTTGCAAGAAGCGTCGTTTAACATCAGATTTAGTTAAACGAATGCCATGCCATCTTCTATAATCTCTAGCTAATGATGTCCGTGGAAGGAATGTTAATTCAAATATTATAAAGGCAAGAGTACCTAATGTACATATCCAGATAAAACTTGGTCTTTTTGCAAACTTTACGATTTTGCTCATATTATCGTCATCATCATCATCATCATCATCATCGTCTTCTTCTTCTTCATTTAGACCTTGATTATTGTGTTGTGGGACGGAGAGGGGATGATATGCTTTTGGTGGACTATCTGGGCGAGTAATTAGAGTCTCATATTCTGGTTCTGAGAGGGTTGTGGATGGTCGCAAAAATTCTTCGTCATCGTCGTTATCATTATCATCATGGTTATGTGGCTTCAACTTTCCTTCGTTCTCTTCTTGAGAAGATGATGATGATTGATTGGTGACCTCTTGATGTGTTTCATTGATTGATCCATGATTGGCTGATGGTGTTGTATTGTCTCCTAAAAGATGTGTTGTTTCTTTGTGATTCTGTATTGCCTGTTCCGCATCTCCCGAGGGAAGTGAATTGGACATCTCTGGTTTGTATATATAGCTAACACTCTATATATGGGGAAATGTAATGTTAACCAAATTCAGAAACCCTTAGCAATTAATAAACCAAAAGAGGAAAAACGCAATCAAATTATAATTAAACTGAAGAATTTATAAAAATTTGAATTTTGGTTGTAAAGTAAGAAAACTCTTTTTTGGAAAATTCCCCCAACACCCCTCAACACAAACACTCTTCCCCCCCCCCCACCACTCTCAACACTCAACGCGTTCTTTACCCCCTCCTCCCCCCAAATCAATTTTTTTTCCAACTACAATTAAAGACAATGACGTCATGTTATTCCTCGTCAACTAGATAGTAGTAAAAACCACCATAAATCAGTAATCCTACTATCATTGGCCAACACATAGATATATAAAACGCCCGAGATATTAGGCTTGAGTATTCTAAGTAAAACAAAAACCGTAAAACAACGTTGTTTAGATGCGGTTAGAACGTGGGGAACAAAAGAATAGAAAAAAAAACATACACCAGCATTATCACTAACAGTGTACAAGTCCCATGTGTCTTTGTTATTGCAAATTCCATCTCTTCAAACAATTTCAAGAAATCTCTGGGTCAACCCAAACTGGCACCGTGGAAATTTCCAATTTGCTAGCTCTTTCTACCTACAATTCCTCGTTAGAATGAAGCACGAGTTTCAAAACTTGGGCATCTCTCTAGAGATGAAAGGGCCACTGGTAAACATCATAAGTTCAATTGGAGAACTAGACGTTGATACTACTGTACATTGATCATTTAGCTGATTAAGAAATATTGATCCATTTTTGTATTTCGAATAATTGAAATCTATTAAACTAATATATTATACACACATCTTAATTCATGCCGTAGTCAATCACCATATTCCAACAATCCATTTAAACTATCTGGATCAAACATATTTACACCTGATTGTAAAGTTTTAGCCAATAATACTAACGAATTTTCATTAAAATCTGGCTTTTTTCTTAATTCATCCAAATCATTTTCAAATTCCATAGCCATTAATTTCAAATATCGATTATTCAACTCTGTTTTAGTCTGATTGATCTGATTAGTTATATTAGTCGAATCTGGAAGAGCTTTCGCTGCTGAATTGTTTGTAAGACTAGATACTGGTGTTGTGGTTAATGGAATAGTTTGTAGCTGTTGTTTTTGCTTTACTGATAAATTTTCAGGAATTCTTCGACTCTTGGAAATAGAATCAGCTTCTTCATTGTCTGAATCTATATCGATGTCATCTATATTTATGTTGTTTTTTATGTTTGAAGAGGTTAGTTGCTTTTCCAATTCCATCTCAGCATCGGATTCTGCCTCTGATGATGAAGAGGATGACGAAGATTCTTCAGATGAAGAAAAATCCTGAGTTCTTCTCTTCTTTCTACTTCTTCTATTTTGTTTCTTATTATTTGGTGTATTTGAAGCAGCCATTATATATTAGCGTCTTTTCTATTAATGTTATCCAAGGTTATAGTGTCTTACCTAGTTTTTATTACGATGAGATGGCTCTCCTCATATCCAGCTGAAAAAAAGAACTATATGCAGTACATTACTTCCTAACTAAAAAAATTAATATTAATGTTAAGTAAAACTTAAACATCGTGTGATCATTATACTAGTTGGGCTGTGAGAGTTAATCTAAAAGAACAATCAATCAATCTCCGTTCGACAAGTTGAAATGCGATGTATACATATTAACCACCAACAATAGATATTTTACATTATACATTATTCTATCTATAAATACCCTACAATATAGAAAGAAACGTGTCACTGATAAATGACTGTTGAAATTGAGCAAGCAAATCACAAATAGATAGATGATGGGCAACGTGGGAGGCTTTAATCATTTTTACGATCTTTTTTTTTATGATTGTTCTTTTGGTCTTTTTCTTTTTATTGTTTTTTTTTTAAGTTTAAGTGATTGTTTAAGTTGTTTGTTATGGATGCAAAATTAATAATAGGTTCATTGATTGAATAAAAGATAGAGATCAATATGCTACTGAACCTATGAAGTTACTACTTGATATTACCAAAGGGAGATTACTTATAATTATTATAACACAAAACGGTTAAGTAACTATTTAATTAATTTAAACTTTTAGACTTATTTGTTCTTTATTTGTAAGTTAACTCAATTGTTTTTGTTAGAAAAGTTTCCTTAGAAAACAATCCTTCAAAAAAAGAAAAAAGTATATAAGAAAATTCTGAGAAGAAAAATCATTCAAATAATTTCAAATTCTTCATATTTAGTATACATGTAACCTCATCTGTTTTACTTTTACTTTTTTATATTTTACCAAAAGAGAGATTACTCTTTAATATATACAGTGGTCTCCATTCTAAGTGATACTGTTACATTCCTATATTGCACTTGACACTTACAACAAAAGAACTTCAATAAACCAATAAGCCCTATTGCAATTCTCCCCCCGCACCCAAATGTAATCATCACTAACACTACAACCTTTCTCATTTACTTTCAATTACAACTACTATTTAGACATATTGCAAAAGATCTTTATGACATTAGCTTAGATTACATTTGATTGCTTTTTTAATCCATTAATCCATTAACAAACATTTTTAAAAAACTAACATAATATACACCTTTGCACAAACTAGAGTTTCCCTATTAATTATATTTAACTACTGCTACCATATTTACATAAAAAATATTACCAATGTACACTAATATTGAACTAATTTGCACAATCATATCATTACTCAATTTATCAACGTCAATAGTCATCTATTTGGTTGATCGAAATGCTGGCATATCAGTTAATTCAGGTAAGAATTACAAATCATTTAAAATTTGTATCACTATGAGTATCTTATTTGGAGTTGTATCAATGTTACTATTATTAAGAAATATGAATGTACAAATTGAAAAGATTCCAATTTCTATTCATTCAACAACACCATCATCATCATCATCTTAAACTTTTAAGTTTTATTTATTTACTGTTTTATATTACTAGTATTATATAAGTACATTTATTTATAAAGCACCGCCAATTGTTCAATGCTTTAATCTCTTTTCTTCAGATTCATCTAATCCTTCTAATGTGTGAGGAACTTTAGGTAATCCACTTTGAGGTCTAACTAATGGAGTAGTCACATCAGCATGATAATCCTTGATTATAGAATCAACATCATCAATATTCAATTGTCTAACATCTCCCAACTTCTTAATCTTATTAGTAACCTCTTTACATTGTTCATCAGTTAAATGTAAATTCAATTGATCAACTCTTGATTTAATTGCATTCCATCCAGTCAATCTATTAGCAAAATGAATATATCTTGTTAAACCAAAATCAGCAGGACTTAAAATTTCATAAGTTGATGGATTTGCTAAAATAGCTTTAGCATGAATACCTGCTTTATGAGTAAAAGCACAAAACCCAGTAATTGGATTATTAAATGGAATATTGACTTGAACAGCTTCAGCAACAAGATTTTCGATATCTCTTAATTTATGAACCTTATATTTACTCAAAACATAATCACGATCAGCTGCAATCATTCTTGCCATTAATCCACCCAAGGGAGTAATACCATTACGTTCACCAATACCCAACACTGAAACATCAATTAATTTGGCACCTCCTTCCAAAGCAGTATAGGCGTTTGCAATAGCACATCCAGTGTCATTATGGAAATGACATTCAATATCACAATTAACAACCGATTTCAAAGTTCTAACTAATTCATAAACTTGTCTAGGATTGGCACAACCAACAGTATCAGCAATACCAACACGATTAACACCAATCTTATCAACAGTACGATAAATATTCAACAAATCAACTAAATCACTTCTAAATGAATCTTCACTACTAAAACGAATTTCAATTCCCTTTGATTTAACAAATTCAATAACTTCAATCGCACTTTGCGCAATATAATTCATATCCTTCCCATGACTAAATTTTCTCAAAAATTGAGAAGTCCCAATAACAACATCAACACCATCAACCCCAGTTTCTACAGCAACCCTAGCATCATCCATATGACACCTAATATGAGTCAAGATTTTAGCCTTTAATCCTAATTTACAAATAGCTTCACAATCACGACGCGATTGTTCAGAAGCAACTGGAGAAGTTAATTCGATATAATCAACTCCAAAATCATCCAAAGCTTTAGCTATTTCGATTTTGGTTTCTGTGGAAAAGAAAGCGTTGGCAAATTGTTCACCTTCACGTAATGTAGATTCTATAAGTTGAAAACTACCGACATTTGATAAATAATCGGCAGGATTTGGTCCATATGGGTTGGATTGGGTTGTTGGATTAGCGTTAATATGTTCACTGATAGGCTTAAATGTCTCTGACATTATGTGAGTGTGTGTGTGTGTGCGTGTGTGTCGTATATAGTAAGAGGAAAAGATGAGATTTGTATTAGATAAGATAATTTTTCAATTGGATGGAATTTTCATTGATTGCGAACAAAACTCCTGGAAGTAAGAAGTTCAAGTGACTCTTCTTGTTGCCCCAGCAAAAAGAGATTAGAAAACCGAAAGAAAAAAAAATTGGTGCTGCACAATGGTATTTATATTGCCATGTACCGAATCCCCAATTAAGCTACACATACTAAGCATGCACTTACTTTCAAGAACCACATGTTTATCACTTTGTATAAGGATTACTCCTTAGAATTCTTCAAAGTAATAATCAACACCAATTATACTATTGCAAGTTACAAAAGTTGTGCCCCGAGTCTCTTCTGGGGAAAACACCGGAACCGGACCAACAAACGGAAAAAAAACATCTGTTGGGTCGTGCGATACTCTAAAATTTGGTTGCAAACCCAAACTTCAATGTCAAGCTATCTTTCATACTAAAAGTCATTCCATTAATAATATTATTGGATTCTACAAAAATGTCTAACTCCTATATATAACAAAAAATGCTTTTGCTCTAATTATTATTACTATACAGCGCAATGGATGCCTCTTCATCATTAGGCCACCTTCTACTGCTACTGTCTTGTTGTGGATGTATACTATCTTCTTCGTCTTCATCATCACTATCATCATCGATATTTCCCACTATTTTCCGCCTTCTTTGGAAATCCTTAATATGAGCATGAGGAATATTTTCCGTAATTGCTTGAAATGTCGATTTCCTTCTTTGTAATTGAGGTAATTCTGAAATACCTCCTAACTCTTCATCAATTGTATGTTGACGTCTTCCAGTGGTATGTGCTGGTCTATATGGAATTGTTTCTGCTTCTTCTGGTGGCGGTGGTTGTTGTTCGGTGGTTTCCTGTTGTTGTGCTGATGGTTCAGTTGCTGCTGGTGGTTCAAAAGTTAATGGCTCATTGTATTTTAAACCAACTAATTGTTTGATTGCCTTGTCTACTTTATGACTAATGGAATATGGCAATGGGGTATCCTTGGATGCTCTAAACAATGTAACATTTGTGCAATGCTCATTTTCCATTCTGAAAAAAATCCAAATAAATCGTCTAATGATTTCAGCAAGAGCAATTCCAAAACTAGTAACTTGTGATTGTTGGATTTGATTATTGAAAAATGCATAAAATACCCATTGAAATCTCAATACAACATCAATAATCATGGCCAGATAATAATAAATCGGGTTCTTATAAAATAAATGATCTCTCAATAAATAATTCTTCAGATTTGGTTGTCCTAATGACCAATCCATAAATATATCCCAAATTGAACAATAAACTGAATTCAAAGTAGCAAATAGCACAAATACTTGTTTGTTTCTTCTCATTTTTTCAATACGATATATACTCAAACTAGCATAATAAGCTGCACTAAGACCATATTTTCCCATATTTGCCAAATGAGGAAACCAATCTCCAGTATCCATATATCTTCGAACACATTGAAGAAACCGCCAAATACTAGGTAAAGAACTGAAAAATCCCATTAATCTAGATTTAGAACTTCCACAAACATTATGCATTTCTTGATTATCCGATAACATTCCATTCCAATGATGCGAATATAAACAAAAGTAAAAGGATAAATTACCCATCGTATATGTTAGTGAACATATAATATCACCTAAAAAGAAATCCCGGAATTCAACTGGATAAAACCCAGAAAACAAGATCCTTATTAAGGCAATTTGTAACCATTTTCTACTATTGTGATAGAATTGTTTACCTGGCCAAATAAATATAATAACCATTGTAACGAGGAAAATCCAAGGCCAATCACGTCCAGCAAATTGATCAGGCCAGAAATCCTTAAAACTAAACCATGACACAAGTGAAAGAAACATAAATGCAAAACTTGGTAAAACCCAATATTGTCGATAATCCAATGCTGTAGCCATGTTGAATTCAAATATGAACTTGTAATTGATTTTGAATTTTTCAAATACAATCATATTAATACCAAATAATATAAATGCAAGGTTTAACAATAAAAACCCGGCCCATAATTGAAGTAAATATACACCTTCTGGAAGCATTTCATTCAAGATTTTGAAAAGTGCAGTGAATAATGCAAATGAAAGCATTGGAATTCCTAATCCAATAAACCATCCACTAAAGAAAAACTCAGTATAATATTGTCTTGGCTTCATTTCTAATGCATTTAATGCATAGGCAATATTTCTCAATTTTTCAAGAGAATGTTTCCGATCAGTTGAACTTGGATCAAAGAATGCAAGATATAAATCTTCAACATGAGCAATCAACTTATCCACCAAATCACTAGTTAAGAAATATTCCTCCTTATCTATTCTTTCTAAAAATTGAGTCATGACATTTGTGTTTTTCATTGCTTTATCAAACTTTTTGGTAATCTTTCTAAATGCTGTGCGATTCAATGTTCTATATGCACGTAATAATGCAAGCGCACGATAATGTTCCAATAATGCATCTTTTAATTGTCGACGAGCATGGAGATACGGTACACCAAAATGATGCTTCTTGACAGTATAATCACGTCTTTGCGATGTTCTGAATTGTTCTTCGGTCTGAGCTGGTGGTGGTGGGTGTGGATGTGGATGTGGAGAAATTGAAGCGACACCCAAATCTTCTTCAGAATCTGTGGCAGATGATGCAGGGTCTTCAGATTCTGAATATGGAGAGAAATCAATTATTCCATTTCTGATTCTATTCTCAATATAGTTTATGTCGCTAGCTTCTTTATGTCTACGTAATGCAATGCTGGGTTTTGGTTTGAGTCTATTATTTCTTAGTTTATGCCAGAAAGTCATTGATGGTAAACTTGGAAATTCAAATTGGCCAAGACTTGATAAAGCTAATCTCGTCTTTAGTCTTTCCATTCTACCATATTTCTGGACACTTATAGCATCAGAATCGATACTTGATGCTCTCAGTTGTTTTAATTTCTCTTTAAAAATATGGGTTCTATGATCTCTTAATTGATATAATTGGTCTTGGAGTAATAAAAACCGTTCATAAACGTCTCTTTCTTTTTCTAAAAAGAATCTATTGACTTTTGTAAGTTCTTGATCTAACCATTTATTGAACTTATCAGCTTCTGATTCTGCGTCTATCTCCTTATCTTTATCTCCTGATGATATTAAAGACTCAAAGAAGGAAGCACGTCTTGGTATTGGGGTTCTCGCATCCAGTGTTTGGTGTTGTTCTTCGTCATCATCATTCACATACAGAGCATGAGGTTGTCCTGTAGCTATCTCATCTACAGCTTGTGCTTCTAATAATGGAGTGGTGTCTGTATCAGGTTGTTTATTATTATCAGTTGTTTGATATTCTTCACGATATGCAACTAAAGATTTGATTAATTTTTTACCTTGTTTATAAGCAACATATTGATCCTGCCATTCGGGTACTAATCCTTCACTTAATGATTCAGCAAATTTCATTTATGTCAGAAGGGAGATAATGACTTATAACGAGTGCATAAGGACTTTACAAAAAAAAGAAAAAAGGAAGAAGGGGATATGAAATACTTTATATATATATAAATAAGTATTTAACTAATATTGCATAAAAATCTTTATCGAATTTATTAATAATTATCGATGAAATTTAATTTTATTTGTTGGTTTGTAACATTAATATTGCATTTGCTTTATATAATCAGGTAATTTAAAACTTCTTTTTCTTTTTCAATCTTCATTCACATGACAACCAAAATGTTGACGTAATAACTATTTATCTAGAGAATTATTGGGGGACTTATCAATTGTATAAAGGTTTGTTATATACCTATGACTATGTTCCCCACCTACCCCCATTTTGTTGTAAGTGAGACAATATAGATCCAATTTATGTATTTATTATGTAGCAAAGCAAACAAAAAAAAACAACAAAACTACAGTATAACCAAATCATTTGCTATTTATCTTCATATAGTTTTAAGCTTACCTTCTCTCAATACTCTTCTAAACTCTTAAGATACTTGACGTACTTCTCTGCAATCCCACGTTGCAAGGGTAAATCTACTCATCGCGATTTTAAAGCGAGCTTTTGTGAAATAATACCCCACGTGTATAATTTTATACTTATCATCACAACAAAAATGTGTAGATACGTCTGCTCAAGCTTCCCTTTATTTGTCACACGATCACTAAGATTTTTAATAAACTAGCGACCATTAGCCTTGCTTTTAAGGAACAATAAAAGGTAAGATCCTGAAAACAATCAATTAACGTGGAAGTTGCAGAGTAGTAAAAAAGTTATCGCGAAGTCTCGTAATTTTCCAGCAACAATTGCTCGCGTGACCTTTAAACTCTCCCCAAGTTTCACGATAAATCCACACTTCCTTCTTGTTTTCATATCTCCATGCTTGTGATTAAGTTTTTATCTAAAAGATCTAGATTTGCTTCCAATCATGCAATTCTCCACCTCAGTTAAAACGAAGGCGGAGGGAGATCAAGTATTTACGGTATTCTAGCTTTCCTTTTCCGCTTGCAATTAATTGCTCTAACCAGTCGTACTAATTGTTCACTCATTGCCATCACTTGAATACTTTTTCTTCTTGAGAAATGACAGGCATTCCCC